>JAXQQM020063880.1:0-58986 GCA_034641835.2 Pinus albicaulis | reverse complement strand
CATAGGAATTACACTATTCCCAAGGGTTTGATGGCATCATGCATGGTTGACTTCAGTGGCAGAAGTTTGGTGGAGTTAATGAGACAGATAGTGGAGTTGTGTTCTGTTTATTTTAGTTGAACTAGTTGAGATTATGTTAACTAGCTAATCAATTAGTTATGAGTGGAGTGAATTAAATATTATTTAATTCATTAATTAGTAACTCATTATTCAACTCAAGAACACATCAGTTCACTACAGTGCATGATCAGTTCAGTGGAGACCAGTGAAAGAGGTAGATGAAAGGGTGGAGTTAGCTATCAGTGGCGACATCAGTTGTGCAGGAGATTTGCACCACACTTGGAGGATTTGTCCATGAAAATTGCGCAGTCAAGCCAAGGAGATTCGAACCTTGGATCTCTATATAGACAGGCCATGATTGCGCAATAGAGGCAAGGCAATTGGCGGTGAGTTTTGAACCAGTAACCTGTTCAAAACTGAGCTAGATTGTGTGTAACTTTATGAGAAAGTACTGAGTAATTGTGAGGAGTATTGTACTGAGTTTGTTACATGATTTCTCCATTATAATATACACAATAGCTGCGGGGTTTTCAGCTATAAGCTTTCCCCATACATACTGTGTTAATGTGTATGATGATTTGATGTGTTATCGCTTGATTTTATTTCCGCATGTTTGATGATCTCAGTTGAGTTGAGTGGAAGAGATTATGTGTTGTGTATGAAGTTCAAATAGTATGTGACCAGGATAGTCTCGGTGGATAATTAATCATTATTTAGCAAATTTCTACATGGTATCAGAGCTATTGAAGTTCAGATTGATCATCACAGTGATTACAAACTTATTTCGGTAGACAGAGTCTGCATGCGGGCCAGGTAGCCTCCGGATTCATCTTTCTTCGGAAAGTGAAAGGTCTGTTAAATGCCCCTTGCAGTCAATCTCTGTGCTAGAAATAATTTGTTCTCACAGATCTAGAGTGGTTGAGCTTTGAGGTGGAATTTGAAATTTTGCAGCAGTTTTGTTTTCTTGGTGCCAGTGTTGAAAATGTCTTTCAACGGTTTGCGACTCGAATATGCTCTTGAAGGCAGTTCGAATTATGTTGCATGGAAGGATCGCATGGAGGCAGTATTAGAAGATAATGGTCTGAAGGAGTTCATAGATGCGGATGTCCAAAAGCCCACTGATGCTGCTGAAGTTGAAGCATGGCAAAAGAAGATGGCGAAGTGTCGAAGGATCCTGTTGGAGGGCGTCAAGGATCATATTGTATCCAGCCTGCATGGAAAGGCTTCTCCATATTTAATGTGGAAAGCTTTGACGGATCTATTCCAGAGTAAGAGCGACCAAAGGAAGCTGGTGCTCAAAGATAAGCTCAGGAACATGAAGATGGAGAAGGGCGACAGTATCGCCAAATACCTCACGAAGTTCACTCAATGCAGAGATGAGCTGGGAAGTGTGGGGGTGACTGTCGAAGACAAGAACATGGTCAACCTGGCTCTCCTTGGTCTTTCGAAGGCTTGGCACTCATACCAAGATAGTTTCAATGGTCAGGAGAAGCTGTCGGGATGGGAGCGCCTTTGGGCGGATCTCATGCAGGAGGAGATAAGGAGGACTACTCGAGATGGATCTTCATCAAAGGGAGCTGATGAAGAAAACTGCGCTTTTTTTGCCAAAGCAAAGAAGGGGAAGGGTAAGAAAACCTCTCATTCTAGTGCAAAGGGAAAGAAGCAGGATATGGCAAAAGTGAAGTGTTTTCACTGCCATGATCACAAACATTATGCTACCAATTGTCCAAAGAAGAAGAAGAGCAAGCAAGCGGGAAGATCTGCAGATGGAGAAGCTTTGGCTTCACAGTTCGAGCTTGAATTTTCACTGATCGCATGCTTGGTTTCAATTGTGTTGGGATCAGTGTGGTTCTTGGATAGCGGTGCGTCATTTCATATGACGAGAGATTGGGATTTGTTCTCATATCTGGAGGACAAAGATTTGGGTGTGCACATCGAGATGGGCGATGATGGTAGATACAGTGCGACTGGTATCGGTACCATATCCTTTCAGAGGGAGTCTGGTAATCCCTTTGTATTGAAAGATGTCATGCATGTACCAGGATTGAAGAAGAACCTGATTTCAGTAGTGATATTGGAGGATAAGGGGTATGATATGGTCTTCAGCGAAGGAAAAGCCTTCCTGCGCAGTAAGACTACTGGAGAGACCCGGAAGATAGAGGTTCGAACCAAGAACCTTTATCAGTTGCAGGTAGATGGCTGCGCAGCTATGGCATCCAAGGCGGGAGAAGTGGTGAGCTGAGATGATGAGGGCGAACTATGGCACAGGAGATTGGGCCACCTTCACCATGGAGCTTTGAAGATTCTGCAGCAGATTTCGACTAGGCTTCCTAAGGGCACCCTTACGCACTCAGATCAGTGCAAGGGGTGTACTTTAGGGAAGTATGTGAAAGCCACCTTTCACGAGAAGGATAGTCGCGCCACGACGATACTTGAGAGAGTTCACATAGACGTGTGTGGTCCTTTCTCAGTTGCTTCGACAGCAAAGCACAAGTATTATGTGATCTTTGTTGATGATTTCTCTCGAAAGTGCTGGATCTTCTTCATGCAGAAGAAGAGCGATACATTCGCGAAGTTTTGTGAGTTTAAAGCACTGGTCGAGAAGGAGTCGGGGAAGAAGGTGATTGCTCTAAGGAGTGATAACGGTGGTGAATTCATCTCGGCTGAATTCAAGGAGTTCTGCAGCGTAGAAGGGATTTGGAGAGAGCTCATCGCACCCCATAACCCACAGCAGAACGGGGTGGCTGAGCGGAAGAACAGAACGATCGTGGGTGCTGCACGGGCGATGTTGCATGATCAGGGCCTACCCCTTCACTTGTGGGCTAAGGCATGCAATACAGCAGTGTATGTGCAGAACCGTTGTCCTCACAAGGTTCTTGGCATGAGTACACTGGAGGAGGCTTATTCTGGCAAGAGGCCTGATATTACCCATTTGCGGATCTTTGGTTCTCCTGTCTACATGCATGTGACGAAGGATGCGAGAAGGAAGCTGGATCCAACTGCTGATGTTGGAATATTTGTGGGGTACACTGATACACCTCAAAACTATCGGGTGTATTTGTCAGACAGTCGCAAGACTGTTGTGCGACGGGATATAAAATTTCAGGAGGAGAAAGCCATGTAGTGTTCGCTTGAGAGGGAGCTACACTTGCATGCAGATGAGGAGCTGTTAGTTCCTAAAGAGGAGCTTCCAGATGTGCATCAGCCACAAGAGGAGGCTCAGGAGGTGGAAGAAACCACCCAGGCAGCGCCAACCATCAGAGGGCGCATGCGCACTACAGAAGCTGAGCGACTGGCTCGAGATGCAGAGAAGGTTGTAGGACCACCTACAGCACAGCGCAGACAGAGGCAGTCACCGGATCGGTACACTGGATACATGGCTCTTGTGAGTCAATGTGTTGTGATGGAGCCATCCTCTTTTGAGGAAGCTGTGGAGGAACCCGCATGGGTTGATGCCATGATCGAGGAATATGATTCGATCATCAGGAACAGTGCATGGGAGATTGTCCCAAGACCGGTTGGGAAATCAGTTGTAGGTTCGCGATGGATCTACAAGGTGAAGCAGGCGGCTGACGGGAGTGTGGAGAAGCACAAGGCGAGATTTGTCGCCCGTGGCTTCTCACAGATCGAGGGGATTGACTATGAGGAGACTTTTGCACCTGTCGCAAGGTACTCTTCCATACGGACGATCCTTGCTCTCTCAGCGCAGATGGGGTGGCACATTCATCAGATGGATGTGAAGACCGCGTTCCTCAATGGAGTTATTGAGGAAGAGGTGTACATAGAGCAGCCTGAAGGTTTTGAGATCTTCAGCAGTGAGTCGCATGTGTGCCGACTCAAGAGAGAATTGTACGGGCTGAAGCAAGCACCTCGTGCTTGGTACACTCGGATAGACAGCTACTTCACCGGGCTTGGATTCTCCAAGAGTGAGGCGGATCCAAACCTGTACCAGATTGTGGTGGAGGGGAAGCTGTTGATCATCGTACCGTATGTAGATGATCTGATTTTGACTGGCGATGAGCAGTTGATACTTTCATGCAAGGAGGATCTTGCACGAGAGTTTGAGATGAAGGACTTGGGCATCCTTCATTATTTCCTGGGATTGGAGATTTGGCAGCGCAGCGGAGGACTGTTTGTTTCTCAGGGCAAGTATGCCCGGGAGATTCTCGAGAGGTTCAACATGCAAGGCTGCAAGCCTGTTGACACTCCTCTTCCTGGTGGTTGGAGGAAGGAGGATGCTACTTCAACGGAGGTAGTGGATGCCACTGTCTATCGACAGTTGGTGGGGTCGCTTATGTATCTGGTCAATACATGACCCAATATATGCTATGCAGTTAACCAGCTTTCGCAAGCTATGGTTAAGCCTACCAAGCTCTTTTGGAAGGCAGGCAAGCATGCATTGCGCTATATCAGAGGCACATCGGGATATGGTCTATGGTACAGACAGGAGGATGGAGCGAAGCTTTCTGGCTTCACTGACGCAGATTGGGCAGGGAGTCCAACGGACCGGAAGAGCACTTCTGAAGGAGTTTTCAGCATTGGGTCGAGAGCAGTTTCCTGGTACAGCAGGAAGCAGAGATCCGTGGCACTCAGTTCAGCAGAGGTCGAGTACATGACAGCTAGCTTGGCTGCATGCGAGGCTATTTGGATGAGGAAGATCCTCGCAGGTTTGTTCAGGTTGCATTTGGAGCCTACAGTGATCTACTGTGATAACCAGAGTTGCATTAAACTCTTAGCTAATCCAGTATTTCATGATAGGTCCAAACACATCGACATCAGGTACCATCATATCAGAGATTGTGTTCAGCGGAGAATCATGATGCTTTCATATGTTCCCGCGGAGGATTAGGATGCCGACATCCTGATGAAGGCGCTCACAAGGAGCAAGTTCGAATTCCACAGAGGCAGGATAGGGGTTGCAGATAATCCATATCTTGCTGAGAGGGAGTGTTGAGAATGCAGCAAGATGATGGAGCTTAGTGAAATGAAGTCGCCTTCACTAAGTGGGCCCGCAGGCAAATTCTGGCGCAAAGTCTATTTTTAGACTATGTCTATTTTTAGACATATGAAGCATGGTCCAGGGGTTGCAGTATGTTATTCTTGGAGTATTGGTCATGTTGGTAAAAATAGATGGACCTCTATTTTTGGACCTATAGGTCGAAGTCTATTTTTAGACTCCCTATCCTAAAAATAGGGAAGTCAAATATTATTTACCCTTAATAATATTTGGACTCTAAACAGCAGTTTACTCTCTTGGAGCACTTCAGTTCGAGCTACAGAAGTGGCTCATGCATCTGATAGAGGAATTACACTATTCCCAAGGGTTTGATGGCATCATGCATGGTTGACTTCAGTTAGGACTTCAGTGGCAGAAGTTTGGTGGAGTTAATGAGACAGCTAGTGGAGTTGTGTTCCGTTTATTTTAGTTGAACTAGTTGAGATTAGTTTAACTAGCTAATCAATTAGTTATGAGTGGAGTGAATTAAATATTATTTAATTCATTAATTAGTAACTCATTATTCAACTCAAGAACACATCAGCTCACTATAGTGCATGATCAGTTCAGTGGAGACCAGTGAAAGAGGTAGATGAAAGGGTGGAGTTAGCTATCAGTGGCGACATCAGTTGTGCATGAGATTTGCACCACACTTGGAGGAATTTCCCATGATGATTGCGCTGTCAAGCCAAGGATATTCGAACCTTGGATCTCTCATTAGACCAGCCTTGATTGCGCAATAGAGGCAGGCAATTAGTGGATGTGTTTTGAACCTGTGACTTGTTCAAAACCAAGCTAGTTTGTGTGTAACTTCATGAGATAGTACCGAGTACTTGTGAGGAGTATTGTACTGAGTTTGTTACATGTTTTCTCCATTATAATATACACAATAGCTGCGGGGTTTTCAGCTATAAGCTTTCCCCATACATACTGTGTTAATGTGTATGATGATTTGATGTGTTATCGCTCGATTTTATTTCCGCATGTGTGATGATCTGAGTTGATCTAAGTGGAAGAGATTATGTGTTGCATATAAATTCGAATTGTATGTGATCAGGATAGTCTCGGTGGATAATTAATTATTATTCAGCAAATTTCTACATGGTATCAGAGCTATTGAAGCAGAGATTGATCATCACAGTGATTACAAAATTATTTCGGTAGACAGAGTCTGCATGCGGGCCAGGTAGCCTCCGGATTCATCTTTCTTCGGAAAGTGAAAGGTCTGGTAAATGCCCCTTGCAGTCAATCTCCGTGCTAGAAATAATTTGTTCTCACAGATCTAGAGCGGTTGAGCTTTGAGGTGGAATTCAAAATTTTGCAGCAGTTTTGTTTTCTTGGTGCCAGTGTTGAAAATGTCTTTCAACGGTTTGCGACTCGAATATGCTCTTGAAGGCAGTTCGAATTATGTTGCATGGAAGGATCGCATGGAGGCAGTATTAGAAGATAATGGTCTGAAGGAGTTCGTAGATACCGATTTCCAAAAGCCCACTGATGCTGCTAAAGTCGAAGCATGGCAAAAGAAGATGGCGAAGTGTCGAAGGATCCTGTTGGAGGGCGTCAAGGATCATATTGTATCCAGCCTGCATGGAAAGGCTTCTCCATATTTAATGTGGAAAGCTTTGACGGATCTATTCCAGAGTAAGAGAGACCAAAGGAAGCTAGCGCTCAAAGATAAGCTCAGGAACATGAAGATGGAGAAGGGTGACAGTATCGCCAAATACCTCATGAAGTTCACTCAATGCAGAAATGGGCTGGGAAGTGTGGGGGTGATTGTCGAAGACAAAGACATGGTCGACCTGGCTCTCATTGGTCTTTTGAAGGCTTGGCACTCATACCAGGATAGTGTAAATGGTTAGGAGAAGTTGCCGGGATGGGAGCGCCTTTGGGCGGATCTCATGCAGGAGGTGATAAGGAGGACTACTCGAGATGGATCTTCATCAAAGGGAGCTGATGAAGAAAACTGAGCTTTGGTTGCCAAATCAAAGAAGGGGAAGGGTAAGAAAACCTCTCATTCTGGTGCAAAGGGCAAGAAGCAGGATATGGAAAAACTGAAGTGTTTTCACTGCCATGATCACGGACATTATGCTACCAATTGTCCGAAGAAGAAGAAGAACAAGCAAGCGGGAAGATCTGCAGATGGAGAAGCTTTGGCTTCACAGTTCGAGCTTGACTTTTCGCTGATTGCATGCTTGGTTTCAATTGTGTTGGGATCGGTGTGGTTCTTGGACAACGGTGCGTCATTTCATATGACGGGAGATCGGGATTTTTTCTCATATCTGGAGGACAAAGATTTGGGTGTGCACATCGAGATGGGCGATGATGGTAGATACAGTGTGACTGGTATCGGTACCATATCCTTTCTGAGGGAGTCTGGTAAGCCCTTTGTATTGAAAGATGTCATGCATGTACCTGGATTGAAGAAGAACCTGATTTCAGTAGCGATGTTGGAGGATAAGGGGTATGATGTGGTCTTCAGTGAAGGAAAAGCCTTCTTGCGTAGTAAGACTACTGGATAGACCCGGAAGATAGGGGTTCGAACCAAGAACCTTTATCATTTGCAGGTAGATGGCTGCGCAGCTATGGCATGCAAGGCGGGAGAAGTGGTGAGCCGGGATGATGAGGGCAAACTGTGGCACAGGAGATTGGGCCACCTTCACCATGGAGCTTTGAAGATTCTACAACATATTTCTACTGGGCTTCCTAAGGGCACCCTTGCGCAGTCAGATCAGTGCAAGGGGTGTACTTTAGGGAAGTATGTGAAAGCCACCTTTCACGAGAAGGATAGTCACGCCACGACGATCCTTGAGAGAGTTCACACAGACGTGTGTGGTCCTTTCTCAGTTGCTTCGATAGAAAAGCACAAGTATTATGTGATCTTTGTTGATGATTTCTCTCGAAAGTGCTGGATCTTCTTCATGCAGAAGAAGAGCGATACATTCGCGAAGTTCTGTGAGTTTAAAGCACTGGTTGAGAAGGAGTCGGAGAAGAAGGTGATTGCTCTAAGGAGTGATAACGGTGGTGAATTCATCTCGGCTGAATTCAAGGAGTTCTGCAGCGCAGAAGGGATTCGTAGAGAGCTCATCGCACCCCATAACCCACAGCAGAACGGGGTGGCTGAGCGGAAGAACAGAACGATCGTGGGTGCTGCACGGGCGATGTTGCATGATCAGGGCCTACCCCTTCACTTGTGGGCTGAGGCATGCAATGCAGCAGTGTATGTGCAGAACCGTTGTCCTCACAAGGTTCTTGGCATGAGTACACCGGAGGAGGCTTATTCTGGCAAGAGGCCTGATATTTCCCATTTGCGGATCTTTGGTTCTCCTGTCTACATGCATGTGACGAAGGATGTGAGAAGGAAGCTGGATCCAACTGCTGATGTTGGAATATTTGTGGGGTACAATGATACACCTCACAACTATCGGGTCTATTTGTTAGACAGTCGCAAGACTGTAGTGTGACGGGATATAAAATTTCAGGAGGAGAAAGCCATGCAGTGTTCGCTTGAGAGGGAGCTACACTTGCATGTAGATGAGGAGCTGTTAGTTCCTAAAGAGGATCTTCCAGATGTGGATCAGCCACAAGAGGAGGTTCAGGAGGTGGAAGAAACCACCCAGGCAGCGCCAACCATCAGAGGGTGCATGCGCACTATAGAAGCTGAGCGACTGGCTCGAGATGCAGAGAAGGCTGTAGGACCACCTACAACACAACGCAGACAGAGGCAGTCACTGGATCGGTACAATGGATACATGGCTCTTGTGATTCAATGTGTTGTGACGGAGCCATCCTCTTTTGAGGAAGCTGTGGAGGAACCCACATGGGTTGATGCCATGATCGAGGAATATGATTCGATCGTCAGGAACAGTGCATGGGAGATTGTCCCAAGACCGGTGGGGAAATCAGTGGTGGGTTCGCGATGGATCTACAAGGTGAAGCAAGCAGCTGAAGGGAGTGTGGAGAAGTACAAGGCGAGATTTGTCACCCGTGGCTTTTCACAGATCGAGGGGATTTACTATGAGGAGACCTTTGCACCTGTCGCAAGGTACTCTTCCATACGGACGATATTTTCTCTCTTAGCGTAGATGGGGTGGCACATTCATCAGATGGATGTGAAGACTGCGTTCCTCAATGGAGTTATTGAGGAGGAGTTGTACATAGAGCAGCCTAAAGGTTTCGAGATCTTCAGAAGTGAGTCACATGTGTGCCGACTCAAGAGAGCACTGTACGGGCTGAAGCAAGCACCTCGTGCTTGGTACACTCAGATAGACAGCTACTTCACCGGGCTTGGATTCTCCAAGAGTGAGGCGGATCCAAACCTGTACCAGATTTTGGTGGAGGGGAAGATGTTGATCATCGTATTGTATGTAGATGATCTGATTTTGACTGGCAATTGATACTTTCATGCAAGGAGGATCTTGCACGAGAGTTTGAGATGAAGGACTTGGGCGTCCTTCATTATTTTTTGGGATTGGAGATTTGGCAGCGCAACGGAGGACTATTTGTTTCTCAGGGCAAGTATGCTTGGGAGATTCTGGAGAGGTTCAACATGCAAGGCTGCAAGCCTGTTGACACTCCTCTTCCTGGTGGTTGGAGGAAGGAGGAGGCTACTTTAGCGGAGGTAGTGGATGCCACTTTCTATCGACAGTTGGTGGGGTCGCTTATGTATCTGGTCAATACACGACCCGATATATGCTATGCAGTTAACCAGCTTTCGTAAGCTATGGTTAAGCCTACCAAGCTCTTTTGGAAGGCAGGCAAGCATGCATTGCGCTATATCAGAGGCACATCGGGATATGTTCTATGGTACAGACAGGAGGATGGAGCGAAGCTTTCTGGCTTCACTGATGCAGATTGGGCAGGGAGTCCAACGGCCCGGAAGAGCACTTCTGGAGGAGTTTTCAGCATTGGGTCGACAACAGTTTCCTGGTACAGCAGGAAGCAGAGATATGTGGCACTCAGTTCAGAAGAGGCCGATTACATGGCAGCTAGCTTGGCTGCATGCGAGGCTATTTGGATGAGGAAGATCCTCGCAGGTTTGTTCAGGTTGCATTTGGAGCCTATAGTGATCTACTGTGATAACCAGAGTTGCATTAAACTCTCGGCTAATCTAGTATTTCATGATAGGTCCAAACACATCGACATTAGGTACCATCATATCAGAGATTGTGTTCAGCGGAGAATCATGATGCTTTCATATGTTCCCACGGAGGATCAGGATGCCGACACCCTGACGAAGGCGCTCACGAGGAGCAAGTTCGAATTCCACAAAGGCAGGATAGGGGTTGCAGATAATCCATATCTTGCTGAGAGGGAGTTTTGAGAATGCAGCAAGATGATGGAGCTTAGTGAAATGAATTCGCCTTCACTAAGTGGGCCCGCAGGCAAATTCTGGCGCAAAGTCTATTTTTAGACTATGTCTATTTTTAGACATATGGAGCATGGTTCGGGGATTCCAGTTTGAGATTCTTGGAGCATTGGTCATGTTGGTAAAAATATATGAGACTCTATTTTTGAGGTCAAAGAGGTCGAAGTCTATTTTTAGACCGCCTCTCCTTAAAACAGGGAAGTCAAATATTATTTACCCTTAATAATATTTAGACTATAAACAACAATTTACTCTCTTGGAGCACTTTAGTTCGAGCTACAGAAGTGGCTCATGCATCTGACAGAGGAATCACGTGGTTCCCAAGGGTTTGATGGCATCATGCATGGTTGACTTCAGTTGGACTTCAGTGGCAGAAGTTTGGAGGAGTTAATGAGACAGATAGTGGAGTTGTGTTCGGTTTATTTTAGTTGAACTGGTTGAGATTAGTTTAACTAGCTAATCAATTAGTTATGAGTGGAGTGAATTAAATATTATTTAATTCATTAATTAGTAACTCATTATTCAACTCAAGAACACATTAGTTCACTACAGTGCATGATCAGTTCAGTGGAGACCAGTGAAAGAGGTATATCAAAGGGTGGAGTTAGCTATCAGTGGCGACATCAGTTGTGCATGAGATTTGCACCACACTTGGAGGATTTGTCCATGAAAATTGCACAGTCAAGCCAAAGAGATTAAAACCTTGGATCTCTATATAGACAGGCCTGGATTGCGCAATAGAGGCAAGGCAATTGGCGGTGAGTTTTGAACCAGTAACCTGTTCAAAACTGAGCTAGATTGTGTGTAACTTCATGAGATAGTACTGAGTACTTGTGAGGAGTATTGTACTGATTTTGTTACATGATTTCTCCATTATAATATACACAATAGCTGCGGGGTTTTCATCTATAAGCTTTCCCCATACATACGGTGTTAATGTGTATGATGATTTGATGTGTTATCGCTTGATTTTATTTCCGCATGTTTGATGATCTGAGTGGAAGAGATTATGTGTTGCATATAAATTCGAATTGTATGTGATCAGGATAGTCTCGGTGGATAATTAATAATTATTCAGCAAATTTCTACATGGTATCGGAGCTATTGAAGCAGAGATTGATCATCACAGTGATTACAAACTTATTTTGGTAGACAGAATCTGCATGCGGGCCAGGTAGCCTCCGGATTCATATTTCTTCGGAAAGTGAAAGGTCTGGTAAATGCCCCTTGCAGTCAATCTCTGTGCTAGAAATAATTTGTTCTCACAGATTTAGAGCGGCTGAGCTTTGAAGTGGAATTCAAAATTTTGCAGCAGTTTTGTTTTCTTGGTGCCAGTGTTGAAAATGTCTTTCAACGGTTTGCGACTCGAATATGCTCTTGAAGGTAGTTCGAATTATGTTGCATGGAAGGATCGCATGGAGGCAGTATTAGAAGATAATGGTCTGAAGGAGTTCATAGATACGGATGTCCAAAATCCCACTGATGCTACTGAAGTCGAAGAATGGGAAAAGAAGATGGCGAAGTATCGAAGGATCCTGTTGGAGGGCGTCAAGGATCATATTGTATCCAGCTTGCATGGAAAGGCTTCTCCATATTTAATGTGGAAAGCTTTAACGGATCTATTCCAGAGTAAGAGCGACAAAAGGAAGCTGGTGCTCAAAGATAAGCTCAGGAACATCAAGATGGAGAAGGGTGACAGTATCGCCAAATACCTCACGAAGTTCACTCAATGCAGAGATGAGCTGGGAAGTGTGGGGGTGACTGTTGAAGACAAGGACATGGTCGACCTGGATCTCCTTGGTATTTCGAAGGCTTGGCACTCATACCAAGATAGCGTCAATGGTCAAGAGAAACTGCCGGGATGGGAGCGCCTTTGGGCGGATCTCATGCAGGAGGAGATAAGGAGGACTACTCGAGATGGATTTTCATCAAAGGGAGTTGATGAAGAAAACTGCGCTTTGGTTGCCAAAGAAAAGAAGGGGAAGGGTAAGAAAAATTCTCATTCTGGTGCAAAGGGCAAGAAGCAGGATATGGCAAAGTGAAGTGTTTTCACTGCCATGATCACAGACATTATGCTACCAATTGTCCAAAGAAGAAGAAGAACAAGCAAGCGGGAAGATCTGCAGATGGAGAAGCTTTGGCTTCACAGCTCGAGCTTGACTTTTCACCGATCGCATGCTTGGTTTCAAGTGTGTCGACCGTGTGGTTCCCGGACGCTCTGCGCTCATTTCATATGATGAGACGGATTTGTTCTCGCATCTGAGGACAAAGACGTTGGGGGAAGCACGAGATGGGTGAGTGATAGATAAGAAGCAAGGCCTGGGGACGGCACTATATATATATATCCTTTCGTGAGGAGTCTGTAGCTAGTTTGTGGCTGAAAGGAGTCAGCGGTGTAATGTACTTATCTACGAAGAACTCGATTTTCGTAGCGATGTTGGAGGATAAGGGGTATGATGTGGTCTTTAGCGAAGGAAAAGCTTTCCTGCGCAATAAGACTACTGGAGAGACCCGGAAGATAGGGGTTCAAACCAAGAACCTTTATCAGTTGCAGGTAGATGGCTGCGCAGCTCTGGCATGCAAGGTGGGAGAAGTGGTGAGCCGGGATGATGAGGGCGAACTGTGGCACAGAAGATTGGGCCACCTTCACCATGGAGCTTTGAAGATTCTGCAGCAGATTTCTACTGGGCTTCCTAAGGGCACCCTTGCGCAGTCAGATCAGTGCAAGGGGTGTACTTTAGGGAAGTATGTGAAAGCCACCTTTCACGATAAGGATAGTCGCGCCACGACGATCCTTGAGAGAGTTCACACAGACGTGTGTGGTCCTTTCTCAGTTGCTTCGACAGCAAAGCACAAGTATTATGTGATCTTTGTTGATGATTTCTCTCGAAAGTGCTGGATCTTCTTCATGCAGAAGAAGAGCGACACATTCGCGAAGTTCTGTGAGTTTAAAGCACTGGTCGAGAAGGAGTCGGGGAAGAAGGTGATTGCTCTAAGGAGTGATAACGGTGGTGAATTCATCTCGGCTGAATTCAAGGAGTTCTGCAGCGCAGAAGGGATTCGAAGAGAGCTCATCACACCCCATAACCCACATCAGAACGGGGTGGTTGAGCGAAAGAACAGAACGATCGTGGGTGTTGCATGAGCGATGTTGCATGATCAGGGCCTACCCCTTCACTCTTGGGCTGAGGCATGCAATACAGCAGTGTATGTGCAGAACCGTTGTCCTCACAAGGTTCTTGGCATGAGTACATCGAAGGAGGCTTATTCTGGCAAGAGGCCTGATATTTCCCATTTGCAGATCTTTGGTTCTCCTGTCTACATGCATGTGACGAAGGATGCGAGAAGGAAGCTGGATCCAATTGCTGAGGTTGGAATATTTTTGGGGTACACTGATACACCTCACAACTATCGGGCGTATTTTTCAGACAATCGCAAGACTGTTGTGTGACGGGATATAAAATTTCAGGAGGAGAAAGCCATGCAGTGTTCTCTTGAGAGGGAGCTACACTTGCATGCAGATGAGGAGCTGTTAGTTCCTAAAGAGGAGCTTCCAGATGTGGATCAGCCACAAGAGGAGGTTCAAGAGGTGGAAGAAACCACCCAGGCAGCGCCAACCATCAGAGGGCGCATGCGCACTACAGAAGCTGAGCGACTGGCTCGAGATGTAGAGAAGGTTGTAGGACCACCTTCAGCACAGCGCAGATAGAGGCAGTCACCGGATCGGTACATTGGATACATCGCTCTTGTGAGTCAATGTGTTGTGACGGAGCCATCCTCTTTTGAGGAAGCTGTGGAGGAACCCGCATGGGTTGATGCCATGATCGAGGAATATGATTCGATCATCAGGAACAGTGCATGGGAGATTGTCCCAAGACCAGTGGGGAAATCAGTGGTGGGTTCGCGATGGATCTACAAGGTGAAGCAAGCAGCTGACGGGAGTGTGGAGAAGCACAAGGCGAGATTTGTCGCCCATGGCTTTTCACAGATCGAGGGGATTGACTATGAGGAGTCCTTTGCACCTGTCGCATGGTACTCTTCCATACGGACGATCTTTGCTCTCTCAGCGCAGATGGGGTGGCACATTCATCAGATGGATGTGAAGACTGCATTCCTCAATGGAGTTATTGAGGAGGAGGTGTACATAGAGCAGCCTGAAGGTTTCGAGATCTTTAGCAGTGAGTTGCATGTGTGCCGACTCAAGAGAGCACTGTATGGGCTGAAGCAAGCACCTCGTTCTTGGTACACTTGGATAGACAGCTACTTCACCAGGCTTGGATTCTCCAAGAGTGAGGTGGATCCAAACCTGTACCAGATTTTGGTGGAGGGGAAGCTGTTGATCATCGTACTGTATGTAGGTGATCTGATTTTGACTGGCGATGAGCAGTTGATAATTTCATGCAAGGAGGATCTTGCACGAGATTTTGAGATGAAGGACTTGGGCATCCTTCATTATTTCCTAGGATTGGAGATCTGGCAGCGCAGCAGAGGACTGTTTGTTTCTCAGGGCAAGTATGCTCGGGAGATTCTGGAGAGGTTCAACATGCAAGGCTGCAAGCCTGTTGACACTCCTCTTCCTGGTGGTTGGAGGAAGGAGAATGCTACTTCAGCGGAGGTAGTGGATGCCACTTTCTATCGACAGTTGGTGGGGTTGCTTATGTATCTAGTCAATACACGACCCGATATATGCTATGCAGTTAACCAGCTTTCACAAGCTATGGTTAAGCCTACCAAGCTCTTTTGGAAGGTAGGCAAGCATGCATTGCGCTATATCAGAGGCACATCGGGATATGGTCTATGGTACAGACAGGAGGATTGTACGAAGCTTTCTGGCTTCACTGATGCAGATTGGGCAGGGAGTCCAAAGGACTGGAAGAGAACTTCTGGAGGAGTTTTTAGCATTGGGTCGACAATAGTTTCCTGGTACAGCAGGAAGCAGAGATCCGTGGCACTCAGTTCAGCAGAGGCCGTGTACATGGCAGTTAGCTTGGCTGCATGCGAGGCTATTTGGATGAGGAAGATCCTCGCAGGTTTGTTCAGGTTGCATTTGGAGCCTACAGTGATCTACTGTGATAACCAGAGTTGCATTAAACTCTCGGCTAATCCAGCATTTCATGATAGGTCCAAAAACATCGACATCAGGTACCATCATATCAGAGATTGTGTTCAGCGGAGAATCATGATGCTTTCATATGTTCCCACGGAGGATCAGGATGCCGACATCCTGATGAAGGCGCTCACCAGGAGAAAGTTCGAATTCCACAGAGGCAGGATAGGGGTTGCAGATAATCCATATCTTGCTGAGAGGGAGTGTTGAAAATGTAGCAAGATGATGGAGCTTAGTGAAATGAAGTCGCCTTCACTAAGTGGGCCCACAGGAAAATTCTGGCGTAAAGTCTATTTTTAGACTATGTCTATTTTTAGACATATGGAGCATGGTTCGGGGATTCCAGTTTTAGATTCTTGGAGCATTTATCATGTTGGTAAAAATATATGAGACTCTATTTTTTAGGTCGAAGAGGTCGAATTCTATTTTTAGACTGCCTCTCCTAAAAATAGGGAAGTCAAATATTATTTACCCTTAATAATATTTGGACTCTAAACAACAGTTTACTCTCTTGGAGCACTTCAGTTTGAGCTACAGAAGTGGCTCATGCATCTGACAGAGGAATTACACTATTCCCAAGGGTTTGATGGCATCATGCATGGTTGAATTCAGTTAGGACTTCAGTGGCAGAAGTTTGGTGGAGTTAATGAGACAGCTAGTGGAGTTGTGTTCTGTTTATTTTAGTTGAACTATTTGAGATTAGTTTAACTAGCTAATCAATTAGTTATGAGTGGAGTGAATTAAATATTATTTAATTCATTAATTAGTAACTCATTATTCAACTCAAGAACACATTAGTTCACTACAGTGCATGATCAGTTCAGTGGAGACCAGTGAAAGAGGTAGATGAAAGGGTGGAGTTAGCTATCAGTGGCGACATCAGTTGTGCATGAGATTTGCACCACACTTGGAGGATTTATCCATGAAAATTGTGCAGTCAGGCCAAGGAGATTCGAACCTTGGATCTGTATATAGACAGGCCTGGATTGCGCAATAGAGACAAGGCAATTGGCGGTGAGTTTTGAACCAGTAACTTGTTCAAAACTGAGC
Organism: Pinus albicaulis; assembly: GCA_034641835.2. Lineage (NCBI taxonomy): Eukaryota > Viridiplantae > Streptophyta > Pinopsida > Pinales > Pinaceae > Pinus > Pinus albicaulis. Next base: position 42,408 of record JAXQQM020063880.1, on the reverse strand, counting down.
TAGATTGTGTGTAACTTCATGAGATAGTACTGAGTACTTGTGAGGAGTATTGTACTGATTTTGTTACATGATTTCTCCATTATAATATACACAATAGCTGTGGGTTTTTCAGCTATAAGCTTTCCCCATACATACGGTGTTAATGTGTATGATGATTTGATGTGTTATCGCTTGATTTTATTTCCGCATGTTTGATCTGAGTGGAAGAGATTATGTGTTGCATATAAATTCGAATTGTATGTGATCAGGATAGTCTCGGTGGATAATTAATCATTATTCAGCAAATTTCTACATAAATTTTGCATTTTTCGATTCTGATCGGGTCCCACCTAGCATCACACATCACACTTTGGTGATTTTAACACTTACCTCATGCACCTATCCTTTAAATTTTGCGATTTGCAATTTTGATCAGGTCCCACCGTCGTCGCATAATGCACTTCGTGGATTATGTCATGAACCTTTGCGCTTATCTTTTGAAACTTGCGGCATGTGATGATATATAAAGGTTTTAAGGGGGATAATGGTTGGCTGCGACGATCCATCATGTAAAACCCAAAGTCAGTTTTTGGAGGGGTCCTAAGGTGGTAGTCGATATTGTGAAAAGGGGGTGTGAAATAACTGTGAGTTGATGAGTGGGAGTAGGGCTCGGACTTGAAACCACCCATTTTGGAGCCGCCTTCCTGGTTAATGTTTGAAGGCTAAAGGGGGGTGTGAAATGCATCAAATACCATCAGATGTGGAGGTGGGGAACATATATGGTTAACGCGGATGGGTCAGGGCAGTAGATGTGAGGTGGAGTCGAGGTATGGGAGTCGAGGGGGTAAAATGAAACTTAGGATAAGAGAAATAACAAAGGGATGGGGTAAAAGGATATGCAACGTGGTCGGGGAATTACGATAAAAAAATGCCATAAGGTCCCAAACTTGACCCAAGTCATCCCCTTTCCAACCTTTAGAGAAAAATTTGATCTTTTCAGTTTGATTATAGGAACACAATCAAGTGGTTTTAGGCTACTTACCTATAATATGAACTTTTCATTTTTCCTTTTTAAATACCCTCTTTTCTTTTTATTTTGTTTCTCTTTATTTTTCTTTGGAAAAGACCTTTGAATATTGACATCTATGTACAATATGAAAAATTTTCAAAGAGAAAGTACGAAGTCACCTAGTGATACTATAAATTACAGGACTCTAACAACCATAACCATACATTATTTTCCAAGTAAAATGAAACTGAAATGCAATAATGTTAATAAAAATCATTAAATATACACTATTTTACTTGAAGAAAACGACGAAACATTTGATAATGAAGCCTGACTATAATCCAATGGAATAATGGCATGGTAAATGCATCGAATTGGATGGAATGTATAGGTAACCCAGAGACGAGGGTTTGATGGAAATACCAGAGCCAAAATGACAAAATTCGCAATAAAAAAAATGAAATTTGGAATTGGGATAGGTCTCCGAAATAAACCATGGCAGAGATATGAATTGATCTTGACCATAAACGTGTCAAAGATCTAATCCATTAGTGGATATGAAAAGATATCTACAACCATGTGATCATTTTAATGACCCTGAGTACATTCATAAATAAATTGCGGGCTCGAAAGGATAAACGAATAACTCATCTGTCCGGAAGATAGCTTCATCATAAATTCGAATCCAAACTATTAATGTGTATCACTATAGTAACTTAGGACTGGTGTAGTAATATGTTACACGGTGCTAATATGGTATAAGTTTAAATAAATAAAAACCCAACTCTATCACCATAAAGTAACAACCTTATGAAGGAGTCCTTTCATATTAAAGGTAGAATAGGAAGATTATTAAACATGTATAGTATTACTTCCCTTTCTAAAGTCATATTTTGTTAAGTCTGGAATAGTATGTCAGATATTCAAAAATGCGATAAGTGGATTATAGAAAATAGAAATTCTATGTAGGCTCTATGGTACATTAGAGATATTAGTAAATCCCTGGAAATGGTTTAGGTATATACTTTTACTTAAACAAAAGGTATACGTATCAAATGGTGGAATTTGATAGTAAAATAATGTTGACTCTTATAGTGTGTTAAGGGTGAAAGATAGTTTGGAAGTGGATAATTGATGAAAGTGGATTAGAATACAATTAAACATTCTAAGAATAAAAGAAAGGGTTAGGTTACCATATTATGCAAGAATAGTATAAATTGATAAGGACAAAATTAAATAGAAAATTATAAATTTTATCAAAATAATATGTTGGTGATAAATTGTCTTCAAGGACAGCCACTAATGAAACTGAATTATGAATTCATTAAGAAATTCAAGGATCATAAATCCCAAAAAATAATTATGTACATTAAATCATAAGTTGTGAAATAAATTGAACAATATTAAATATAATGAAAGAGTTCGTCAAACTATGACGAAGTAAATTAATGTCATTAACGACAAATTTGTAATTATGTTATAATTAGATAGAATGTTTTTTTGTGGTAAGTGGATTTGTTACATAAATTTTGTAAATAAATGTGCTGCTAGTTAAAATGTCATATTGTAATAGGAGAAGTAGAATAGTTAGGCTAATCACATTGTTTAAACGTGATTATGATGAACTATAATCAGTTCAGGTTAGTGAATAATTAATCACACATTTTAATCATGATTGAATTAAGTTATTTAAAATAAAGATTAAGTTAACCACACTATTTAATAGTGGTTAATTATCAATTATAAAGAAAAATGAAAAACCTAAGAAACAATCGACAATAATATAGGTTTGCATGTCAAAATGTGCCTTAGAAAAGTAATTTAGGATCAACACAATTAATCGCGATTATCACAATTTGTATTAAGGTTGGATTTTTTAATATGTAATAACTCTCGCGCAAGTTTCAAGGGTTGTGATCCACCCCGCTCGGATCGACGACGAGGGATCGTATTCAGGCCCCCTCAAGCTCTTTCATGCTTTATTCGCAGGGGGTCCAAAATGGTGGGACCTGTTAGGTCCCTGTAATTTCTCAAATTGGTAAGACCAAATAAACAAGGGTAACATCAAACCAACTTTGGAGTCCTAGGACCTAGCCTTCCTAGACTCAGAGAGGGTTCTCTCTATATTTGTGTTTGTGAATCATATGTCTTTATGCTTTTGTTTTATTATCTTAGGCTAGTTATGAAGTTCTAAGGGCTTGTTTGTTTTGATTGATTTGATTGATAGGTTGATAGATCAGTGGTGTGATTATTTGAGGGAGTGTTTCAGCTGAATAGATAGACCATGAGAAAAATCAATCCATTGGGCTATGGAGTCATAAAAGGATTTTATAGTTCATCAACTCAGCAAGGGTTTTCATATGGAAAGATAACTATATCAAGTGGATTTCTTAGATTAGATGGCATATGAAATGACAATAAGTTGGGAAAATAGTAAACCTAAAGGGTAATTAAGAATACTTTAACATATACTAGAACAAGAAGAGTCTTTAAGATCAATATGCTTAAGAAATAACCAAAGGATAGGGCACACCATAAAATTCTTTGGCCTGGCTTTATCAAGTAATCATTTAGAAAAAAATCCAGCAAACCCTAGAGAGCATGGAACTCCTAAATTCTCTAGCTATTCACTTTCAGACAAAGAAAAAATTTAAGATAACAATGAGTGTAGCTAAAGAGTAAGCTAAACCTATATTATTTAACCAAACACTCTAAACAAATTTAAAGAAACATTTTAAGACATACCAGAGGATAGGGCATACCATAGACTTCCCTAGATGGACTCTACTAAGTATACTTCAAAGAAGGGCCTTAAAAACAATGTTTCAAGCTACACCAAAGGATAGGGCATACCATAGACTTCTTTGGCTTGACTCCATTAAATAAATTTCAAGAAAACAAGCTAAGTGGAACCAGAGAGCAATTAAGAATTCTCCAAGTAGACCTTGCAGAGGAAAACATTAAGATAAAGAATGTAGGTAGAAATAGGGTGCCAAGACAGCATATCCTACTCTAAAATTTATGTTCTTTTAGCAGAGAAATAATGGACATAATGGAAAGTAGAAGGAAAACATTGACAAAGAAGGAAAACTTCACTATTAATATAGCTCAAGAATCTTGTGAACACGCTTGTATTATTGATGATAAAAACAGTTACATTACTCCATGTACAAGATATCTCTGCAACTCAAAGCTTTCTCAAATCCAACCTAGCAATCCATAAAGTAGCTCAGCAGCTAATCAATCCAACAAATACTCAATCAAACAACAAAAAAAATGAAGCATCCATGCATTATTTATCTGCAAAATGAGGAGGTGAGCCCTAGTTAGGGTTTGAGATGTCATTTATTACATAGTTAATGCATTTTGACCTTTGAGGCCATGCAAGGCCCAAGGAAAAATATCTGAGACTCATTCATTGTAATAATAAATCCTAACATAAATTCTAAGCTAACTTTGGAAAATGTTTGACTTTAAGGCTTCTCAATAAATTTTGCAATAACTCCTTGTAAGAGCACAACTCCAAGGTACAGGGGCGCAGTGCCAATGCAAACGCGCAGTGCCAAGGCAGAAAAATGGCTTGTATAGCATCTAACTTTTGGAGGCCTTCCCGATGTCCAAATGAGCTCCATGATGGCTCATTGGAAAGATATCTGAGTCGATTTTTTCCAAATCTTCTTTCACATTCCAAAATGGTGCCCATATTCCCTGTCAAAAATCTATTCTCCCAAGACTAGTAAACGTGCAGCACCAGTGCCAAAAAGAGGGCAGAAAGGTGCTTTTTTGGGGGTTTTGGCCCTTTTGAGGGACCATTTTTGCTCCAAATCCTTTGAACAGTTTTGAGGTTGATGTAGTTTTAATTAGGAACATGAATATGCTGACATTTTTCCATTTGGTTGGCCCAAAAAAGAGTGCAGTTCCAGTGGTGTTGCGCGTTTGGCTAATTATCTGCATGTCAAACTGTCAAAAACTCAAAATGTGCACAAAAGTACCAAACTCAGAATTTTTCTTGTTGATAAAGGTTTAGAGGCTTGGAGGGACACCTCAGCAAGCATATTGAGCTTCTCTTTCTCCTTTGCCTCGGTCAAAGGCCAAATATTTGCATGGGCGCATTTGAGCTTGGCCCTTGCAATCTTGTGTCTCATGGCATAATGTCTTGCCATCTTCCTCTGAATGTTAGTGTCTCTGTTTTCCATCTCTAGTTGACCCTATAGATGTAAATTGGCTCTCTCAAGCCAATACTCTCTATCCCTAATAATATCCATGGAAAGTAGTTCACTTGGAGTGAGTTGCTCTACCAATTATGCCTCTTTTTGCCTTTCCTGGGCTAAAGCCCTCTTCAGCCCAACGGTATTTGGCCTCTCCCTAGGAAGCTGATCTTCCTCATCATCACTGCCATAAAAAATACCCAAGGTCTCATCTAGCAAAGCCTTCACCTTTCCTGCCTCTCTTGGAGCTCTGATTTCCCTGACCTTACTGATGGTCTGCTTTGTCTCCAACTGCTGATTCTCTAGCTCAAGAAAGTTGATCACATTCTTTGCTCTACCAAGATTAGTTTGAAGCTCACTAATCTTGGCATCCTTGCTTTTTATCAACATATTGGTGATTCTCTCCTCATCCTCATCATCAATGTCAATTAGCTGAAACTCCTGCTCAGTTTCATGTTTGTCTTCCTCCTCCACAATGATATGCTCTGTAACCTTTCCTTGCCCTTATCAATCTACTTTACTAAGGAAGAAGGCATTTCCCATTTCACTTCATGTGAAGGAAACACATGCTTGTGGCCTCTCCGATATGTCAAAGGAAATGGCTCAATATCATTCATTTTAGTGCCAGTTGTCCCAATATCTCTTTCACTACTTGAGGCTCTGGTATCATGATGTGATGGTGAAGGGTGGTGGAAACTTGAGGCTCTGGTATCATGATGTGATGGTGAAGGGTGGTGGTGATGAGGAAGGATCATCATGAGGTGAATGGATGTGAGTCGATGGTGATGTATGAACAACGAGATGTGATGGAGAAGTGGATATGGGAGGATGAGAAGATGAAGGAATATCATGCTGATAATGGCCAGGTGGAGTAGTGAAAACCTCATTGGAAATGAAGGTATCCCATGGAATGTTTTTCTGCTGGAGTTGATGCATGACACCATCTTGAGGAGTGAATGATGAAATAGGATTTGTATTTTCTAATTGTAATCCCTCTTTTTTACAATGTAAGCCATCTTGTTAATGCTACGGAAAAGATAATAAGGTAAATGCAACATTCTAACTCTAGTGAAATGCATAAGAAGACATATATGATATGAGTAGAGGTGGGAAAACCTTCCCTCACAAATGAAATACTTAATTATTATCTTCATCATGGGCACATAGAGGTCAAGAAGATGAGAAAAATGGAAAATGGACTTGTTGTGATCTTTGTACCTAGGTTTGAGGTATGGTTCATAGTAGCTCATGTACAAGTTTTCTTGTTTAAACCACCTCTCTCCCACACTAGGTATCCCCGTAACAGCTGCAATGGCATTGGAAGACATCTAAAAGGTAATCCCAGTAAGATTAACTTGCTTGTCATGTAGATTGATGATGAACAATCTTGTTAACTCTGAGTGATTTTGGACTTGTTGCACTCTCTCACAAAAGTCAAAACAACCCACATGCTTAAAGAAAGAAATAGTGAGGGGAGAGGCCATGAGTTCCCTTGTATTGATGGGTTCATACCTGTTTGTCTTCCCTCCCTTATGATTATGTCTCCTTGGAATTTGTGCCTCACCAACAATTCCACTATCTTCTTCCTCAAACATTTTAAACTCTGTTTTATAAAACCCTAGGGTACAAGGGAAATGAGATGAGGGGAAAGGAATGAAATGGTAGTTTTGAAAAATGAAGGGAATGAGTCAAAGGGAATGGGTGTTGTGACAAACTAGATGAATGAAAACCGTCAAGCAATGTAATTACCCTTTTTTATGAATGATTTTCTTTAAGGAGGATGAAATAGGGATAAAACAGTGATCTCAAGCTAAAACTTAGGGTTTCCTTTAGGGTTTCATTTCCATTCAATTAAGAGTGGTCAAATAGCTTCAAAGAAAGGTTCATGTTATGTACTTACCACTCAAGAGTTCTTGGAGGAATTTGGCAAGGATTTGGAGAATTTTTGATGTTATTTGAGTGCCCCAACCCTTAGAAAAATCCTTTGTCTAGGCATGAAGTGCCATTGGCTGAGGGCGCGACACCAACCCAAGCACACAGCGCCAATGGAAATTTCACGGGGTCATTTCTGGCAAGGGCGCAACGCCAATCTACAAGTGCACGATGCCTTCACAATTTGTGTTGGGAATTTCGGGCAAAGGCACAACGCCAATCTCTAGGCGCGCAACGCCAGGAAATTTGGCCCGAATTCGCTCAGAAACCCTAAAATATTTCCTTTGTTGAATGCTTATGATCTTTTGAAAGGAAACAATGATTCTCTTGAAGTGTTAAATGACCTTTATAGGCTTGTGGTTTTAATTTTAACTTGAAAAACCAACTTTCTAATGTTTGAAGTCTTTTTCCTTTGTCACTAATATTGTTTGACACTTTTTTGCATTGCAGGTTGTTGAAGTCATGAAGTTGGATTTTATTTTTCTCATCGGGGTTTAACATGTTCACTTTGACAGCTTTGGGATGATTACACATAGTAGCATCTTCAAAATCTTTTGTAGTTTCCACCATAAAATTAAACTCATCTTTTCCACCCTCCCTGGCCAAAATTTTCAAATCTCTAAGTGCTTGCAGTTCTTTATAGCAATCATCAGTGTTATATTCTAGTTTCTCTATAGCCCCTTAAATTTCATTCATTTCTGTTTATTTCACCTCACCTTTTTCCATATTCCATCAATATTTTCTGATAGAATTTCTTCATGTTTGGCCTTGTGTGCCTCATCCATGTCATTTTCTTACAAGTAATCACTACTTTGGCACTCAGATGGACTATCAAGTTTATAGCCCTTGTCATCAACAAGACTAGGTTTTTCTTCTTTCCCTTGTTGTACATTGTTTTCACTCAGGAGTAGACAGTCTACATCATAAATACTTTTTGCTGATAAATCTTCCAACACCTCTACTGAAGTGCCAAACTTTGTCCATTTTTCTCATTTGCAGGTTATGAACTGAGAAGATAATCCTCCTTGGAAATTTTAGGTGCTTCTTGAATAATCATGTCTTGACATTCTATTACATCTGAGCCAGATTCTAGCAAAGGAAAAGCAGCACCTGAAACATCCAAGGATTTTGGGGAGCCAGAATAATTCTTCTCATAATCAATCCTTCTCATATGTGTGCTGACCTCATTGGAATGAAAGGATGACCTTGAAAAATGCAAACCCCTAATGACCTAATGGGAGTGATTTTTGACTTGATTTTGAATGAAATTTGACTTAGAAACTTTCAAGTGAAAAGAACATTTCTGAAAGTGCTATTGTGCTCAAGGGGACATGGGAATGTGTTAGCAACGAGAAATATTAGAGGGAGGATGGAGTTTATTGACGGGGGGAAATGGGGGAAATGAGGTTTTAGGTAGGAAAGAAGGATGAAAACGAGAAGTATAAGCCCATAATGAGTCTTTTAAGAGAAACAGAGTGACTTTGAGATGTCAAAATTATATATAGGGAAAAAGGTTTTATTAATATAATGAAGGCAATGAGATTTCTGAAACTCAAGATATTCAAGGAATATTGTTTTCAGAAAACTATAACCATTCTATAGCCATCCAAAGATAGTGAAAAATACTGATGAATAACAGTGGCTCCACTTGGGGAGGGCAGCTCCTTTAGGAGGTGTCAAGAACCTCAGAGTTCAGATCTTTGAAATTTGAAGATCAGTGCCTTGCTTATGCTTGCTAGATTTCCTCCTTCTTCAATTGTTGATTTGCTGTTGTTCCTTGAAGCCGTGATCTTTAAAATCTGAAAAAAAAATAATTGCTTCAACTCATCTCTACCTACCCATCATACTTTTCCTAACATTTTCTCTTCATTTGGTTGCATTTGGATTCGCAAACCCTAGACATAATTTTTTCTTTTGAATGCACAAACTATCTACTTCTACCTTGTATCATCCAAAGGATCAGATTCGATTGATGAGCTCTTTTATTCTCTACCTAATCTACTTATCCATCAAGATTAAAAAATTTGACAAATTTTCATTTTCTAATCTATCAACATAAAATTCAAAACATGACCAAATCAAGGTTAAGCAGTTTGGTTTGTCATGAGCTCTGGAATTTTGGACAAGCTGCACACAGATTTTATTTTAGCACAAAGTAAACAAACTGAGGTTTGTAATTTTGGGATTTTTCATTCATCCATCTCTTTTTTCTTTGATTCAGATCTGAGCTTTGGGAACCAATATCTTTGCCTAACCTAATCTACCGATAAGCCAAGTTTAAACTATTTGGAAAATCTTAATTTCTAAATTATCAGCAAAAATTTAAAACATGTTCAATCATGATTAGGATGTATGAATGAACAAGACTTTCCTTTCCCAAAAGTAGTAGAATTTGGACTTGCACACTTTCAGAAACATTCTTTTTTGGTATGGGGCTTTAAAATTTTCTTTTATTTGCCCTCTTTTCTCTTTTGTTCTTTTTCTCTCTTTTTTGTCAAAACAATCTAAAACTAAAAATACGCTCATAGTGTTGATATTATTTGCATACCTATATATCATAATATAACTTGTATATGATATCTACATTAGGTGAACTCTCTTTTCCAATACAGCCAATCAATTAAGTGACCTCATTATCGATTTTCATTTAGCCTTTTAAGTATGCTGAAAATATGAAAAGGCCACTCCCATCTCATCTCCTTTTGAACAGTAGTGCTCAAAATCTTCTTTATACTCTGCAACAAACTATTCCTGGCATATTTTACTCCTTTAAATGTCTCTAAGAAACCAGCAAAGGGGTATTTGAATAATAATTGGCCTAAAGGATTTGAGAAATAAGCTTCATCTAGGACTACTCCTTCCTCCACTTGGCTAAGCTTGGGATTCTTTTAAGAAAGAATATATTCCCCCTCTTTATGACCATTTGTCTTGGCAGCCTCATTACATACTACTGTGATTTCTTCAAACAAACCTGATATGCTTTGATTGAATGGGATAAATTCTGTGTGAAGGTACTTATTGGAAGCATTCTCTAACAATAGGTATTCTTGAGAAAGTAGTACAACATCAGTATCAATTTTTTCTATAGTATCTGTATGATAAAATGCATTAGTGGATAGGTCAGTAGTGGATTAAATCGAAATATCTTATTTACGTAAAAATTTGGAGGTTGGCTATATGTTTAGGATCTGATTGATTTCTTCTTCAGTTAAAAGAGGAGGCATTTTTCGCTTTCTTTGGATAGAAACCCAGTTTCCCTCTTTCTCTTGTGAAGGCTGGTCATAAGGCTGAAGGTCTTCTTGAGCCTTAAATAGAAGAGATGGCGAATCATCACTTGTCCCTTTAGATAGGTCCTGTGGATTTTATTCCATTCCCTGATTTTTTTCATCCTCAACCAACTTTTATTGGTTGTTATGACAGTTAAATTGAGTATGAAATGCATGAATTTCCTCTAATAGATCTTCAAGATGCCAATTTCCCAAATATTCATCAATGTTTACAAGGTATTGTATGAGATATTTGGATTGATCAGAACAATTTTCAGCTAATGATAAAGATGAACAATTTTCTTTATAATGCTCATAAAATACCTTGTCGAAATCCTTTAAAGAAAACAAGCTACCAAGGTCTAGGCCTTCATACCATTCCCTTGCTTTACCTTCTAATGTCACCATGAACATTCTCATGAGGCAGTCCTCATGCGATTCAAATTTTAACCTCCATGTATGTATATGAAATTTGATGACATGTAACAAGGGGTCATCAAACCTTTCATCCTGAAACATAGGTAGGTTTGTGCCCCAATTTATTTGAGGCATTTTGTGGGGGAGTCCACGGATGTGATCTCTGTTCATTGGAGCATACCTGCATTGTATCCTTGGATTCATCTTTGTCAATTAGTCAGAGGAAAGGGTTACTGCATCGTTATAACCAATCTAGATTCTTCTACCAGTGGAGTATTTAGGTTTATTGAGAGTTGTGGAGTCATCAGGTGGATGATGCTAATTGTTTTGAGGATTTTTTTGTTTCCACCATCAACAATTGGCTACCAATCTTGAGATTTTTTTTGGGTTTTCTAAGTTCTTTATATAACACTAATATTTTCAGTAAGTGTTCCCTAGTGGAATTGCCATTATGTTAGGTCCCTGTAATTTGTCAAATTGGTGAGACCAAATAAAAAAGGGTAACATCAAAACAACTTTGGAGTTCTAGGACCTAGCCTTATTGGACTCAGAGAGGGCTCTCTCTATATTTGTGTTTGTGAATGATATGTCTTTATGCTTTTGTTTTATGATCTTAGGCTAGTTATGAAGTTCTAAGGGCTTGTTTTTTTTTTATTGATTTGATTGATAGGTTGATTGATCAGTGATGTGATTATTTTATGGAGTGTTTCAGTTGAATAGATATACCATGAGGAAAATCAATCCATTAGGTTGTGGAGTCATAAAAGGATTTAATAGTTCATCAACTCAACAAGGGTTTTCATAGGGCAAGCTAACTATATCAAGTGGATTTCTTAGACTAGATGGCATATGAAATGACAATAAGTTGAGAAAACAATGAAACTAAAGGGAAATTAAGAATCCTTTAACATATACTAGAACAAGAAGAGTCTTTAAGATCACTATGCATAATAAATAACCAAAGGACAGGGCACACCATAAACTTCTTTGGCCTGGCTTTATCAAGTAATATTTTAGACAACAATCCAGCAAACCCTAGAGAGCAGGGAACTCCTTGTTAGAAAATTAAATATTACAGAGCAATGAAACACATAAAATATGCGGAAAACACAAGCACACAAAACACATAAAACCAGAGAGACATAGATATACTTGGTTCACCTGGATTGGGCTACGTCCACCCCGAAGAGCCAGTCCTTCCTTTCTATTATCCAGCAAAATGAAGAGACACAACCTACAACAGATCCGTTGTAATATCCTCTGTTCTCTCTCACAGTATCCCTATCTGTTTCTCGCTCCGAGAATACACATACAATACACAGCCGCAATACAATACCCTCATACAAGTGAGGGGTTTCCTTCTAGGGAAAAAAACCCTAAACTAAACATAACTTCTACCACTAGATCATTCACCTAATGAGCGGCCCAGATTGACTAGAAATTACTATACTTTTACAAGGCAATTTTACATATGTTTTTAGCTTCAGGGACACTGCCCCCGAAACCCCCTGCCAAGGGGGGGCTCCATAAAGTCGCAGTTGCCCCCCTAGACCCCCCAGGCAGCATTTAATTCCAGGTGACATTGCCACCCCATTAAGGTAAAGGGGTGCAACGCTGTGATACAAAATAAACAAGATAATTAGGCTCCATAGCCAACACTCCTAAATCCTCTAGCTCTTCACCTTCACACAAAGAAAACATTTAAGATAACAATGAGTGTAGCTAAAGAGTAAGCTAAACCTATATTCTTTAACCAAACACTCTAAAGACCTTTAAAGAAAAATTTTAAGACGTACCAAAGGACAGGGCATACCATAGAATTCCTTGGATGGACTCTACTAGGTATACTTCAAAGAAGGGCCTTAAAAATAATGTTTCAAGATACACCAAAGGACAGGGCATACCATAGAATTCTTTGGCTTGACTCCATTAAATTATTTTCAAGACAAAAAGCTAAGTGGAACCAGAGAGAAATTAAGAATTCTCCAAATATACCTTGTAGAGTAAAACATTAAGATAAAGAATGCAGATAGAAATAGGGTGCTAAGACATCATATCCTACTCTAAAATTTATGTTCTTTTATCAAAGAAATAATGGACATAATGGAAAACAAAAGGAAAAAATTGAAAAAGAAGGAAAAATTCACCATTAACATAGCTCAAGAATCCTATGAACATGCTTGTATTATTGATGATCAAAATAGTTACATTACTCCATGTACAAGAGATCTCTGCAACTCAGAACTTTCTCAAATCCAACCTAGCAATCCATCAAGTAGCTCAACAGCTAATCAGTCCAACAACTGCTCAATCAACCAACAAAAAAAATGAAGCATCCATGCAATATGTATTTGAAAAATGAGGGGGTGAAACCTAGCTAGGGTTTGAGATGTCATTTATTACATAGTTAATGCGTTTTGACCTTTGAGACCATGCAAGGCCCAAGGCAAAATATCTGAGACTCATTCATTGTAATAATAACTCCTAACATAAATTCTAAGATAACTTTAGAAAATGTTTGAATTTAAGTCTTCTCAATAGATTTTTCAATAACTCTTGGTAAGGGCGCAACTCCAAGGTACAGGGGTGCAATGCCAGTGCAAACGCGCAACACCAAGGAAGAAAAATGGCCTATCTTGCAACCAACTTTTGGAGGCCTTTACGATGTCCAAATGAGCTCCATGATGGCTCATTGGAAAGATATCTAAGTCCATTTTCCAAATATGCTTTCAATTTCCAAAATGGTGCCTATTAGACCTATCAAAAACCTATTCTCTAAATACTAGTAAACGTGCAACATCAGTGCCAAAAAGAGGGCAGAAAGGTGATTTTTTGCTGGTTTTTTGCCTTTTTGAGGGATTAGTTTTGCTCCAAATCCTATGAAACATTCTAAGGTTGATGTAATTGTCGTTAGGAACATGAATATTCTAACCTTTTTCCATTTGGATGGCCCAAAAAAGAGCGCAACGCCAGTGGCGCTGCACGTTTAGCCAATTTTTTGCATGTCAAACTGTCAAAAATTAAAAATGTGCACAAAAGTTCCAAAATCAAAATTTTGCTTGTTGATAAAGGTTTAGAGGCTTAGAGGGACACCTTAGCAAGGATATTGAGCTTCTCTTTCTCTTTTTCCTCATTCAAAGCCTGAATCTTTGCATGGTCTCGTTTGAGCTTGGCCCTTGCAATCTTGTTTCTCATGACATAATGTCTTGCCATATTCATTTGAATGTCATTGTCTCTCTTTGCCTTCTCTAGTTGACCTTCCAGATGTAAATTGGCTCTCTCAAGCCAAGACTCTCCATTGCTAATAATATCCATGGCAAGCAGCTCACTTGGAGTGAGATGCTCTGCCAATTTTGCCTCTTTTTTCCTTTCCCGGGCTAAAGCCTTCTTCAGCCCAATGGTCTTTGGCCTCTGTCTAGGAAGTTGATCTTCCTCATCATCACTATCATCAAAACTACCCAAGGTCTCATCTAGAAAATCCTTGGCCTCTCCTACCTCTCTTTGAGCTCTGATTTCCCTGACCTCACTAGTGGTCTGCTTTGTCTCCAACTGCTGATTCTCTAGCTCAAGAAAGTTGATCACATTCTTTGCTCTACCAAGATTAGCTTGAAGCTCACTAATCTTGGCATACTTTATTTTTATCAACATATTGGTGATTCTCTCGTCATCCTCATCATCAAGGTTAATCAGCTAAAACTCCTGCTCATTTTCATGTTTGTCTTCCTCCTCCATACTGATATGCTCTACGACCTTTTCCTTGCCCTTATCAATCTGTTTTGCTGAGGAAGAAGGCATGGACCCTTTCACCTCAAGTGAAGCAAAAACATGCCTGTGGCCTCTCTGATATTTCAAAGGAAATGGCTCAATATCATTCAATTTAGTGCTAGTTGTCCCAATATCTCTTTCACTACTTGAGGCTCTGGTATCATGATGTGATGGTGCAGGGTGGTATAAAGGTGATGAGGAAGGATCATCATGAGGTAAATGGATGTGAGTGGATGGTGATGTATGAATAGTAGGATGTGATGGAGAAGTGGATATGGGAGGATGAGAAGATGAAGGAATATCTTGATGATGATGGCTAGGTGGAGTAGTGAAAACCTCATTGGCAATGAAGGTATCCCATCGAATGTTTTTTTGATGGAACTGATGCATGACCACCATCTTGATGAGTGAATGATAAAATAGGCTTTGCATTTTCTGATTGTAATCCCTCTTTTGCATAATGTAAGCCATATTTTCAATGCTACAGAAAAGATAATAACGTAAATGCAGCATTCTAACTCTAGTGAAATGCATAAGAAGATGTATATGATATGAGTAGATGCGGGAAAACCTTCCCTCACAAGTGAAATACTTTATTATTACCCTCATCATGGGCACATATTGGTCAAGAAGATGAGAAAAATGTAAAATGGACTTGTTGTGATCTTTGTACCTAGGTTTGAGGTATGGTTCATAGTAGCTCATGTCCATGTTTTCTTTTTTAAACCACCTCTCTCCCACAAATAGGTATCCATGTAGCAGTTGCAATGGAATCGACAGACATCTCAAAGGTAACATCGGTAAGATTGACCTAGTTTTCATGTAGATTGATGATGAACAATATTGTTAACTACGGGTGATTTTCGACTTGCTTCACTCTCTCACAAAATTCAAAACAACCCACATGCTTAAAGAAAAAAACAATGAGGGGAGAGGCCATGAGTTCCCTTGTATTGATGGGTTCAAACCTTTTTACCTTCCCTCCCTTATGATCATGTCTCCTTGGCATTTTTTCCTCACCAACAATGCCACTATCTTCTTCCTCAGACATTTTAAACTTTTCTTTATAAAACCCTAGGGTACATGGGAAATGAGATGAGGGGAAAGGAATGAAAAGGTACCTTTGAAAAATGAAGGGAATGGGTGTTGTGACAAAATAGATGAATGAAAACCCTCAAGAAATGTAATTACCCTTTTTTATGATTGATTTGTTTAAAGGAGGATGGACTAGGGATAAAACAATGATCTCAAGCTAAAACATAGGGTTTCCTTTAGGGTTTCATTTCCATTCAATTAAGAATGGTAAAATAGCTTCAAAGCAAGGTTCATGTTATGTAATTACCACTCAATAGTTCTTGGAGGAATTTGGCAAGAATTTTGAGCAGATTTGATATGATTTGAGTGGCCCCAACCCTTAGCAAACTCCTCTGTCTAGGCGCACAGTGCCACTGGCTAAGGGCACAGTGCCAACCCAAGTGCGCAACGCCAGGCTCTGAGCACGCAGCGCCAATGCAAATTTCATAGGGTCCTTTCTAGCAAGGGTGCAATGCCAGTCTACAAGCGCGCATCGCCTTCACAATTAGTGTTGGGAATTTCGGGCAAAGGTACAGGGCCGATCTCGAGGCGTGCAGTGCCAAGAAATTTGGCCTGAATTCGCTCAGAAAATTTGAAATTTTTTCTTTGCTGAATGATTCTGATCTTTTGAAAGGAAAAAATTATTCTCTTGAAGTGTTAAATGACCTTTATAGGTTTGTGGTTTTAATTTTAACTTGAAAAACCCACTTTCTAATGTTTGAAGTCTTTTTCCTTTATCACTGATATTCTTTGACACTTTTTTGCATTGTAGGTTGTTGAAGTCATGAAGTTGGCTTTTATTTTTCTCATTGGGGTTTAACATGTTCACTTTGCAAGCTTTGGGATGATTACACATAGTAGCATCTTCAAAATCTTTTGTAGTTTCCACCATAAAATTCAAATCATCTTTTCCACCCTCCCTGGACACTTTTTTCAAATCTCTAAGTGCCTGCAGTTCTTTACAACAATCATCAGTGTTGTCTTCTATTTTCTCTATAGCCCTTTCAAGTTCATTCTTTTTTGTTCAGTTCAACTTACCTTTATCCATATTCCATCAATATTTTCTGATAGACTTTCTTCATGTTTGGCCTTGTGTGCCTCCTCCATGTCATTTTACTATAAGTAATCACTACTTTTGCACTCAAATGGACTATCAAGTTTATAGCCCTTGTCATCTACAAGACCAGGCTTTTCCTCTTTCCCTTGCTCTACATTATTTTCATTCAAGAGTATACAGTCTACATCATCAGTACTTTCTGCTGATAAATCTTCCAACACCTCTACAAAAGTGCCAAACTTTGTCCATTTTTCTCACTTACAGGTTCTGAACTGAGAAGATAATCCTCCTTGGAAATTTTAGGTCCTTCTTGAATAACCATGTATCGACATTCTATTACATCTGAGCCAGATTCTAGCAAAGGAAAAGAAACGCCTGAGACATCCAAGGATTTTGGGGAGCCAGAAGAATGCTTGTCATAATCAATCCTTCGCATATGTGTGCTAACCTCATTGGAATGAGAGGATGACCTTGAAAAATGAAAAATCGTAATGACCTAATGGGAGTGCTTTTTGACCTGATTTTGAATGAAATTTGACTTAGAAACTTTCAAGTGAAAAGAGCATTTCCAGAAGTGCTATTGTGCTCAAGGGGCATGGGAATGTGTTAGCCACAAGAAATCTTAAAGGGAGGATGGAGTTTATTGACAGGGGAAAATGGGGGAAATGAGGTTTTAGGTAGGAAAGAAGGATGAAAATGAGATGTATAAGCCCATAATGAGTCTTTTAAGAGTAGCAGCGTGACTTTGAGATGTCAAATTGATAGTTAGGGAAAAATGTTTTATTAAGATAATGAAGGCAGTGAGATTTCTGAAACTCAAGATATTTAAGGAATATTGTTTTCAGAAAACTATAACCATTATATAGTCATCCAAAGATAGTGAAAAATACTGATGACTAACAGGACCAACAAATCAACGTGACAATACCATATGAATTCGCACCCCATCCTCCGAAAAGTGTTATCTCATTGACCGTGGAATCCACCATCCCTCACCAATAAGCGTCTACCACGATGATTCCCTGACCCCACCATCATCTTTGCCATAGTCCATCCTCCTCCATTCATCATCCGCCACCTCGCCTCTATGGACCCCACTCCCCCACTTCCTTTCCATCAAGCGATTCCCCACCATCGTTTCCTCTCCCAATAACAGGTTGTGACCTGGCACTCTCCTGTCGACGTCAGCCTAGCGTTATAACAATAAATGTCTCCTACTCCCGCGATAACATATCCACTTTATTTAACAGTAATAAAAAAATGGTAAAAATTATTTTCCATATAAACTATCGGAAGCCCATTTCACTTCCTTTGTTTACTGTTACAGGGTCATCTAAATAGTTTTAGGTGCATAATTAAGCTAAAATATATCCCTCAACATCCATTTAATTATTAATCTACTGCGATCAGACCGCCATCATCGACCCCACTTCAACATCTGACTTCACCTACCTATTCCAGGTAATCCTTGCTTCCCTAGTTCTTCTTTTTGACAATGGCACCTAAAGCCAGGACCCTTAAGAAAAAAGCTAAAACTCTTGAATAAATTATGATGCTGCCCCCAACCATCGACCTTGACCACCTGCCACTAGTCGACCTACAATACAAAATCGTTGAAACCAAATGTGAATTCGACATGTTCAAACTTCAAAATTGGTTGAAGCATAAGTATTTAGATCTCAGCAATAAATTGGGCCTATGTGAATCCTCCTGCCCCAATTTATGTTCCCATAGACCCACTACTTTCGAGAACTTGTATCCTGGTGCCAAAAAATATATGTCCCCAACCAGAGAGAAATTATCAGCAAAAATGGTGAAGTTCTGCTCACCATAACCTATGAATCTATTTCCTAGATGCTGAAAATACAAAATCCTTACTCCCTAAAGCCACTTTCAGTAGATTCCCTCATGGAATTCTACTAAAATATAAATTTCCCATAGAGACCAAGATATTTAAAGGATTTCTCCCTAAGGATGCAAAATAACCCAAGAAAAACACCCCATATTCATGCTCCATGTTCTTATATATGACTAAACAGATAATTGCCATGATTTCATACATACTTGGTTACTATTCTGACCAATGGATCGATGAAGCCATTGTAGGATTCTTGTCATTTTTTACAACTGGTGAAAAACCTATTTTTTTAATTACAATGAGTTCATTGTAGATGCAATTCATGACCACTTTCTAAATTTTCCTACTGATGGATATTTCAAGTACACTTCGGTTTTAGTTTATTTGTTCATTTATCATTATACATACACATTTTCATTTTCTTTGCGGAAGTTAGATGAGCATGGTAGTTCACAATCAATCATCCATTGGACCTCCTTGGTGAGAAAAAACTCCACTAAATTTACCTTTGCAGATTATGTTGTTCAGTTCCTTTATACAATGATTTTTCTACTAGAGAGTGATGTAGAACCTAGAATAGAATCAAATATTCAAAGAGTTTTACAGCTTAGTGACCAGAAAATACAGGGGATTGGTATTTATACCAAAACTATACTGAGATTAGGTTTTGCGGGTGTAAATGTACACCCTACAGGGTTCCAAAATTTGTTCCCATGAGACTTTTATCATTGGAATATATAAGACAAATGATACACGTGGATGAATTACACTTTTTTGAAGCTAACAAGAAGGCACAATTTAAGATCAAGGCTCAGGTTGGGCCCTTCATTTGAAATACCATAGCAATAGGTAAAGAGTCACATTTGCTATTAAATAAAATGAATTTTAAATTAAGTTTCACTTGGTCTTATGATCCTTTTTGCCTCATTTAAAAGTTGAGAGTGGAGCAGAAGACCACTCCTTACACCCACACTCCTAGGCCAGAGATATAATAGTTCATGAACCAGAGTTAGTGGGAGGAGAACACACTGCAAGATGACGAAGAGCAGGTCATATCTACAACTACATCTCAGACCCCTGTACCTCAAGAGAAAATGATAAGGGGAGAAGAGCATTTTCTAGTGACAAAAATTGGAGCCAAATAATTCCTAATATGTATGAAGAAGCAAAAGACAAATTCAGGAGCAATATTTCAGTAGGAAGGTAAAGAGCAGGAAACTATAATTATGACAGGTCCTCATTTTTCTACAAGAGAAGATGATATCTTCACAAGATCTCCCTCCTATTCAACCTCCAAATATCCCCCAGATACAACTCAAACAATAGAATTGTCTCAAGACACAACTGAGCCAAAGATTTTTTCCAAATATAAAGCAATCAAACAGAAGAATGAAATGCAAAAATTAACCACATACACCCAATTTTGGAAAAAAAAAAAACTACTTCACAACACAGGATTCTTTTAGCCTTTGATACTAAGAAAGGAAAAGTGAAAATTGCATCTCTTGAAGCACAAGTTGCAATGCCAAAGAAAACAACAGATTACAAATAATCCACATTTTCCTTTGATGCAAAACATATTCTTCCAATTGACCAAATGGATATGCATAAGAAAACTAGTGAAATGATGTACTCTACTTTGAATAATGTGCCATGTCAACCTCCAGACTACAAGTCTCGATCAGCAACATACAAACACAATTAAAGCTGGAAAGGATTTCATCCTTGGCCAAGGTTACCAAGATCAAATGACTATAAGACTTGGTAATTAAGTTGGGCTACAATCCTAGTGATGTGAATGCAACATAAGAGATTGTAAGAAGAAATAATGTAGATATAGCAGCATTAAGGAAATATATCAAACTGCACACTACAGAAGATCGACAGACCAAAGAAGCCGAGGAGCTTGAGAAACATAAAGAAGACATGTTCAAGATAATAATTGAAAAAAATAGCCAAATCAAAGACATGGAAGTGGAAATTGAGAAACTGCTCAAGGAAAAGGAGAAAACATCACAATTGGCTATAGTCCCATTGATAGTAGTCCCCATTTAGTTGCAACAACACCAAGAGCATTTACATCAACATCAACACAAGAAAAAACCACAGATAATTGAAGTGAGTTCGTTAAAGTCATGGAAAATTTTTCCATCCAAGGGAAAGAAATTGAAAAATTAAAGACTTAGCTTAAGACCCTGCAAGAACATAAATTAAATTAGACAATTCATATGTAGCACAATTGCAGAAATCTCATAGGCTTACTCAGAAGGTTGAACAATTGGAAGATGAATTAACAATGGCACATACTTTAGAACATGAAAAAGAATGTATATGGATATAGAAGAATGAATCCATCACTGAAATATGGCCTTCAATCCAAATTATTTTTGAGCAGGAAGAATTGATAGACAGATCCAAAGAAGTAGTGAAGGAGATAAAAATAAATTTGGGGCAGAAACCCGGTGAAGTAAAAATTGTTATAAAAATATTGAATTCTAAAACCAAAGAAGAATTAGAATATCTTGGAATTCAAGATAGGACAGAAACCATCTTGGAGGTAAAAAGGATGCATACTAAAAGGAACCATACGTTGCAGCTCGAGAATAGGTGTAGCAATCTAGAATCTAAAATTCAGAGTTTCCATAAGAAGTTTCATGTGCTAAATAGGAAATTACTACCATGATTAATTGGGATGGGAGGCAAGTTGATTAGACTGAAACACTATCAAGAGAAATTATTCACTATTGCCCGAGATAAATTAAAATTTACAAGTATGAAAGGAAACATCACAAGGAAGGCTTTTATGGAGTCCCTAGAATTTTACTTATTCATCAGTCATGAGATCAACCACATGTTTTTCATCGAGCTTGCTTTCCAGAAGTATACTAATGTAGATGCAGCATATAGAAAATTGATAAATTTTTCTATCCCAAGTGAAGACCGATGTGAGAAGCTATGTGAATTGATTGGGTAAAATAGTTTCATCTCCAACAACAAGGAAACAACGCAACACTTTTTGAGGTCCAATCATCAAAAATCATCCTCAAGAATAGACTCAACAACCACATCAATTTATTATCTCCTATATTCTTGTTCTATCTTTGTAAAAGATCTTGAGATTTTCACTCAAGATATTTTTTGATATTTTTGTATAAATAATTCCAAATTCAAAATATTATGGTTGGGGTTTTTATGAATAAATAGACAGTTGAATGAAAAGTTGTTCCTTGAGCTCAAGTGGACCAATTTCAGTCATACAAAAAGATTTTCAGGATTCCCGTGTCAGAATTTTTGGTGATGTTATCTTCTCTTGTTAATGTGTTTTTTCTCTGTTAATTCATATGTTTATCTCATATGTTTTGTTCTAAGAGAAATAAGAATACGAATTTGTTTAAGTAATGTCAATTCTAGATTTTGAACAAAACTAATGTTTTCCACTGAAGTTAAACAATATAATTCTTAACTTCTCTATGTTTAATGGATCCTTAATATTTCCTTTTTAATAATATCATAAATTTTCTTATATCTAATAAGGCTGCCTATCATGCCCTATTAAATTTGTCTATCATTTTTGCAATTAATCAAAATAAAGTTTAATTGCCTCCATTTCCCAATGGCTTTCCTTCGTTGTTCAAACCAAAACAATTAAAAACCCAAACCCTGAACTTCACATCTAGCCTAAAATTCTAAAATCAACAAGTTTAAATCTGAGAAAGAGATCCCTCTCTAAAGCTGGCAGGGCTAGATCCTAGCTTCCAAAGTGGTTATGTGGTTACCTCTAGGTTTCTTTCACAACCCTAAGAAATTACAAAGCGATAACATTTTGGCAACTCCACTAGGGAGAAAAAATCTCATTTAATTCAATTTTCCATGGTGAAAATCTTTGTTTCAAGTCTAAAAGCTATTTCTAAGTTTGTGGCTAAGATATAGATATGATTTAAGGTTGTTTGGCACTCAAAATTTGTATATATATTAAATATATATAGATATATTATAGTAGATATGGCTTCTAAAAGGATATACATTAGAGAAAACCCATATCCATATCTTCTGAAAATTGTAGATAATCTTGAAAAAATAATTAGAAAGAAAAGTGCAACTGAGAGTGAATCAAGTGAAAGTCTTTTTCCAAGAGTTAACTCTCATCCTGAAAATTTTGTTACTTTAGAGGACATAGAATTTTATTTGGATTTTGAAGATACACTTTTTAGAAGTAAATATGATATCTTTGTACCTAAAATTATTGTGGATAAGGACTTTGTACCACCTTATAAGTTGGATCAGACTGAGCATGAATACCCTGAAATCCTCAAATATCTCTTCTACTACATCATCTCCTATTCCACAACCAATTTCACCTGTTAGTATTTTTCCTCTATTAATCCCTCCCAAAGGCTCTACACTGTAGTTCAATTAGTTCTATACCCAGTTCATCTACCATTCCTACCACTTCCTCTACAACACATCAAACGGTTATAACTCCCCCTTTCATACCAACTATACCCACACCCCCTAATACTACATCTTCCTCTCACCCTGTTGTGTAACCAACTCAAAAAGAGAAGAAAAGAGATATAAACGCCTTAGAAATGAGCCACTTCGAGGGGGAAACCTCCAATACATTACATAAATGAAAAATTCTTGGATGATACAATTCACAAAACCTCCTTTCTATATATAGGAGTCCATGGGGCCATAATGTAATCCTAGTGGGCCGCAATGTAATCCTAGCCGACCTAACAATAATAATTTAAGGGCACAATAATAAAAAAATGGGGGTTACAAGGGTACAATAATAACAATAAGGGGTTTATACTAACAATAATAAGGGACTATACT
This sequence comes from Pinus albicaulis, assembly GCA_034641835.2. NCBI lineage: Eukaryota > Viridiplantae > Streptophyta > Pinopsida > Pinales > Pinaceae > Pinus > Pinus albicaulis. The sequence goes on along the minus strand of JAXQQM020063880.1, from coordinate 19,004 downwards.
AGTGATATAGGGACCTAACATGCCCCTCTCCTTCAAAAAAGTGTTGTCCTCAACGCTTGAGTAGCTCCGGGTGCTTCTGTATAAAATTCTCATCCTCCCATGTAGAATCTTCAGTGGGTAAGTTCTTCCACTCGATGAGATACTCTGAAATTGATCGATTCCGTAGCTGTCGAGTTCTTGTTTCCATGACTGCTTCAGGTTCCAATATGATTTTTCCTTCCTCATCAAGTTCTGGAAATATTGTTTGAACCGGAAGATTTTCACCTATAACCTTCTTTAAGCATGAAACATGGAAAACTGGATGCACTCGCGAAGAAGCAGGAAGCTCCAATTTGTATGCCATAGTACCAATCTTTTGCATCACCTTGTAAGGACCATAGTACTTTGGCGATAATTTATTATCCTTCTTAGCTTGCTTGAGGGACATTTGTGTTGAGTGAGAAAGTTCCTGATCCGAAGAAGAAGATGCCCCCGTCCTTCAGCCCTGGCAGATCACAATCCTTCCACGATCTCCGTGGACGAACACCTGCACACAGAAGAGACGAACAGATACATGCATAGGAACCAGCATACGTAACTAAATATCGGTCAGAAAAGATATTACTCACATTAACATGATTGCAAAAGGAGTGGAACCATAATCATAGTCATCTATTAAAGTAATAAACGAATAGAAGTTACAACCAAGTTCTGACGTCGCAGCTTCCTTCGAACGGGTCTCCGGTTGTCCACGTCTCGCAAAGCTCGCCAAGGAAAGGGAAACCTCTCCAGAGTCTCGTAACAATGGTCTCCTCGCTTGAATGGGCCTTAAGGGAAGGAAGGGATTCTTTACAACACAAAGGCACTTGGGAATAGGGAGATGCAAAGCTTCAGCACTTCAAGACTAGCTTGCCATGGATCTGAGCAAGCTTTTATAGATGGGGAAGGAGGGAGTTGGGATCCCTATAATTATGGAATTGGCCCTATCAACAAGGAAGGTTCCATAGAAGGTGGCAAAACTACTTCCTTTCCATAGAACTCCCGTAGCCAAACCTCCCAACTCAAGATAGGCAATGGTTGTGAGTTTGTTTGAACTCAACTTCCGCCATCCATATATAAAAAACAGGCCCTAAAATGGGTGGCGCGATTGCTGCTCTATGACAGAGCGCCAAGTGGCGCGACCTCTTTACAGGATTTCCCTGAGTGGCGCGAGTACTGAACTGCCTACCCGCGCCAATGCAAAAAGAGCTGTTTTTTCATGGATTTTGCAAGGAGATGTCTCAAGGGAAAATGAAGCTCATACTCAGAGGGATGCAATGATGATGTTTTCAGTGCATGACAGTGTTCACAGGTCACGTTATGGGTCCTCCATTGTGCGGGACGGGGAATGGTAGGGACGGTGACAAATTACTGTGTAACAGATGCCCCCCAAAGCATGAGGCCCGAGAGAGAGAGGGGTGAAATGCTTTACGAGAACATGTCCAACTGAAGGCCCGCCGTCGGAAAACCTGCACAGAAAGATACAACTGATATCTCAAGTACATGATGTATATATATGGTATGGACGCAGCCATCCGAACAGAGTATGCTATAATCCGGATCTAGGGTATGGGCGCATCCATCCAACTAAGATCAAACAAATAGACTCAGGTATGGTCGCAGCCATCCAATCATTGAGTCATGTACATAATGACAATAATCCACAATCGCAGCCTGGATTACAACAGACACAATCCAGGGTCTTGCGCTCCATCTCGACCCAAACAAGTACAAGTTCTAGCATGCGAATGTGTGCGCTGACGTCGAACATGCAAGAACATCGTCTGATTACCAGCCAATAATGAAAGTCGTTAACAGACGCGAGAGAAACCACCAATAATGACGATGGTCCTCAAGGTACTACAGGTACAATCTACGGCGTGTGAATAAATGAGCTGACGTCGAACACCCGCAGAATCATCCGATCGGAGGCCAATAATGAAAACCTCTCGTCGAATGCGACGAACCCGCCATTAAGGCATGCAGGCTCCAAGGTACCATCAGGAGTCTCTAGACCAACTTCCTGGATAATGAGTTGAAGTCGACAGGAAGTGACCTTGATCGAAGGTGGGCCATAATGATTCCCACATCATCGACACGAGACAGAGGAACATAATGTTTTGTTGTGAATCAGGGCCATATGAGAAACAGAGGAAGGTTGATATTCGCAGAGGCCAACTTCTCTTGAACATATAAACGACACGAAAATGGACTTGGCAGTATTTGACGTCAACAGATCAAAGGTCATGGCGACGAGGCAGTGAACAGATGAGAGGTCAAAAGAGATTACCCAAACCCATGGAAGCAAAGTGAAGCAACGAGATGAGATGTCCCCAACCCGACACGAATGCAGACAACTGCCATGTTCAAGAGCGACATACTGCCGACGACAACGACGATGGTTCCATTTTTCCCCCACCATTTCTGGCGAGTACCCCAATTATTTTTGATAACAAGATTGAAGGGGATAGCATATGCTTGTGATATAAGTCCGCCCTTCGGGCGAATCCATCCTAGTGCATTTAACGAGTCCTAGGAAGGAGAAACTCGGAGAACGTCATTTCGACGGAATCCAATGTCATCAGGGTTTAACGAGTCCGACAAAGGAAGAACTCGGCGTCTTTTCATGTTTAGAGAGTTTGAAAAGACAGCGGAAAAGAAAACTCCACAGGTCCCTTTTCGTAAATAGTTCCCCAGATCCGAAAAGGTAGAAAACAATATCCGGGAAAACCTCCTAGTCGCGATAGGCTAGGGTATTCCTTTTTCGTAATCAATCCATCCCGGCATGAAAAAGGGTTAAACTTATACCGGGTGAATGTCGATTCGTGTCCATTTTAACGAGATCGAAACGACAAGGGCCTCGGCAATCTTTTCATGTTTAGAGAGTCAGAAAAGAGCTGAAAGATGACTCCACAGTGACTTTTTCGTGTATTTACCGAGTCCGAAAAAGTATAAAATACAACTCGTTTCCACCTTCTAAGTCGCAAAAACCTGTCACTGCACATACCCAACAAGCGTAAAATCCATTTTTGACATAATACATGCAAATATTTGACAAGAAATAACTTTAAAACCTCATTTTAACGTCGAAAAGTTATAAATATGTCCAATGGTAAAAAATGAAATTACTTTTTACTATTTACCTTGTGGAGAGTAGCAGTGGTCCATTTGGAGCAGAATCTTCTGACGGCGATTGCGACCGATCCAGGCAACCATTCAGCGTCTCGTTTGTGACAGGTAAGAGGCGCTCCTTTTCTCTTTCTTTCCATGTATTTTTTAATGAATTCCCTTAAAAAACCAGCTCTGTAAGGGCACTCTTGAATTTTTAGGGCCGGCCCAAGTGGCGCGGGTATCGGGCACGGACCCGCGCCACTGAGCTCTTTTCATCAAAGGGCCCGCGCCACGTGGCGCGACTGTCAGCAAAACAGTCGCGCCAGCGGCGCAACCCAAATTTCCACCTAAAAAACCCCTATTTATGCCAAATTTTTTGAATTTTTGAGCTTACAGAAGATCTAATTAAGGGCTTTGAACCATGTGAATGCAGATAAACAGTCAGAATGGTGATTGAATGGAAGGAACGGGAACACGGAGATGAGGACGAAGAGGCCATGCAAAATGAAAATTGCATGAATGCTCTAAGGGACTGTGGCTTAAAGAAATTCTTCCTCACGCCATGCTTACGAGCTCAGCCTGAGCTCCTCCAATATTTGATCAACCTCTGGGATGAAAACGACCAGGTATTCAGAATACGAGACCAGGTGTTGGAATTGGAGGTCACCGACATTTACTTTGTTACTGGATTATCCCGCAGGGGTCCAATCCCTGTACTGACTGGGAGCAGACCATCAGGGGAGAATATGGAAGAAGTAATGGCGCGGGTGTGCCGTGGGGCACAAACAGAAACAAGGAGTAAGAAGGTGTACATCTCGACCATCCCCGACCTAGCACTGAGAGTTGTACTCCACACCATTACGCGGGCTGCTGGATCGCAGGCACCGCACGAGGCTACAAAGACTCAACTCTTACTGGCCTCAGAATGCATGGGTCCCCGGTTGTATGACTGGGCAACAACCGTCACCATTAACATGAAAAGGCAGCTCACAAAGTGCAAAAAGGGCAAACTGAAGCAGTTTGGGTATGGTTCCATCTTGGTGTCGTTCATTCTGGAACGCATACCAACCTTCCAGGGCCAAGAGGCCCCTGTGGCGAGTCCAGTACCACGAGAGCCGAGAATGGCTCGCCGGGCAGCACTGATGCCCAGATCTGGAGGCGGGCAACAGATGTCCTGGAAGCCCGAGTTCTTCAGATGGATACGGCGCCAACTGATCGTTGTGGAAGATTGGCCCTATGCGGGAACTGACTTTACAGGCGACCCGGATCTCCCGCTACCAGAAGGAGACCACTGGGACGAAGAGCTGGGTAAGACCTCATATTTTTGATTTTATGTTTATATGATTTTTTTATTAATACACAGTTGTCTTAACACAAATATACATGCATGCAGATGTAGGACCTGAGAGACCAGCCGGGATGTCTCCTATCTTCCGGAGGACACAGCTCGCCCCTGAGATCCAGGGGGAAGGTGCCTGAGGAGGGGCACTGGTTCAGAACCTTGAGGGGATCGTTCATGGGATCCCAGACTATGCCCGACTGTCAGATGTACCACTGGAGTACCAGCGCCATACGGTCGGAGTCCCAAATCGGCTCCACCGAATCCTGAGGCGGCTAGTGCGTGCAGTAACGTGCTATCATGAGCACCATGCTGATTAGTCTCTAGGATTTAGCCACACCTATTTTTTGAGAGACTCAGTGTCTCCGGATGTATTAAGACACTTATGTATATTTCTTGAGTTTTATGTGACACACTTCTATGTAAACATTTCGATATCTATATATGCATATCTATTTCTGGATGAGTCTTCTTTACATGTGATGATGATTTATAAATTGCGTAAATGTCTATCTAACACCAAATTTGCTACTGTATCTGCTAATGCATTCAAATGTCTGGGTATATGATGATATGTAATATATTCAAAATTCCTTTCCAGTAATCGAATACGTAAATACAATCGTAAAATGGACGGGTTTCTTACCGAATAGTGCCCGTTCAGCTGCAACACTACAAGCCGTGAATCTAGGTACACGAGCAATTCACGGATACCAAGGTTTATTGCCTCGGTTAATAATTCCAACACGGCGCTATATTCCGCGATATTGTTCGTGGTACGCCCTAAACAAACACCTTGCAGGTCGATCAACTCACCAGCAGGATCGTAGATTACCCAGGCTGCAGAAGACAGATCCCTGGTACTGCGGGAGGCACCGTCCGCGAAACCAACAAACGGATGAGTAGACATCTGCACAACCAGGAAGACCCGATCAGCAGAAAGACGTTTACAAAGCACACCACACCATGCACACAAATGACAATCACACACCTATGTACACACACCACACCAAGAAATCATTTCAGGCGTAGTACTTCTTAAGGTACAGCCCATTCCTGGGCTGCGCCAATGGAACTCCTTCATAGTCTATAAGCTCGTAGGCCCCATTTTTCAAAACACGTTTTACTATATAGGGACCGTGCCACATGGGCTGGAGCTTCCCGGCACCAAGCTTATCATGTGCCTGATCGTACAAGAGGACTAGGTCTCCTTCGATGAAAGAATGGGGAGAAACAGATTGATCAAAATGAGATTTGACCCTCTTCTTTTGTGCTTCGATGATCAAAGCAGCTAGACGACGGGTTTCATCCAACCGTTCAAGATACAGAAGATGCTCTTCCTCAGGAGAAGTATCCGGTAAGAGCTCCACAGCTAACTTAAGCGAAGGAATTTCGCATTCAACCGGCAAAGTAGCTTCCAGACCGTACACCAGTTGGAATGATGTGAATCCGGTTGCACTTTTAGCAGATGTTCGGTACGCCCAGAGAGCTGAGAACAGTTGGAGATGCCAACTGGATTTATGAATCCCAACTGCTCGTTGAAGCATAGTGACCAAAACCTTGTTCACCGCTTCAACCTGACCGTTCGCTTGAGGGTAGTATGGCGTTGAGCTGTCGTGACGCAGGCCCAACGCAGCTGTCAGCTCCGCCATCATGTAATCACGGAAATGAGTACCGTGATCAGTGATGATAGCTTGAGGGACCCCGAATCGTGCAATAACATGGTTGAATAAAAAAGAAGCAGCCGTTCTTCCGTCAGCAGCAAGTGTAGGCATCGCCTCGGCCCACTTAGTGAAGTAGTCGACGGCGACGATGATATACGCATGCCCCCCGGCCGAGCGAGGGTTACACGTCATAAAATCTACGCCCCATTTCGCGAAAGGGCCGACGGTAATAACGGGATGCAAAGGCAACGGCGGCGCGCGCATCTTGCGCTGAAAAATCTGGCACGGATGGCATTTTCGGACTGCAGTGATGCAATCCTTGAATATAGACGGCCATAAGTAACCTGCCCTTAGAATATTTTGGGCAGTGGCATATCCAGACATGTGTCCACCACAGGCGCCACTTTGGCAGTCATTCAAGACTTTCTCAGCCTCGTCCAAGGTAAGGCATCGTCGGAGCACCGAATCTACTCCAATACGATATAGGGTATCTCCCACTATGCGGTAGGGTTGGGACTGGTGCCGAATCCGACGGCTTGCAGCTTTATCCAACTCAGACCGGAATGTCGCGGTCTGAAGATACACTATGATGTCCCCGTACCAAGGATCACGAGTATCGATAAGAAACAACGTTTCGTCCGGAATATGATCTTCAGATTGTTCAGGAAGAGAGTCTGTCGGGAGAGAACAAATCAAATCCGCGAAGACCAGTGATTTAGTTGACTTGGCAGTGGTGAACTCCAAATCAAACTCCTGCAGGATGACAATCCATTTGGAGTACTTTCCCCCCAGCAATTGTCTGGAAAGAATATATGTCATGGGGTTGCAGTCTGAAACCACTGTGATCGTGCACAAAAGGATGTAATGGCGGAAGCGCTGTACAGCGTGTACGGCTGCTAAGGCCAACTTCTCAACATGTGCATAACGCGTTTCCGGGTCGAGAAGGTTCCGAGAAAGGTAATAAACAACATGTTCATCACCGTTCTCGTCATCCTGCACCAAGACCATGGCGATGGTGCTAAATGCGGCGGCTAGATACAAAGTAAAGTCGCGGTGGTAGTCCGGAGGACGAAGCAATGGAGCATTGACTAGCAATGTCTTCAGCTTCTCAAAGGATTCTTGAGCGATTTCGTCCCAATGAAAGGGAACATTCTGCTTTAACAAACGAGTGAATCCTTTGGCCACCTCGGCGTAATTCAGGATGAAGCGCCTAAGAAAATTCGCTTTCCCCTGCAGACTCTGCAACTGATAAAGGGAGGAGGGTGACGGGAGATTTACAATGGCCTCAACCTTTAGAGGGTCGAGGCGAATTCCGTCTTTCGAGACTATGAAGCCTAAAAGACGGCCAGAGTCGACGCAGAAGACGCACTTATGAGGATTCAGCCTAATATTGTAGCGTCTGCAGCGAAGAAATATCTGGCGAAGATGTTCCGGATGATCCTCTCGCTTACCCGAATGGGCAGGCAAGTCGTCCAGATAAGGCCGGACAATATGGCGAATATCATGAAAAGCATATGACATAGCACGTTGAAACGTGGCGCCAGCGTTCTTTAAGCCGAACGGGAGTTTTTTATATGCAAAAGTGCCCCACGGACAGATGAATGTGGTCTTATGTTGATCCTCGGGTGCAATGTTAATCTGGTTGTAACCTGAGAAACCGTCCATTAAGGAGTAGATCTCACTTCCGGCGCAATCGTCGATAATCTGATCGATAAACGGAGTGGGATAATTGTCCTTAGGATAGGCGCGATTGATATCGCGATAATCTACACAGACTCGAATGGTACCCTGCTTTTTATCGACAGGGACGATATTGGACACCCATTCTGTAAGGGGGATAGGATAAATAAACCCCGCGTTCAGAAGTTTTTCAACCTCTGCCTTGATAGCGGCGGCTTTGCGAGGATGCATGGGACGCAAGCGTTGGCGCACGGGTTTCGCACTTGGATAGGTTGGAATCTCGTGCACGACAATACTAGGATCAATTCCCGGCATTTCCTCGTAAGACCATGCAAAGACATCTCTGAACTCTTTGAAAAGTTCCGTATAGACCTGGATCTCTTCAGGAGAACAGGTCACACCCACATGAATGTTCTCAACAATCCCTGGTTTGACAGAGATGTTGATAGGAACCGTTTGAGTAATGTTACTCAGATTGCCTTCCGAAAAGACCTCATGCGTCAAAATAGGTGTTTGAAGAGGAGGGGAAGGAACCTGAGTAGCATAGCGCTCGAGACAATTCGTCATTGCCCCCAAGCTAGGCATAAACGAGGAACGATGATGCCCATCGCCCCAAGGTAGCTCCTCCAGAGACATAGTTTCAATTATAGCCTCATCTGAGGGAAAAGTTTCTCTAAGAGGATCAGGCGAATCAGCCTGACCAAGCCAGGGGGATTGTGAGTAGACGTCAAGAGCCATGCTCATCGGAGCATGCCGAGGAGGTGGAGGGTCCGATGCAGCAACAATCTCACAGTAGCTGATCTCTACTGGCGTTAAAGGCATGGACTCTCCAAACTCATATACCTGCTCAGGTGTAGGAATCAGCCAGGGGTCATCAGTCCTGGACAACATGTTGACTTGAGCGGTATTCGGTGGCGGCACAGGGAAAATACCCATGAGGACCGGGTCTTTGAAAAGACCAGGTCCTATGCTGTCTGGTGGATTCGGAATTTGATCCACATACGGCACGTTGTTCTCGGAGCTCGAGGTAAAAAATGACAACTGGTCTACTGTCACAATCTTGCCCTCGTGAGGGAACTTGATGAATCGAAAGACAGTAGACGGCACGCAGAGCATGGCATGGGTCCAGCTGCGGCCAAGAAGTATGTTGTAGTTGAGTTTAGCGTCAACTACTTCTACTTCCACGTTGACGGTTTTTCCCCGTAATGTAATCGCCAGACTCTCGAGAACTCCCAGGGGTTTAGATTCCCGGCCATCAAATGCCTCAAGGGCATTGGGAGATGACGATAAAGTTGGAGAACCGATGGCTCTCCAACAAGCGGAGGACATAACACAAGTAGATGCACCCTCATCTACGACGGCTCTGTGAACATCCAGGCCGTTAATCCTGACTTGAATAATCAAAGCGATTTGATGTGGAAGCCGGGGAGTAAAATTCTCCAGATCAAAGGTGAGAAGGCTCGAATCGGCGGGATCAATACCACCGATGGCAGACAATACAGCCTTCCGTTGTGAAGGACAACTCTGAAGAACCTCAAGTGCAGACATGGCACATGGCGCCTGTGCCAGATCCTCAACAATACTGTAATGTTGGGCGGCACGAGCGTTTGGATTATAAGAGGATCTCCGAAGAACACCCTCGGGAGGTGGCTTCACAACGGGTTCGAGAGTCGGCTTCTCAATTTCCAATGAACCAGAAGCAGATGCGGGAGGCGGTCCATCCGCCACTGCCTTCCCGGGTGCCTGCTGCTGATTATTGTAATCCTTGGACCTCGTAGCGATAGTGATAGGTGCATTAGTCTTCATCATGAAAACTTGAGACCCAAACGGTGCAGATGATGAACCTTGTTCGACCATCTGGGTCTGCTGAGATGGAAATGGCTCCTTCAAAACAGCCGGAGTTCCCTTTGAGCCTTTAAGAAGTTGACTGACTTCGAATCGTCTTGGACAATCTTTAGTGTAATGGTCACCTTCACAGATGAGGCAAGGAAATTTCGGCTTACGTTGTGAGCCATCCTCAGATCGAGATTTAGATTCTGGTTTTGGGGCATCAGATCTTGATTTGCCTTTGCCCTTCTTCTTCCCCTTGGAGGATTTGTCCGCAGGATTGGCCTGGATGGCATTTACCTCCGCGGTTTTACCAGAATCGGATGAGGCGGGATTAGCAGAGGTATTATTGGAAGAATTAGCCTTCTGCCTCCCATTCGAAGACTTCTTCGAATTTTGAGACACGGAACCAATGACACCATCCACGGAAGGGGTGGGTTGGGTCTTTTTGGCTCCGGGCCGTGGTGCATCAGGCAGGATGTCATAAAGCGTGCCAGATTGTGAATAAACAAGATCCAAGTACTGGGCACGCGCGATAGCTTGTTCCTCCGTCACACACGCTCCCATTGCGATATCCCGAGCGATTTTGTTCACAAAGGAGGTGGTGAACCAGTGAGTCAAAATCTGATCAGGTATGTGAAACTTGATCAGTCGACGACGGCGCCGCCACTCATGGATGTGATCCGAAATGTGAGTGGCCGAGTCCTGCTTCAGGGAAGACAGGAGGTGCGTCCCGGTCTCATACCGGACTGGTAACTGGAAATGCGTGAGGAAAGCCATAGCTAACGAGTTGAAATCCCGAAAAATACCACGGGATAGCTCTATGTACCACTTAGCAGCAGCTCCTGTTAACGTACGCTGGAAAAGACGCAAACGAACCGAATCGTCAGTCCAAGAGTTAGACGAGCACCAGAGGTGATACGTCATCACATGCGCCTGGGGGTCTTCTCCAGATTTGCCCTCAAACTTGGGACAGTCTCCTGGTATCTTGGTCGGAACCGGGGGCCAATATGGATTATGAGCAATCGGATCATTGGTCAACTTCGAAACGTCTGGTAGATCCAAGGTAGCCAGGAACGGCAATGGAGGGTTAATTCCCATGCCAGTCCCAGAATAAGGTCCGGTACCCATGCTCCACGATGGTTGTGAATATCCCTGCCCCCATGGGTTCTGTCCCGTAGGATTCTGACCGTGAGGGGCATAATTCGTATAGCCAGACTGATTTGGTTGCTGGTAACCATTGTGTGGGGCCTGATAACCAGGGTTTGGGCCCTGATTAGGCGTCTGCCCCGTATAAGCAGCGTTTGGATTTGGCTGCTGAGCATAGTTAGAACCGGGTGGAGGAGGATGATACTGAGAGCCTCCAGAGTGGTTATAGTTCGGTTGAGATTGACCATGAGGATAATAACCACTCTGAGGATGAGTAGACTGCTGATAAGTGGAACCCTGCGGAGCTTGGTACGTAGGGCGCAGCTGTTGATTCGGCTGCGGCATTGAATGAGCAGGCTGCTGAGCAGAGTGAACGGAATGAGAGGGCTGCCCTGAATGAACAGGTTGACCCGAGTGAGGGGGCGGCCCTGAATGAACAGGTTGGCCCGAATGAGGGGGCGGCCCTGAATGAACAGGTTGGCCCGGATAGACAGGCGGCGCTGGTTGCGCAGGCTGACCGGGTTGTAAGTGAGCCCCAGGTTGCACCGAATAAGCTGGTTGGCCTGGAGGCGGGACACCAGGTTGTACCGGATGACCCGGTTGGCCTGGTGGTGGAACAGGACCAGGTGCTTGCTGGAAACTAGTTTGACCTGAAGCAGAACCATAAAGTGGTCCTGGCTGATATGCAACGTTAGAGACAACAGGATATTGTGGTTGCATCGGTAAAGAAGGCTGGATTTTCCCCCCAGGTCCATAGGCCGGTCCCTGTTGATACCCCGGCTGAGGCTGAGCAGGTTGACCAGCAGGGTTATAATATGGTCCTTGCGGATTATAGAATGGCCCTTGCTGGCCCGCAGAGTAGCCTTGAATGGGCTGTCTTTGTGGGTCGTACTGATAGCCAGGTTGTCCTGCAGGTTGACCTTGGAAAGGTTGTGCCTGCAAGTTCTGAGCCTGGTTGTACGGTAAACCTTGAACATAAAGATAGGCCTCAGGAGCAGGGAGACGCAAAATATCCCCATGCTCGTCAAGCTGACCCGGAAAACCATACACGGGAGTGTCGTCTTGTGCATAGTGCGAAAAGAAAGACCGATAAGGATCTTGGGGGAGCTGTCCAGCTCCGGCGTTCGGCTGCCGTAAAAACAACCGATACTCCTCCGGAGAGATATTCTCCGGTATAGCAGTAGCTAGATAAATGTCCTCTGGAGTTGGCCCAGATCTAGAAGCAGATGCTGAGGCAACAGCAGAAGAGGCAGCCACACAAACAGTGGGTCGCACGGGAACAGAAGTGACGGGCGTCGAAGGAGACACCCCGGGTGTAGTGGCAGCTGGCCTCGAAGTAGGAGATGATATTCCCATAGAGGCAGCAGCTGAGATAATCTGACCCAGAGATCTGTATCCCCGTGGCAAAGAAGGACCAGCTGACGATGTGGTAGCCAGCTCAGACTCGTCTCCCTCAAACAATCTACGAGGGATGCGCTGATAGTCATCAGACCCGGGAATTTCCTCACCAGAATCACTCATGGTTGATCCTGCCGTTAAATCACGCAGAAGACGGCGAGGACTAGGAGGAAAAACAACAGCAATAAACGGTGAACCCGATGTAAGAGAAAGGAAATCAGCTCCTAATCTCAATTCAGACAGAGGGTCCGAAAAGGGCCAGTGGAAGTCAACTGGCTCTCCAAAGGGTTGCTCTGCGAGGACCGGTCCCCCGTCAGGGAACTCGGAAACAACAGGCTGCTGTGGTTCAACAGAAGGCTCAGAAGCCTCTGAAGAATCGTCCGTGTAAGGACTACCAGTAGACGAAACTGAGGGTTCCGCCACCGTGACAAAAGACTAGAAGAAGAGAACACACACACACACGGGCTGAAAATGAATTAAGACACACGATCAAACAGTCACAAGCAATATCTAAACGGGTGTGTTATCGTGGGAGATTGATTTTACCACATTGGAAAATAAACAAATCCTACCGTTTCATGTTTTAAGAGTCGAGAAACGATAAAAACATGACTCTATCTCTTTCAGAGTTGACACAAGCGTGAAAGGACAAGCGCTTGACGGTCTTTTCAAGTTTAGGGAGTCAGAAAAGACCAAATGACTGCTCAGGAAAAACTAGGCACAAAGGGTGTACCAGATATCCGTGAACCGCAATATACACCTTGGTTTCAATAATGAAACAGAAATCGACCAAGGACTTTCCGTACGTGCAGGTAGTCTCCCCGAATGCTGTGTTCGGTGTATCACGGGTATAGGGCGGCAGACTCGGCTTCCTGTGGATAAAGGATTGAAAACCTAGATGGGTCTCCCTTTATATACGTGACGGTACGGGGAGCACAAGTCCGTACTAGCGCTGTCTAAAGCCAATAGGCGAACGACAGCTGCTAGGTTTAACGACGCCGGAACACGTCTCTAGCCTAGACCTTCTAAATATGTTGCGTTAAGTTCCAATGTTGCCTTAGGTTAATGGAATGAATTTTACAGTTGATCTTCAATTAAGTTTCAATTTCCAGGCCTTATCGTATGTAGTGTCTCCTAAATGCAAGCTATATGCCACGATGCAACATTTCGTTCGATGAAAAGTAGTTAAATGAGAGTTGAGAGCTTTTATACAAACGAAATGAACGGAATACAAACAAGAATGTCTCTAATGCAACTAATGCAATTGCACACTTTTCATTGAAACACTAATCACTAGTAATACGGAAAAGATGACAATTTGCACTAATTAAAAAACAAAAGAGACTATATATTTTTTTTGATTTTCAATGTTTAATGGCTAATGTGCACTGAAAACAAAAGGAACAATTTGAGAAATGATAACTAAGAGAGCGAAGCAAGCAACATTCACTCAACAAAGCAAGCAACCAAATCTCTAAATCGACCCAAAGTCTCTCAAATCGAAGAAAGACTCGAAAACACCCAATGGACCGTGTGATCTGGGTCCAAAGCAAGGGCAAACGAATTATGAATGAAAGAATGAACAATCACTCAAAAGACGCAACAAAACAATCAAAGACTGCTAAGAGGGCGTGGAGAATCAATCAACAAGTCGACGGGACAATCAAGACACCAAAACTCCCAAGGAGGGCTCGATTCACTATGCCACTAGATGCCCTAGGGCTCAAATCGTGAAACCGAGAGATAGAGGCAAACAACCAAAGGATAGCGGTGAATTCCAGTCAAACCAGACTCCAATACACTCAAACAATCAGGAAATCAAGAAGAAAAGTACTGGTCAAGCTCAGAAAGCCAAAAATTGAAGAAATTCAAAAAAGTCACAGGGGTGGCGCGACCGTGGCCTTGAAACTAGCGCCAGAGGCCGAGTGGCGCGAGACAGACAAATGCAACACGCGCCAAGTGGCGCGACTGTCAGGTAAAAACCCGCGCCAGTCGAGTTCTTCAATGAAAATTAAAAACAAGCTAATCTGAAAAGAGACCAACACAAGCTAAGCAAACCAAGAGGCTAAAATAATGAAAGAATCCAACCCAGAAGGTTCATCAAGCAAGGAGAAACAATCAAAGCGAACCAATCATAAACGGGACAAGGAAAACCGGACGATCCCCAGCGGAGTCGCCAATTTGTTGAGGAGGTAAATCCCCTCTGCGGACATAGGCGATCCCTACTAGCCCAGCAGGGGTCTAGCAACAAACAAACAATGCTATGACGCAAGCTCCTAGTTACGAAATGAAAGACTTGGGATAAGAGCCTACCTGGATTCCAACGCTAGATCTGAAGAAGAAGATGCCCCCGTCCTTCAGCCCTCGCAGATCACAATCCTTCCACGATCTCCGTGGACGAACACCTGCACACAGAAGAGACGAACAGATACATGCATAGGAACCAGCATACGTAACTAAATATCGGTCAGAAAAGATATTACTCGCATTAACATGATTGCAAAAGGAGTGGAACTATAATCATAGTCATCTATTAAAGTGATAAACGAATAGAAGTTACAACCGAGTTCTGACGTCGCAGCCTCCTTCGAACGGGTCCCCGGTTGTCCTGTTGGGAAAATCCCCTCTGCGGACAGAGGCGATCCCTACTAGCCCAACAGGGGTCTAGCAACAAACAAACAATGCTATGACGCAAGCTCCTAGTTACGAAATGAAAGACTTGGGATAAGAGCCTACCTGGATTCCAACGCTAGATCTGAAGAAGAAGATGCCCCCGTCCTTCGGCCCTGGCAGATCACAATCCTTCCACGATCTCCGTGGACGAACACCTGCACACAGAAGAGACGAACAGATACATGCATAGGAACCAGCATACGTAACTAAATATCGGTCAAAAAAGATATTACTCGCATTAACATGATTGCAAAAGGAGTGGAACCATAATCATAGTCATCTATTAAAGTGATAAACGAATAGAAGTTACAACCAAGTTCTGACATCGCAGCTTCCTTCGAACGGGTCCCCGGTTGTCCACGTCTCGCAAAGCTCGCCAAGAAAAGGGAAACCTCTCCAGAGTCTCGTAACAATGGTCTCCTTGCTTAATGGGCCTTAAGGGAAAGAAGGGATTCTTTACAGCACAAAGGCACTTGGGAATAGGGAGATGCAAAGCTTCAGCACTTCAAGACTAGCTTGCCATGGATCTGAGCAAGCTTTTATAGATGGGGAAGGAGGGAGTTGGGATCCCTATTATTATGGGATGGGCCCTATCAACAGGGAAGGTTCCATAGAAGGTGGCAAAACTACTTCCCTTCCATAGAACTCCCGTAGCCAAACCTCCCAACTCAAGATAGGCAGTGGTTGTGAGTTTGTTTGAACTCAACTTCCGCCATCCATATATAAAAAACAGTTCCTAAAATGGGTGGCGCGATTGCTGCTCTATGACAGAGCGCCAAGTGGCGCGACCTCTTTACAGGATTTCCCTGAGTGGCGCGAGTACTGAACTGTCTACCCGCGCCAATGCAAAAAGAGCCGTTTTTCATGGATTTTGCAAGGAGATGTCTCAAGGGGAAATGAAGCTCATACTCAGAGGGATGCAATGATGATGTTTTCAGTGCATGACAGTGTTCACAGGTCACGTTATGGGTCCTCCATTGTGCGGGACGGGGAATGGTAGGGACGGTGACAAATTACTGTCTAACAGATGCCCCCTAAAGCATGAGGCCCGAGAGAGAGAGGGGTGAAATGCTTTACGAGAACATGTCTGACTGAAGGCCCGCCGTCGGAAAACCTGCATAGACAGATACAACTGATATCTTAAGTACACGATGTATATATATGGTATGGACGCAGCCATCCGAACAAAGTATGCTATAATCCGGATCCAGGGTATGGGCACAGCCATCCAACTAAGATCAAACAAATAGACCCAGGTATGGTCGCAGCCATCCAATCATTGAGTCATGTACATAATGACAATAATCCACAATCGCAGCCTGGATTACAACAGACACAATCCAGGGTCTTGCGCTCCATCTCGACCCAAATAAGTACAAGTTCTAGCACGCGAATATGTGAGCCGATGTCGAACATGCAAGAACATCGCCTGATTACCAGCCAATGATGAAAGCCGTTAACAGACGCGAGAGGAACCACCAATAATGACAATGGTCCTCAAGGTACTACAGGTACAATCCACGGCGTGTGAATAAATGAGCTGACGTCGAACACCCGCAGAATCATCCGATCGGAGGTCAATAATGAAAATCTCTCGTCGAATGCGACGAACCTGCCATTAAGGCATGCAGGCCCCAAGGTACCATCAGGAGTCTCTAGACCAACTTCCTGGATAATGAGTTGAAGTCGACAGGAAGTGATCTGGATCGAAGGTGGGCCATAATGATTCCCACATCATCGACACGAGACAGAGGAACATAATGTTTTGTTGTGAATTAGGATCATATGAGAAACAGAGGAAGGTTGATATTCGCAGGGGCCAACTTCTCTTGAACATATAAACGGCACGGCAATGGACTTGGCAGTATTTGACATCAACAGATCAAAGGTCATGGCGACGAGGCAGTGAACAGATGAGAGGTCAAAAGAGATTACCCAAACCCATGGAAGCAAAGTGAAACAACGAGATGAGATGTCCCCAACCCGACACGAATGCAGACAAGTGCCATGTTCAAGAGCGACATACCGCCGACGACAACGACAATGGTTCCATTTTTCCCCCACCATTTCTGGCGAGTACCCCAATTATTTTTGATAACAAGCTTGAAGGGGATAGCATATGCTTGTGATATAAGTCCGCCTTTCGGGCGAATCCATCCTAGTGCATTTAACGAGTCCTAGGAAGGAGAAACTCGGAGAACGTCATTTCGACGGAATCCAATGTCATCAGGGTTTAACGAGTCCGACAAAGGAAGAACTCGGCGTCTTTTCATGTTTAGAGAGTTTGAAAAGACAGCGGAAAAGAAAACTCCACAGGTCCCTTTTCGTAAATAGTTTCCCAGATCCGAAAAGGTAGAAAACAATATCCGGGAAAACCTCCTAGTCGCGATAGGCTAGGGTATTCCTTTTTCGTAATCAATCCATCCCAGCCCGAAAAAGGGTTAAACGTATACTAGGTGAATGTCGATTCGTGTCCATTTTAACGAGATCGAAACGACAAGGGCCTCGGCAATCTTTTCATGTTTAGAGAGTCAGAAAAGAGCTGAAAGATGACTCCTCCTAGAGGAACGAGTGGTATAAAGGGTAGCGACTGGTTCCGGTAATGGTGGAACTACTCTGAACAAATAAAGGTCGAGAGGCTGGCTAACAAGACCACTCATAGCAGCGGTTCCTCAGGAATGGGTAAAACAACCAAGTGAAGGCATATGATCGGCCAAGCAGATAGTGACAATGGAGTGAGAAAACCAAGGCTCATCTGGCAAAAACAGGCTGATAAGATGACAATCACAAGGGGTAAAATGGGAAAGGTTTCATTTTTACACAAGCTTGAAATCAGGAAACTATGCTTGAAATTGGTTTCATTTTTACACAAGCTTGAAACAAAGATAAACTATGCTTGAAACCGGTTTCATTTTTACACAAGCTTGAAACGGAAACAAACTATGCTTGAAATAGTAAGCATGCCCCCCAGCATGGTGACTCAATTCGAGGTACATGCCCCCCAAGCTTCAGTCCATATGAAAAGCAGATGGAGTGAAGGTTCAAATTACAAGATCAAAAGAAAAGACTCGACTGGGATTTTACGAGATCTTATCAAAGACTCGAATTGAATGGGAACGTGTTTCATTGTTTTAACGAGGTTGACACATTAAAAGAACTATCCTCAGACAGCTTGTTTCATTGTTTTTAGGAGCTCGACACAAGTGGAGGAACTATGCTCCAACGACCTTGTTTCATTTTTTAAGGAGCTTGACACAAGACAAGGAACTATGCTCCGACGACCTTGTTTCATTTTTTAAGGAGCTTGACACAAGACAAGGAACTGTGCTCCGACGACCTTGTTTCATTTTTTAAGGAGCTTGACACAAGACAAGGAACTGTGCTCCGACCGACTTCATCATAATGAACAAGAAGTCATGGCTTCCAAGAGTTCCACACCAGATGGGAGGAAATCATCCTGGAAGTCAGGACCCAATGCCCCCAGCACTCGATGCACGACGGCATCATCACTGAGCACAGGCACGGGGTAGGTAGCCACATAGTTGACCTGCGGCGGAGCAGATACAACGGGTGGATAGAAACCAGGAGGGGGTGATGGCGGACCAGATGCCATATTAGGACCAAAAAACGACAGCTGATCAATGGTCACAATCCGTCCTTCATGTGGGAAGCACATCACGCGAAAGAGGGAGGAGGCGAGCGCTCCCATGGCATAGGTGTAATCTCGCCCCAGGAGCAGATTGAAATCCAAGGGGCCTGGAACAACTATCACGTCCATATGGACGGTTTTGCCTCCCAAAGTAATCGGTAACCTTGGAAGGATCCCCAACGGTTGACTCGTCCTTCTGTTAAAAGTGAGCAGATTCTGCGTAACAGGCGCAAGCGGCGGCGAACCGAAAGCTTGCCAGGTAGTTGAAGACATAATACTAACAGAGGCACCTTCGTCTATAATGGTGCTGGGAACGACCAGACCAAGAGCCTGTACTGTGATCTCGAAAGGCACATAAGACGGAAGGCGAAATCCTGCAAATCGATTCCAATCAAAGGAAGCGACCAAACTACTCGGAGGGGCTACCATCGAAACGCGAAGGTCTTCCCCTGATGTTACGGAAGCAGAAGGCTCCTCCATGACCTCCATCTTGAAG
>JAXQQM020088037.1:0-32338 GCA_034641835.2 Pinus albicaulis | reverse complement strand
TACTCATCAATTATGGGGCCATAATTCGTCCCAGGAGATATTGGAGAAGTTCAACATGCAAGGTTGCAAGCCTATCGACGCTCCTCTTCCTGGTGGTTGGAGGAAAGAGGATGCTACATCGGCAGAGGTAGTGGATGCCACTGTTTATCGACAGTTGGTTGGTTCGCTCATGTATCTAGTCAATACACGATGGGACATATGCTATGCTGTTAACCAGCTTTCACAAGCTATGGTTAAGCCTACCAAGCTCTTTTAGAAGGCAGACAAGCATTTCCTGAGGTATCTCAGGGGCACATTGGGATATGGATTATGGTACAGACGGTCAGATGAGGTGAAGCTGCATGGCTTCATGGATGCAGATTGGGCAGGGAGCCCAACGGACAGAAAGAGCACATCTGGAGGGATTTTCAGTATTGGGTCTACAGGGCCCTATTTAACCAATTAATTACGCAATTGGTTAATAGGGCCATAATTCATATTCCCAAGAATTGATTACGCAATTCATCTAAGGCGTCATGCTGACCTCATGCATGACTTGTACAATTTTCTAATCATACAACTGACAGTTCTCTTCCCTTTAACTCCAATATCAACTAGGTCTTCCTTAGAACTTGCATGCAACAACTATTTATAGTGAATTATTAATTATCCGATTGATCACTGCGTGTGAATTAAATCATATTTAATTCACTAGACCTATCACTAGATCATCTCTGAGTTAGAACTAGTTAAACTAATTTTAACTCAAATAATTGAGTTAACTAATTACAACTCAAAATAAACTGCAACTGGACCCCCTAAATCTTAGGGAGAATTCTACATCCCTCTATTTTGACCCTCAACTCAAATTGACTAAGCTAATTAAGTCATCATAACTCATTTAACTCGTACAAGTTGTCATGTGATGTGGAATTACAATTTAATTCTAATTTAATTAAGTGAAAATTAAATTAGAAGCCCTTCGTGTTGCCGATTTCAACACTCCCTCTCAACAAGAAAGGGATTGTTTGCTACCACGATCCTGATTCTATGGAACTCGAATTTTCTTCTTGACAGTGTATTTATCAAAATGTTTGTGTCCTACTCCTCCATGGGAATGTACTTTAATGACATAATCCGGCTCTACACTGTTGGAAATATTGTCATTGATGGCAAAGGAATTGGCAAAGAAAGGAGCAGCACCTAAACTATCTATGAGGCAAAAGAGACAGAAAGGTAGCAGAGGCAGCAGATGAGACAAAGCAGTAGAGTTGAATTAGGGGTTTAATACAGTTTGCAAAGAATATGACAAAAGGAAGAGATGCTAGGAAGAAACAAGGTAATAGATTGAATGACAAATTGAATATCTGGCTAAGATTTGTATATGTTAATGAAGAACTATGGAATTGTGTTAAGTATGAGTAAATCTGGAATATATATGACCTGTGTGATCAATTTCATAATGGGCAGAGGATACCTACGGTGCCCGGAGAAGAATGAAATCATTGTTAAGGATATGTGTATTATATGTGTATTGACTGATGTAATTCTTGTGTGGAATCCCCTGAATCTTTGTATGAGTCTCTGCGAATGGAGTTAAAAGTGAAACCCTGTTGAGGATTCATGGTGGTAGGATTCGAATTCTAGGATGAGACCTTCTTGTAATAAATATCTGGCTTAGTTTGATATTTGCAGTCATGGAATTACTTGGTTGAAAATATAGGGGGCTCTCGAGCCATTCAATGTATCCATTAAAGAACTTAATGGTGGCAGAGAAACGAAACGGTGACAGGATAGAACTTCGAAATGCAAGGTTGACATGTTATATATATCATAGCAGAATTGAGGAATGACATTGAATTGTCACGAGTCAATGTTTGTAAAGAAATCTCGTCGAAAAAGAACTACTTTTGTTCGTTGGTTATTGGAAATCCTGCCAAAGATAGACCAGAATCATAACACAAACCCAGATTAGCCCTTTGAAATCATGAACGGAACCTTGAGTGAAGGGCGGAACCACGAAGGAGGAACAGTGAAGGCAGTTTATGGTTTTCATCACACCGCTTTCAACGGGCAAGCGGTTTTCAAGAGGTGGGGAGTGATTCCATAGAACGGGCGACACACGTCCCTGTACGATTCTACAAAACCACTTTTTACTGTGCGCCATCGCGCATTATAGTTCGACCCAAAACGCCCAGCGATATCGTTAAGCGTCGTTGATTTGGGAAGGGGTCATCAGACGATCATCATTTGTTGAAGGTGCGCGAAGATTAACATAGGTACGGCGGGCCATCGCCCGTTAACGTTCGGCATCAGAGGTCGAGCAATATGCATATACACCGTTGATCTAGAAGCTTGCTAATCTAACGGTGATCGGACGTTGGACTTGCGTGAGGTTTACTGTGGTACGATGGGTGTATTGGATTGGCTATTAACTATGTATGTGGGCCCGAGGTCAAAGGTCTATCACAAGATTAATTTATTTGGAAGCGTTGAATGTTTCTATAAAGTCTGAAGGGTTAAACTTTAGATATAAGGCTTGGGAATTCAAAAGTTGTAAATACAATTATTTGTCAATTTCTTTAAAATTAATAAATAAATTAAAAAGAGATCAAAAGCCCCGTGGGTCAAACTAAAAGGAATACCACTAGCAGTTCGTGGTTTTGACTCATGGTTTTAATAAAGGGAAAACTATATAAGGAGAAGAAAAATAAAAGAACGGTGTGTGCATTGTAAGGGTTGTGAATAAATTTTCTAGAAAGAATATCTGTATGGGCGAGCTCTGTTCTTAACTGATAAATCTGAGACTACGATGCACCCATGAATATAATGATATGACGATGATAAATATTTGGTTTGAATGACGGATGATATCATGAAGAATTTGTGTGAGTATACAGAAAATAAAAGAATCTGGTAACCGGCAAGGTATGTCGTATGGAAACTGGTGGATCCAGTATGAAAATTGATGAAACGAGGTCTGCAGTGGTGTTGAGTGTCGAAGCCTTCAGAGAGGGGGTTGTAGCTCCCTTCCAGTGGTAGCTGGTAAATGAGAGAAGGTTGTAGCCTTCTGCAGGTGGGTGCCTGCGTGCTGGTATAAGTCTGCACCAGCATATATTGTAAGAAGTTTTCTCTATAATAAATATTGAAGACTGAGATTACAGCAGCGATGGTTTTCTCTCGAATTGGGTTTCCACCTTAAATCCTGGTGTTCATATGTGTTGTGTATGTTTGATGGTTTGTTCGGTTATTTTTGTTTATGCTTAATGCTTATTTGATGCAATGCTCTAAGTAAAGACACAATAAGATATCTGGACATACATGTTGAATGGAATGCTGTAACATAAGGTTTTAAGAGAAAGAAAATAAAATTTGTTTAGCCCAAAATACTAATTCACCCCCCCTCTCAGTATTTTTCCTAACAATTGGTATCAGAGCGGGTCCTTATGAAAAATCTTAGCCGCTAGAAGGAAGATCAAGCAAGATGAGCAATCAAGATGGAATAGCATCTATCAGGCCTCCGCTCTTTAACGGAAACAATTTAATCTTTTGGAAAACAAGGATGAGATCATATCTTCAGTCTCTGGGAGCAGAGGTATGGGCAATTGTTGAACAAGGATATCAATATCCAGCTGCAGTACCAACAGATCCGACGGAAAGAAAGAATTATGAAACAAATGCAAAGGCGGTCAATGCTCTATTGGGAAGTCTAACTGAATCAGAATTTGTCAAAGTCATGCAGCTGAATACAGCAAAGACAATATGGGACAAAATCATTCTAAGTTATGAAGGTGATGCAAAGGTAAAAAGTGCTAAACTCCAAACTCTCAGAATTCAATATGAGAATCTAAAAATGGATAATGAGGAGAGCATTGCCAATTTCTTTTTACGTCTTGATGATATCGTAAATCGTATGAGAAATCTGGGAGAAACAATAACCGAATCTACTTTGGTAGAGAAAGTCTTAAGATCACTAACGACAAAATTTGAGTCAAAAGTTTCTGCTCTTGAAGAAAAGAAGGATCTTCAAAATCTTACTGTGGTGCAACTTCATGGCATACTAACTGCATATGAAATGAGAAGAGGAGGACCAACTGAAGTCATAGAAGTAGTCTTTAGAACTTCTACAAAAGGGAAGGAAGTACAAAAACCAGAAGGATCAGGATATATCTCAGAAGAAGATGAGATAAACTTTGTAAAGAAACTTCAACTTGGCACAGGATGGTTCAGAGGTAATATTCCTTTCAAATGTTTTACTTGTGGAAGAGTTGGTCATTATGCTGCTAAGTCTCCTTATAAAGAAACACATAAAAAGGGGAAGGAAGTAGCAAAAAGGAATAAGAATCGTTTTAGCACTAGAAAGAGTTACTATACTCATGAAGATAGTGGTGGGTTTTCTGATAGTGAGGAAGAATGGGAACAAGATCTTAGACTTCTCATGGCATTTGAAAAAGAATCTAGAGAAGAAAAAGATACTTTTGTGGATGCTCTAGAAGACAGTGATTTTCTTGATGAAAACAATAAACTCAAAATTTGCTTAGAAGAAAGTAAAATAATCATAGAAACTCTAAAAAATCAACTTGAAGAAAATGAGAAACACAATGAGAAATTAGAGTGTGAAGTAGTAAGTCTAAGAAAAGAACTTGAGAAAGTAAAAACTCTAAATCTTAGATTTGCTAAAGGATCTGAAACATTAGATGAGATTATCAAGGTACAACGTTCTCCTCTTATAAAGACAGGTCTTGGATATATTGGAGAATCTTCTCAGGCTTCAGCACCAAATTATCTAAAAGCAGTTACAGCTGGTTTACAACATGCTACCACTCAGCAAGGGAATAAAGAATATTTACAGATAAAGCATGACCATCTCAATTCAA
Organism: Pinus albicaulis; assembly: GCA_034641835.2. Classification (NCBI taxonomy): domain Eukaryota; kingdom Viridiplantae; phylum Streptophyta; class Pinopsida; order Pinales; family Pinaceae; genus Pinus; species Pinus albicaulis. The sequence goes on along the minus strand of JAXQQM020088037.1, from coordinate 27,482 downwards.
AGAACACTAACAGGAATATCTTTCAAAGAAATACCAATCAACAAGTAAATTCATATAGAAGATTTTATGATCGTAGAAATTTCTTCTTCAATGGACGATGTTTCTCATGTCACAATTTTGGTCATAAAGTTGTTCAATGTGTTGCATATAAAACCATCATGACAAGAGAAGCAAGAAAGAAAATGATTGATATTGAAATAAAGAAGAATACTTATAACAACTTTTCTCCTCTTCAAAATGAAGTTGAATGTGCTTATTGCAATAACTTTGGCCATGAAGAATCTGAATGCAGGAGCAAATTTCAGCCAAAAGAACATGTTCCTTCAAGCTCCAAAGTATGGAAAAAGAAGGAATTACAGGTTGAAAATTGTGGCATTGCGTTATTTGCAGAAGATGAAGAAAACCAATGGTACATTGATAGTGGATGCTCAAGACACACGACAGGTGATAAAGACAAACTTCTTGCATATAGTGCTCTAGAAAAGGAAAAAAATGTTACATTTGGAAATGACAATCCTGCGGTCATTAAGGGAAAAGGGTCTACTTTTCTAAAAGAAAAGGTGAAAGCTAATGAAGTCATGTATGTGGATGGATTAAAACATAACTTGTTAAGTGTAAGTCAAATGTGTGATCAAGGAACTGAAGTTGTCTTTAGTTCAAAAGAATGTGTGGTGCGTGATCTTGATACAGGTAAAGCAATTATAAAAGGAAAAAGAACTCCAAACAACCTGTATATATTGAAGAACCCCAAAGAACAATGTTATTTGAGTAAATCTTTAGAAAATTGGCTATGGCATAGAAGGTTGGGGCTTCTAAGCTTCTCTCAAATCAACAAATCAAGCAGACTTAAAGTTGTTCGTGATCTTCCCAATATTACTCTACCTGAGAATATCATATGCAAATCTTGCCAATTCGGTAAGCAAACCAGGGTACAATTTAATACCAAGGAAGGATCATCAAGTAAGCCTCTTGAACTCATTCATAATGACATATGTGGACCTATGAGGAAAAAGTCACCACGTGGTGAAGAATACTATATCTTATTCATTGATGATTTCTCTAGAATGTGTTGGATTGGGCTGCTTAAACACAAAGATGAAGCATTTGAGAAATTTCAGATCTTCAAAGCACTAGTTGAGAATGAATTACATCTAAAAATCAAGTGTATCAGATCTGATCGAGGAGGAGAATATACATCCAATGAATTCCTTGAATTTTGTGAACAACATGGCATAAAAAGACAGTCCTCTGTAGCTGGCACTAAACAACAGAATGGTGTTGCAGAAAGAATGAACAGAACAGTTCAACAAATGGCTAGAGCTATGCTTGATGATTCCGGAACACCTGACACATTTTGGGGAGAGGCAGCACATACAGCAGTAAACATTCTCAACAAAGCACATGTTCGTGTAAATAGTGATAAAACTCCATATGAACTCTGGTATGGTAATCCTCCCACTATAAAGCATTTTAGAAATTTTGGGAGCAAATGCTTTATCAAGAATAATGATGAAAAACTTGGCAAGTTTGAACACAGAGAAGATGAAGGAATATTTCTTGGTTACTCCTCTAGGAGTAGGGCATATAAATGTTACAATAAAAGACTACGGAAGATTTTTGAATGTATTGATGTTGTTATTGATGAGTCTCCTGCAGCTCCAAAACAAGAAAAGCAAACAACATATGAAGATGATGATGACACATATCCTTCTACATCAAATAATAATGATACAAACAGTGAACCCAGTGAAGAACCCGAAGAGGATTTGTCTGAAAAGGCTCCATCTAGATATTTTCAAAAGAATCATCCAGAATCTCAAATTTGGGAGAAAAGGGATCAGGTGTACAAACAAGAAGGACTATGGTGGGATCTACTAGCAATCTGGCATTTCTGTCCACTATTGAACCTCGCAGTGTCAGTCAAGCTAGCAAAGATGAATGTTGGATTCAAGCCATGAATGAAGAGCTTGATCAAATTGAAAAGAATCACACTTGGGAATTAGTACCAAGGCCTCATGACAAAAATGTCATTGGAAATAAATGGATATTCAAAAACAAGTTAAATGAGAATGGGGATGTTATAATAAATAAAGCTAGACTTGTGTGCAAAGGGTATGCTCAAAAAGAAGGTATAGACTTTGAAGAAACCTTTGCTCCTGTAGCCAGACTTGAAGCCATAAGAATGTTTCTTTCTTTTTCAAGCTTCCAACAAATCAAAGTTTATCAAATGGATGTTAAATCTTCTTTTCTCAATGGTGATCTAGAAGAAGAAGTTTATATAGAACAACCAGAAGGATTCATTTTGGGAAATGATGAAAAACTTGTTTGCGGACTTAAAAAGGCTCTATATGGTCTCAAACAAGCTCCAAGGGCATGGTATTATCGTCTTGACAAATATCTTCATCAACAAGGATTTTCAAAGGGGTCTGCTAATAGCAACTTATACACAAAAATTGAAAATGATAAACTATTGATTGTGGTTGTATATGTTGATGATATCATTTTTGGAAGTAATGAAGAGTCTATGAGTCAGAAATTTGCTTCTGATATGCAGCAAGAATTTGAAATGTCTTTACTTTGGGAACTAACATTCTTTCTTGGCTTGCAAGTGCAACAAGCAACAGATGGTATATTCTTATCACAAGAAAAGTACCTCAAGAAAATCCTGAAGAAGTATGGCATGGAAGATTGCAAACCTGTAAGTACACCAATGATAACCGGATGTAATCTCAGTTCTAATGATGATTCCCCCACCGTAAATCAACCAGAATACAGATCTATGATAGGAAGTCTAATTTATCTCACTGGGACAAGACCAGACATCATGCATGCAGTCGGGATTGTTGGACGATTCCAAGCTAATCCAAAAGAGTCTCATCTTCAGGCTGTGAAAATAATATTCAAATATCTACAAGGAACTCAAGACTTTGGACTATGGTATCCAAAGAATGTTGGTCTTACTCTTCATGCATACACTGATGCAGATTGGGCTGGAAGTGTTGATGATCGGAAAAGCACTAGTGGTGGTGCATTCTTTATGGGGCCACGGTTAGTATCTTGGTTTAGCAAGAAGCAAAGCTCCATTGCCTTATCTACAGCAGAAGCAGAATATGTGGCTGCAGCATCATGTTGCACTCAACTTCTCTGGATGATGCAAACCCTACAAGACTTTCAAATCAAATGTTCACCTCCTATCTCCATTATGTGTGATAATACAAGTGCTATCAGTATCTCAAATAATCCTGTTATGCATTCCAAGACCAAGCACATTCCCATCAAATATCACTTCTTACGTGAACAAGTGCTTGAACAAAAGGTGAAATTGGAGTATGTTTCCTCCAAAGAACAAGTTGCTGATAAATTTACCAAACCTCTACCCAGGGAAGCGTTCGAATATCTCAGACAAAAGCTGGGAGTAGTCTCTGCCATGCAGAGGATCGGGTCTACTTAAATACAGAAGATTAAATTGGTTGTGAGGTGCTGATAGGCATCTCTGAATGCACAGGCTCAGGGGGAGCATTTTTCATATGAAAAGGATGAATTGTTGGTCATATTATGTTTGAAGATGCAGCATGGTCTCAGGGGGAGCATGGCATTATCGGTTCAAAGGATCTTGATCAAAATCTTTGCCATTGATGTCAAAGGGAGAGGAAAAGCAACAAAGGGCTTTAGTAAGGCCATCAAAGGAAGAGTATTGCCATCAATGCCAAAGGGTGAGATTGTTGGAAATATTTTCATTGATGGCAAAGGAATTGGCAAAGAAAGGAGCAGCACCTAAACTATCCATGAGGCAAAAGAGACAGAAAGGTAGCAGAGGCAGCAGATGAGATAGAGCAGTAGAGTTGAATTAGGGGTTTAATACAGTTTGCAAAGAAGATGACAAAAGGAAGAGCTGCTAGGAAGAAACAAGGTAATATATTGAAGGACAAATTGAATATCTGGCTAAGATTTGTATATGTTAATGAAGAACTATGGAATTGTGTTAAGTATGAGTAAATCTGGAATATATATGACCTGTGTGATCAATTTCATAATGGGAAGAGGATACCTACAGTGCCCGGAGAAGAATGAAATCATTGTTAAGGATATGTGTATTATATGTGTATTGACTGATGTAATTCTTGTGTGGAATCCCCTGAATATTTGTATGAGTCTCTGTGAATGGAGTTAAAAGTGAAACCCTGTTGAGGATTCATGGTGGTAGGATTCGAATTCCAGGATGAGACCTTCTTGTAATAAAGATCTGGCTTAGTTTGATATTTGCAGTCGTGGAATTACTTGGTTGAATATATAGGGGGCTCTCGAGCCATTCAGTGTATCCATTGAAGAACTTAATGATGGTAGAGATATGATGGTTTTTTTGAATATACAGGTAGAAATGGAACGGTGACAGGATAGAACTCCAAAATGCAAGGTTGACATGTTATATATTTCATAGCAGAATTGAGGAATGACATTGAATTGTCACGATTCAATGTTTGTAAGGAAATCTCGTCGAAAAAGAACTACTTTTGTTCGTTGGTTATTGGAAATCCTGCCAAAGATAGACCAGAATCATAACACAAACCCAGATTAGCCCTTTGAAATCATGAACGGAACCTTGAGAGAAGGGCGGAACCACGAAGGAGGAACAGTGAAGGCGGTTTATGGTTTTCATCGCACTGCTTTCAACAGGCAAGCGGTTTTCAAGAGGTGGGGAGTGATTCCATAGAACGGGCGACACGCGTCCCTGTACGATTCTACAAAACCACTTTTTACTGTGCACCATCGCGCGTTATAGTTCGACCCAAGACACCAAGCGATATTGTTGAGCGTCGTTGATCTGGGAAGGGGTCATCGGACGGTCATCATTTGTTGAAGGTGCACGAATATTAACATAGGTACGACGGGCCATCGCCCGTTAACGTTCAACATCGGAGGTCGAGCGATATGCATATACGTCGTTGATCTAGAAGCTTGCTAATCTAACGGTGATCGGACGTTGGACTTGTGCGAGGTTTACTGTGGTACGATGGGTGTATTGGATTGGCTATTAACTATGTATGTGGGCCCGGGGTCAAAGGTCTATCGCAAGATTAATTTATTTGGAATCATTAATGTTTCTATAAATTCTGAAGGGTTAAACTTTAGATATAAGGCTTGGGAATTCAAAAGTTGTAAATACAATTATTTGTCAATTTCTTTAAAATTGATAAATAAATTAAAAAGAGATCAAAAGCCCCGTGGGTCAAACTAAAAGGAATACCACTAGCAGTTCGTGGTTTTGACTCATGGTTTTAATAAAGGGAAAACTATATAACGAGAAGAAAAATAAAATAACGGTGTGTGCATTGTAAGGGTTGTGAATAAATTTTCTAGAAAGAATATATGTATGGGCGAGCTCTGTTCTTAACTGATAAATCTGAGACTACAATGCACCCATGAATATAATGATCTGACGATGATAAATCTCTGGTTTGAATGACGGACGATATCATGAAGAATTGGTGTGAGTATGCAGAAAAAAAATGAATCTGTTAACCGGCAAGGTATGTCGTATGGAAACTGGTGGATCCAGTATGAAAATTGATGAAACGAGGTCCGCAGTGGTACTGAGTGTCGAAGCCTTCAGAGAGGGGGTTGTAGCTCCCTTCCAGTGGTAGCTGGTAAACGAGAGAAGGTTGTAGCCTTCTGCAGGTGGGTGTCTGCGTGCTGGTATAAGTCTGCACCAACATATATTGTAAGAAGTTTTCTCTATAATAAATATTGAAGACAGAGATTACAGCAGCAGTGGCTTTCTCCCAAATTGGGTTTCCACCTTAAATCTTGGTGTTCATATGTGTTGTGTATGTTTGATGGTTTGTTTTTTTATTTCTGTTCATGATTAATTCTTATCTGATGCAATGCTCTAAGTAAAGACATAATAAGATATTTGAACATACATGTTGGATGCAGTACTGTAACATAAGGTTTTAAGAGAAAGAAAAGAAAAATAGTTCAGCCCTAAATACTGATTCACCCCCCCCCCCCCCCTCTTAGTATTTTTCCCAACAATAATCTCTGAGATGGTGATACCAGATATCAATATGCTTGGACCTGTCATCAAAAACTAGATTAATCAGTAGTTTGATGCACCTCTAGTTATCACAATAAATCACCGTAGGATTCATCTTTTGACCAAACAAACCAACAAGTATCTTCCTCATCCATATGGCATCACATGTTTCCTAAATGGCAGCCATGTACTATGCCTCTATTGAACTGAGTTTAACTGATCTCTGTTTCATGTTGTACCAGGAAATTTTTGTTGATCCTATGCTGAAGATTCCCCCTAATGTGCTCTTCCTGTCGAATGGACTCCCTATCCAATCTACACCTGTGAAGCCTTGAAGCTTCACTCCTTTATGTTTGTACCATATCCCATACTCGGTAGTGCCTCTAAGGTATCTCAACACATGCTTGCATGCCTTCCAAAAGAGCATGGTAAGCTTAACCATAGCTTGACTAAGTTGGTTAATCGTATTGCATATGGTTGGTCACGTGTTCACCAAATACATGAGTGAACCCACAAGATACTTGTAGACAGTAGCATCTACTACTTCCTCTGAAGTAGCATCCTCCTTCCTCCAATATCCTTCTAAATGAGTCTCCATGGGTTTTATACCCTCCATGTAGAACTTCCTTAGAATCTCATTGGCATACTTTCCTTGCGATCCAAATAGCTCCCCGTCTCCTTGCCAAATTTCTAATCATGGGAAATAGTGCAAGAGCCCCATGACTTTCATCTCAAATTCTCTTGCAAGATCCTCTTTGCAAGACTTGATGAGCTACTCATCACCTTTCAATATCAAATCATCGACATAAATTACAATGATCAAAACTTTATCGTCTACCACAATATGGTAAAGGTTCACATTTGCTTCACTCTTGGTTAAGTCCAACTCGGTGAAATAGTTTTCGATCTTGGTGTACCAAGCATGAGCTGCTTTCTTCAGCCCATACAATTCTCTCTTGATTCTGCACACACGCAACTCTCTGTCGAAGGTCTCAAAACCTTACAGCTGCTCAATGTACACCTCTTCCTTAATCACCCCGTTGAGGAAGATTGTATTTACATCCATCTGATGTATTTTCCCTGCCATTTGTAATGGGAGTGCAAGGATGGATCTGATTGATGAGTACCTTGTGATTGGTCAAAGTTCTCATCGTAATCAATCCCCTCCACCTGAGAGAACCCTTTCGCCATAAATATGGCCTTGTGGTTCTCCACAATCCCATTTTTTTCTTACTTCACCTTGTAGATCCACCTGGATCCTACAACTGACTTCACCTCTGGTCTTGAGACAAATTCCCATGCATTGTTTCTGATAATTAATTCATACTCCTCAACCATGGCATCAACCCAAATTGGTTGTTTCACTATTTCCTAAAAAGAGGATAGCTTTATCTCTACACCTTTGCTCATAAGAGCCATGTAGCCAGTGTACCACTCTATGGATCTTCTCTGCTTACACTGTGATGTGGGTGCACCCACATTTTCTTTAGCATCAAGAAACAACCTGCTAGCCTCTCCAGTGTGCTTCCTTCTATCTCAAGATGTCTCTGCATGAGTGGGTGATTCCACTCTTCGCACCTCTGCTTATGCTTTCTCCACATATTTAGGTTCTTCTTTTGGAGCCAAGAGCTCCTCAACTGCATGCAATTGAATCTCCTTCTCAAGGGAAATTCACATGGCCTTCTCTTCGTCGCATTTCACATCTCTTCTGACCATTTTCATCCAGTGTGCTGGCAAGTACACCCGATAGTTGTGAGGTGTATCAATGTACCCCAACTTAGCTATTGGATCTAGCTTCTTCCTTGCATCTTCAGTCACATGGAAATAAATTGATGAACCAAAAATTTTAAAATGTGACACATCTGGCCTCTTACCTGAAAAATATTCCTCTGGTTTACTCATCCAAATTATCTGATCAGGACTTATGTTATGCACAAATACTTTTGTATTGCATGCTTTCGCCCACAGATGCAATGGCAGGCCCTGATCATGCAACATAGCTCGTTCTACTCCCACAATTGTTTTTTTCTTCCTTTCTGTGACCCCATTATGTTGTGGGTTATGAGGTGTTGTCAATTCCCTTTGAATTCCTTCTGAAGCACAAAATTTGTTGAATTTATCATAGACATATTCTCCACCATTTTCGCACCTCAGAACCTTCACCTTATTCCTTGTATCTTTCTTGACAAGTGCTTTGAACTCACAAAACTTGGAGAGAATATGATATTTCTTCTGCATTAATAAAATCCAACAATTGCATGAAAAATCATCTACAAAAATCACATAATACCTGGAAGTTATCGAGAAAACTCCACACAAGTCTGAGTGAACTCTCTCAAGGATCTCCTTTGCTCGGTTTTCCTTATCATGAAAGGTGGCTTTGGTATACTTCCCCAATGTACACCCTTTGCATGTATCTTGCTTCTCAAATGCACCCTTTGGAAGTCTTATAGAAATATCCTACATGATCTTCAACATGCCATGGTGTAGATGACCCAACCTTTTATGTCATAACTCATTGATGTCTCAGCTCACCGCCTTCTCTGCTTTTGTGCTCAAGGCATCACAAACTTCTACATCCAATACGAAGAGGTTCTCTACTCGAACCCCAATCTTCTTCACCTATCCTGTGGCTTTGTGACAAAGGAATGCCTTTCCTTCACTGAATATCACATCATACCCACGGACTTCCAACGTAGCAACATAAACCAAATTCTTCTTTAAACCATGAACATACATGACATCTTTTAATGTGAGAGGAGTACGTGACTCCCTATGAAAGGTAATTGTACCTGTATCGGTAGAGTTATACCTCTCATCATCTACCATCTCGATGTGCATGTGGAGATCCTTCTCCTTCAAGTTATTGAAGAATTATTTGTTTTTGGTCATATGGAATGAAGCTCCACTATCTAAGTAACACACATAACCCATCACCGATAACACCATGCATGTGATGAGGGTGAAGTCCAAATTGAACTGTGAAGTAAGTGCTTCACCTGCTGCTCCTCCTGAGGACTTCTTGTTGGTATTCCTGTGTGGACACTTTGCAGCATAGTGTACAAGCTCATGAAAGTGAAAACAATCTACCTTTGACAAATCTCACTTCTTGCCCGCCTGACCGAAATCTGATTTGGAATGGGATGCCTTCCCTTTCCCTTTCTTCGCCTTTTCAGCCAAGGCACAGTTCTCCTCATCATCAGTCTTTGATGAGGATCCATCTCTGGTGTTTTGTTGAATCTCTTCTTGTACCAAGTCAGACCATAATCGCGCTCACTCTGGTAGCTTCTATCTCCCATTCACCGACTACTAGTAGCTATGCTAGCTCTTGCGAAAGCCTAGAAGTGCTAGGCTCACAAAATCATCCTGCGAAACTGTCACCCCAACACTTCCAATTTCTTCTCGATATTGAGTGAACTTCGTCAATTATTTTGGTATCGTATCGCCCTTCTCCATCTTGATATTTCTAAGATTTTCCTTCAGTGCCAGCTTCATGAGGTCGCTTCTATTTTGAAACAGATCTATTAAGGCCTTCCACATAACATATGGATTTTATTTCCATGGAGGTTCGAGACAATATGATCTCAAAATCCTTCTAAAAGAATCCTTCTCACCTTTGTAACATTCTTTTTCCATCCATAAATAAGTTAAGCACCTATTGTTGCGGGCGGGGGAATATCATTGTCTATGAATTCCTTCAGTCTGGGGAATATCATTGTCTATGAATTCCTTCAGTCTGTTTTCCTCCAACACTGCCTTCATATTTTCCTTCCATGCTATGTAATTTGAATTACCCTCAAGGGAATATTAGAGCCTCAATCTAAAGAAAGACATCCTAAAAACCCCACTATATGTATATTGTATTAAGTCAAGAACATGAAGCAATACAATTTTATTTCCCTTCCTGAGAAAAATGTTCACTATCTCTGACTGTCTCACTCTGATCCCAACAAGAATGGTCCGATACTTAACCAATTTCTTGCCATTGGGTTGCTCAGACTTGCTTAGGAATTTCTGGAGGAATTGTGGCCTGATTAATTAGGAAATTCCCAAGAATTGATTGTGCAATTCATCTAAGGAGTCATGCTGACCTCATGCATGACCTGTTCAATTTTCTAATTATAAAATTGAAAGTTCTCTTCCCTTTAACTCCAATCTCAACTGGGCCTTCCTAAGAACTGACATGCAACAAATATTTATAGTGAATTATCAGTTATATGATTGATCGATGCATGTGAATTAAATCAGATTTAATTCACTTGACCTATCACTAGCTCATCTCTCAGTTAGAACTGATTTAATTCACTTGACCTATCACTAGCTCATCTCTCAGTTAGAACTAGTTAAGCTTATTTTAACTCAAATAATTGAGTTAACTTATTACAACTCAAAATAAATTGCAACTAGACCCATACAACTTAAGGAGAACTCTACATGCTTCTAGTTTGACCCTCAACTCGAATTGATTGAGCTAAATAAGTCTTCCTGACTTAATTAACTCGTACAATTTGTCATGTGATGTGGAATTATAATTTACTTATAATTTAATCAAAGGGAAACTAAATTAGAAGCCCTTCTTGTTGCCAATTTCAACACTCAATTGGGCATCCCTCAGAAAGTGGTTAGAGTTCCATTTAGGATCATGATGTAGCAAACTATTATGCTAATAAATTTCACATTATAAGTTCCTTTCTTATTTGGTGCTCTCATAGTAGACCTATAAGAAGGGATTTGGAGATGTTATCTTGTAGGGTTTACCAATTATCAATGTTTTCCTCTAAAACGTAAGTTACTTATGTAAATACATGATGTAGAGGATGGTGCCCTGCAACTGAGTGCAAACTCCACCATTAAGCCAAGTTGTACTTCTTAGTTTCCAACTTATCCACCTGCCTCTGTAAGTTATAGGATTTCTCTACTTCTTCATTAATTTCATTTTTCCATTGGTCCCAATTAGCCCTATGGGCCTCTAGGTGTTTATCCCACTTATCTCTAATGCTTTTGACAATTTTTTGATGCTCTCCTATTGGCAACATTACCTCTTCACGGGTTTCCATCATCATATTCCACTTATCTTCTTGGTATTTTCCCCATATATCATATGCATCGGTTTGGATATATTTTCCCTCTATCAAGTATGTTTTTGTCTAAGTGTTTGCACTCTACAACTCATGCTTATCTTCATATATTTTAATTCTCTTCTCTTAGGCAAAGGCCTCCTCTATCTATTCACCAAAATCAAGTTTTTTTGTTTGCATGCAACTTGGTGCTTTAGAAAGGTAATTCAACCCCTTTCATGATTGGTTGGCTCTCAATCTCTCCTTTAAGGTATCCACATTGTGGTACAAGTATTTATTTTTCTTCTCAAATATTTTGTTTCTTCTAAAAATGATTGAATACAAAGGCTTGAATAAAAGTGTACCTATGGTTTTCCTCCTCTTATTGGTCTTGTGGATCTTGTATTGAGTATTCATAGTGGTGATGGGCTCTTGAAATATTATGGTTGTGTCTTCTTCGAGTGGTGTAGCCTCAGTATCCATTATTTTCTCCTCTTAGGAAACCTCTTCATTTATATGAATACTCTTCTCTTAGATAACGACCTCCTCTATCTATTCACCAAACTAAAGTTTTTTTGTTTGCATGCCTTCTTGTGCTTCAGAAAGGTAACATAATCCCTTAAATGGTTGGTTGATGCTCATTCTAGCCTTAAAGGTCTCCACTTTGTGGTACAATTATTTGTTTTTATTATTTAATATTTTATTTCTTCTAAAAATGATTGAATACAAAGGCTTGAGTAAAAGTGTACATATGGGTTTCCTCCTCTTCTTGGTCTTATGAATCCTGTCTTAAGTATTCACACAACACTGGGCTCTTGAACTATTGTGGTTGTTTTTTCTTCAAGCACTACAATCTCATCATGCACTATTTTCTTCTCTTGGGAAACCTTTTCCCTTTTTGATTATGGTGTTGCAATAGAGTCTTCCTCCATTTGTATCCATGTTGGTTCTTGTGTTGCGGTAGGGTTATCCTCTATATTCTCTTCCTCATCACCCCCTATTGGTTATTATGTTGCAACAAGGGTCTTTATCACACCCCACCCCACATTTACCCGCTCTTACAAGCTCACAAGGGTAAACATGAGATGAGAGTTACTATGCATGACCCAACTTCCAAGATACATTCATGGAAATGGGGTCCACTATCTGAACTTATTGTAACTTCCCAAAGACACATGATCACTCAGATGTTAGACAACTTCCACTGGTGACCTTTCTTTGAGTTGGAACTACCTCTTTGACCCACTTTACATCCCATCCACATGCATGCAAACTTGTGATTGCGGCCAGAGGCTTTCAGCCGCACACACAAGCCATCCTCCCTATGGTTGAAGTTGAGATTACCTCGTTCTGAGGGTGCAGCTAGATACTTTGTTTCATATTTTTATGGCTTGCCTACATACCAACTACCCAGAATCCTACAGAACTTTGTCAATAGTGTTTTTATCTACATGCTTTTTTCCAGGCTCTATTTTTGTTCAAAACTTGTCCAAAACATGTGAATCATTTAGAAAAAAACACTTTGTAAAGATAGTTCTTGTAGGACATGAATGCATAATTTTTTCACTTATTCATTAGTTTCATTAGAGAGTCATTAAGAAGGCTCATTTCCCTCTCATACTAGCTGCAACAAACATGTATTAGATCATGAATTTATATAAAGTAACCGAGAGTTTGCAAAACCATGGAATAAAACCATAGCATGAGCACGTCATATAATGAGAAATATACCATGCATGTAACCAACATTTAACCATAATGAAACCATGAAAAACCAATCATAAAATCACACATTGAATTAGAACTTGTGTTCATTGATCTCATTCAAGAAAATTACATAATAACATATGCATAATGCCAACCAAGTCAAGGAATTCCATGTACCACCTGACCATAGATTGGGATTGAACCAAAACTTTCTTCCAATCCAATCACCCACGTGAAATATTCCAAGCATGAATGTGGGATCACATGGGATAAACCAAATCATCACCAAAACAGGAATCAAGAGGTTATAAAACCACCTCCACCGTCAAGCCACAATGACCTCACCTAAATTGGTCAAGAGATCACAAAAACCAATACAAGCTTGGATGCCTCAATATTTCTTCACCATACCTAGAGGAATTTTCCTGTCTCCACCCACCTGTCAAGAGCTTCACGAAGAAAACCATCTCCACCCTCAACCCTTGGGATTTTTTTGAGACCATCTCAATATGATCCAAAATTTGTCGGCAATCCAAAGCTCAACCAAAGGGAACCCACTATACCATGGATATCCAGGGAATGGAAAAGGCAAGGTTGTATACCACTGTCAATACAATAAAATCCCATGCAAATGACAACAAAATGACCAATAAAGAAGACAAAGAAGAAGACAAAGATAATATTAACTATGTAATTATGTATTTTATGTAAAGAAGAAGACAAAGATAATAAAATGTGTCATCAATAATTCTATGCTTCAGAATTCTAGAATGTGATGACATATTGATCGAGTATGCAAAGGGAATGAAGCTCTTCGTTCTCGAAAAATTGCTACGGGATGAATCAATGGAAAAGGGTATGAGGTATGTATATATTTATATGTTGACACTGGATGCTGTGAAGCCATGTCATATGGTTGCAGTTAATAGACTTCTATATTTAGAAGTATGAACTATGAAGGAGGATCTCTCAGTGCACTGACAGATGAAATCAACATAATATATCATCATGGAATATGAGGTGGCTATATGTGACCAAAGAACTGGAAAATGTGTAAGCTCCTAGGAATGAAGAATGTGCAGAAAGGAAGAGATCGTGAAATGCAATCATGTCAAGAGGAAGTTATCATCCGGAAGCCAAGAAGATGTGACTTGGAGATCTCCAGGGAGGATATGTAGACTCTAACAAAAGTCTAGTAAAGAAGAAGACCCTTGACAAAACACATCATTAGGAGATGTGGCAATCTGAATAAAGGATGTCGATGCCTACAGGAATATGTCATGGAGAAAGATCATCACTAACGTAACTTTTTTTTTAAAAGTTCATATGTATATGTTTATTTGGATGAATTTGTGCAGGGTTGATAATCATGAGAAAGGAAGTATGATCCTTGGAAATTATTCGAAGGAAAGCACAGGTATTATGTGATATTTGTTGATGACTTTTCTCGTAAGTGTTGAATCCTCTTCATGCAGAATAAGAGCAAGACATTCTCAAAGTTCTGTGAGTTCAAGGCACTGGTTGAGAAAGAGTCGGGGAAGTAGGTGAAAGCTCTAAGGAACGATAATGGTGGTGAATTCATCTCTGGAAAACTCAAATACTTTTGAAGCGCAGAAGGAATTCAAAGAGAGCTCATAGTTCCTCATAACCCACAACAGAATGGGGTCGTGGAGAGAAAGAACAAAACGATCGTGGGTGCTGCACGGGAGATCTTGCATGATCAGGGCCTTCCCATACACTTGTGGGCTGAAGCATGCAACACTGCAGTTTATGTGAAAAACCGTTGTCCTCATAGAGTACTTGGCATGAGTACACCCGAAGAGGAGTTTTCTGGTAAGAAGCCTGATATTTCTCATTTGAAGATTTTTGGCTCACTTGTTTACATTCATGGGATGAAAGATGCCAGGAAGAAGCTGGAGCTGACCGCAGGGGTTGGGATATTTGTGGGGTACACAGAAACACCCCACAATTATCGTGTGTATTTTCTAGATATTCGGAAGACTGTTGTGCGATGGGATGTCATATTCATGAGGAGAAAGCCATGAAGTTGTCGCTTGAGAGGGAGCTACACTTGCATGCAGATGAGGAGTTACTTGTTCCTAAAGATGAGCCTCAGGATGTGGATTAGCCACAAGAGGAGGTTCATGGAGTGGAAGAAACCACTCATGCAGCACCAAACATCAGAGGGTGGAAGCGCACTACAGAAGCTAAGCGACTGAATCTTGATGCAACGCAGAATGTAGGAGCACCTACATCACAGCGCAGACAGAGACAGTCACCTGACCGATTTACTAGATACATGGCTCTGATGAGCAAGTGTATCATGACAGAACCATCTTCTTTCTAGGAAGTTGTGGAGGATCCTGCATGGGTAGATGCCATGGTGGAAGAGTATGATTTGATTGTCAGAAACAGTGCATGGGAGATTGTCCCAAGGCCGGAAGGGAAATCAATGGTAGGTTATAGATGGATATACAAAGTGAAGCAAGCTGCTGACGAGAGCATCGAGAATTACAAGGCAAGATTTGTTGTATGGGGCTTCTCACAGATCGAGGGGATCGACTATGAAGAAACCTTTGCACCTATCTCAAGGTATTCTTCCATACAGACCATCCTTGCTCTCTCAGCGCAGATGGGTTGGCACATTCATCAGATGGATGTGAAGACTGTGTTCCTCAACGGAGTCATTGAGGAGGAGGTGTACATAGAGCAGCCTGAAGGATTTGAATTCTTCAGCAACGAGTCGCATGTGTGCAAGCTCAAAAGAGCGTTGTATGGGCTAAAACAAGTACCTCGTGCTTAGTACACATGGATAGACAGTTATTTCACCGAACTTGGATTCACTAAGAGTGAGGCAGGTCCGAACCTATACCAAATTGTGGTGGAGGGTAAGTTGCTAATCATTGTAATTTATGTAGATGATTTGATACTAACAGGTGATAAACTGTTGATACACTCATGCAAAGCAAATCTTGCAAACGAGTTTGAGATGAAGGACTTGGGCCTCCTTCATTATTTCCTGGGATTGGAAATTTGGCAGTAGAAGAGTAGACTATTTGTGTCTCAAGGCAAGTATGCCTGGGAGATATTGGAGAAGTTCAACATGCAAGGTTGCAAGCCTATCGACACTCCTCTTCCTGGTGGTTGGAGGAAAGAGGATGCTACATCGGCAGAGGTAGTGGATGCCACTGTTTATCGACAGTTGGTTGGTTCGCTCATGTATCTAGTCAATACACGATTGGACATATGCTATGTTGTTAACCATCTTTCACAAGCTATGGTTAAGCCTACCAAGCTCTTTTGGAAGGCAGGCAAGCATTTCCTGAGGTATCTCAGGGGCACATCGGGATATGGATTATGGTACAGACAGTCAGATGAGGTGAAGCTGCATGGCTTCATGGATGCAGATTGGGCAGGGAGCCCAACGGATAGAAAGAGCACATCTGGATGGATTTTCAGTATTGGGTCTACAGGTTTGATCTAATTTGGATGCTTCAAAACAAAGTTATGCCCAATCTCCCACAGTGACCTAATTATGGACTAATTCAGTAGAGAGAATTTGTACGGCATGCCATGTATCACTTTTTCCTCTTTCAGCTCTGAAATTGATACAAAAGAAACTACAGTCTATCTACATTCATACTTTTCTTACATAATTCCAATCTGATGCTCAAAGAGAGAGAGTTATGTTGAATTTCCCAAGTTCACCTCTTTAAGATGAAATTCGAGAGCCTGCAAAAACCCTAAATTCCACAGATCGTATCTCCGAAAATATTGCGAACCAAGATCTGCAATTTTTACACGAAGTTCCTTAGGATATCGGCTTTGCTTGGTAAAAATTTAAGTTTTTGAACCTTCGTATAAAAAATGTAATAGTGAAAATTCCATGATGGCATTTTTGGAGCAGCGAAACCCTAGAATCCATAGCTCTAATACCAAATGTTATGAAACCAGCTCCAAATTTAGAAGAAAAGAGATATCAATGGCTTATAAATAAGCCACTTCAAGGGGGAAACCTCCTTTACATTACATAAATGAAAAATTATTGGATGATACAAATGACAAAACCTCCTTCTATACATAGGAGTCCATGGGGTCACAATACAATCCTAGACAACCTAACAATAATAATGTAAGGGCGCAATAATAACAATATAGGGGTTACAGGGGTACAATAATAATAATAAGGAGGATACACTAACAATAATAAGGGACTACACTAGTAATATAGGGACCTAACAGAATGTGTGTGTTATGGAGCTCGGTCATATGTATATATATATACAACTATGTGGACTCGGGGCTTGGAGAGTTGACGATAAAACTTGGAGCTTAATCGAAGTCCAATATAGTTAGTCTTTAGCACTTGGTCTCTTACCCCATATGACCATGCCATGTGACCCGGTCCCCAAGCATTTTTTGGCATCTGCATGATGTCATCATGCCACATGGTAGCCCGTGAGGGGTGCCACATGTCACCCATATTTGATCTATTCACCAATCACAATGTTTCAAATATACTTGCCACATGGTAGTGCCCAGTGAAACCATGTCACCATTCTGACATCATCTACTAACATCATCTCCTTTGTCCTATTTACCTCTACCACGTGTCATCGACTTAATGGTTCGTTATGTGTCATGCATCTTTTATTTTCATCAATTTTTCATGCTCTTTATTTCCATTAGATATTATGAAAGATTCTCAATATTTAACATCCTTAAACATCATGAATTATTTTTAGATATTTGGCATTGTATTAACCATTGAAATATGGATTCTCTCATAAAATTCACATTGTTTAACATTAATATTTAAGGGGTTTTTCCCTATATTTTTGGGCCCTTAGTTAATGTTGATTTTCAAATGAACATAACTTCTCATCTGAGAGGATTTTTTCAAAGTGGGATATTCCGTTCGAAATGCCTCGACAAGAATTACCCAACCATGTTGTTTTTAGGATCATTATGGAATCATAACCTTGTGAAAAAATCAATAAACTTCATACCCTTTTTCACTTCACCTGATCAGGGCATGCAAGATATCTAGATGTCTTATTGATTTCTTTGAGTCAAGAATGACAATGTTGTTGTTTAGGAAAACCCCTTTGACATTAATGACACTTGTGATCAATTGCAACACTATATGAAACAAAATTTAATACAAATACAAAGATACAAACCTTGAAAATGAACAAATCTATACCTAACTCCATTACATTAACAAAATTTGTTATAATCTTGTTATGGTTTATATGATAAATAAAATAATACAATTGAAATTATATTATTGAAATAAAGTCAAACCCTTAAAAACATTCAATAGAATTATAGCGAATCTTATTGCATATAATTCTTTGATAAAAATATTCTTTAATTATATATTGTTTATCCTCACATAAAATAATATTGAAAAAATACATCATTGCTAAATTGACTTTGAAGAATATTTTACTACCTTAAATAAGAGAATAACAAATGGTAGAGAAAATATTATGGTTTTTAATTGCAAAGTTTGAATAGAATCTAAATTAGTATATATTTTATAGTTAATCTAGTTCTATAAACTTTTTTAAATATTTTTTTAGATAAAATAGTATTAAATAAGGTATTTCACATAATATAAAAAGATTCTCAAAATAAAAACAATATAAAGATAACCATGCATGTGACAACTATGTACGACCATCAATGTCATATCATTTGCATGTATATTTTCCTACTAAGCTTACCTAGAGCAAATATGTGCAAGCATTTCAATTTAAACACGAAAGATGAAATTCAACAAACAATGCTAATTTAGAAATATAAAAATAATTTGCTACATGAAGAAATAGAAAATGATATATGAATATGTATCTGTAAGTACAAAAACAAGTATATGTTATTACCTAAATAGCATGTGTGGCATTTCGAGTGAGATGAATGACACCAACATTTCCCAAAATCCCCCACCATCCTAAAAAATTAAGTTTGTATATAGATATTTAATATAAAATAAATAATTTATATTGTATTTCAAGCATAATTTTAATTAAAAAATTTATACCTATAAATTAGTACTAACTAGAATCTCTAGTAAACATACGCACGGATATGTAGATAATTGAGTCACTTGTACCCCAAATACCTAGTGATGGAATCAATGAACAACATTTCAATTTAAGAAAGTATTCTTCACATAACTTTAGATATAATTTTTTTCAAATAAACATTACTAAAGTTGTGTGTGTGTGTGGAGAGAGAGAGAGGGGAAAATGTACCTCATCTAGAACATGTCATCGGTTATCCCAGCCCACTATCACTAGGATTCTAATTTAATGATATTTCAAAATATGAGCAAACTACAACTAACAAACATTAAAAAAATTCATTTTTCTTTACGTATATATAAGTCAAACATGTGCATCTAATTAAAAAATTATCCCACAATACATTAAACAATAATTAATTATTAAAAATTAAATTCATTATTCAAAATACATGTCTACCAGCCCATATTATTCCCATGCCTTTTTGCCTCAAGGTGAGTAAATCATGTTGCTCATCTTAATAGCTCTTTTCATATCCAATGAAGTTTTGATGGCTCATCAAATCCAATTCCATGTCAAATTGATCAACTACTGCATCATTGGTACTAGTTGAAGTTCTCTATGTTATCAAACCAACATCAATCCCCACAAAAGTTAATCCCAAGTCATCAACTATGGAAACCATGATCTTTGAACCAAGCTAAGAGGTGAGCTCCATCTTTGTTCTTAAAGATACAACCCTAGGTGTGTGAGATACTAGGGGAGGTAGAGGAAAACACATGGAAGAATATTGAAAGGAACCTTTATAATTATATGTGTGAGGTTTACCAAAACCATAGAATATATATGGAAATTTTGTGTAGTTGTTCTTAAAAAACTCGATATATATGATCTTGGAAAAAGAATGTGGTAGCTTGCCATTCCATCACAACATTTCATATATAAAAATGAACCAATCATAAATATGGGGAGTAAGGTGAGGGTGATTGAAATATGAACCTTTAACATGAATCATTTTGTCCCTTATTTTAGATTGAGCATACATATAACTTGATCTATAAAGATTTTTTTATTTATGGCAGGCCATTTATGTGAGCATGTCACCTTCTCCTTGTGTTTCTGAATCATGTAAATAAAACCTTCAAAGGTTTACCCAATTTTATTATAAACTCCACTAAATGTTCCAAGAGATTCTGAAACTATCTTTAAGATATGTTGACTCTTAGGTGAGAGTTCCAATTCCTCAAGGTTACCCCATAATTTTGCATGATGATATGTGTAACATCAAAGAGTCAATGACTAAGTATGATCTTCCCAAATATTATTTTCATGGACATCAAATGGGTAAACAATTATGGGCACATGTTATAAATGACGTGTCCTTCAACTACCTTCTAATTTATTAGTAGATAAATCAAGAAATGTACATTTAATTATCAATTTGGTGTTTGTTTGGAACTTGTGAATTGTCATGCAGCATATATACTAATATAGTTTGTAAGATCTAGTGAAGTTGCAACATTAATTAATTAACTTATCACATAGTTTTAATGATATTTCTTAAGTTATTAGTTAAAATAAACCACACACACTGGGAAAAATTAAAATATTGCACACTTACTGGAATTGAAATAATAACTACTAGTGTGAAATTAAAACAAACTTGCAATAAAAAGTGGTGGATTGTGGTGGTTCCCTGCTCTCAACCATTTTCAGGGATTATTCTAAAATGCATTGTAAAGAGACACATGAGAAGAGAAAGTGATGGATTTTCCCGGTTCTCTACTTTCAGCTACTTGTAGGAATCATTCAGAACACAATGAAAAAAAAAAGATCTACTCTACTTTCCATAAAGGAAATTAATTCAAGAAAGTGAAAAAACTTCAGAAAATTAAACAGATAATAGGAAATTAAGCAATTGGTGACTTAATCAAATGTTCCTCGGTTCTATAATGGAAACACATATGTTGCAAGCAACTAAAAAATTTTGAAACATTGTGAGGATAAAGTCAAAGAAGTTGTAAATCGATAAATCATTCAACTTTGGGAATGAAAAAGATAACCAAAAACTATGGAGCAAAAAACTATCTAAATATGTATAAATAATTATAATAAAAATAAACTAGCCTACACTACGTGATTAACAATACATGGCTAAGAATGGGGGATTACCTCCTTAGGCAAGGGACTAGTTAAACTACCAACAAAAACCTTAAGTTAACAATGTATCATACACAAGTGAATGGAACTAAATAAGAATTGACTACTTTTGTACTAACAACAAAATGCATTTACGATTCTTATAATATCCCCCTCTCATTTCAGTAGAGTATAGTATTTATACATTAGTGAACCTTAACATTTAGCATGGAGATAGAGGACAACCATGAGATAATATAATTCTTGGGTTGTCACCTCCTTTTACAATGATATTGGTAAAACATAAGTCTTGAGGCAGTGTTTCAACGACCACCAATCCAGTGGAAGATAGTGAAAATTGTTGTGATTGAATCTCTCTTTATCTAGCAATGCTAATTGTTTGTTGGCACTTCCCCTATTAGATGGTGGAAAGTTGTCATATTCTCCTTTTCCTCAACTGACAGTCATAGGTATGAAGTAGATGAGTAGTATTGATTCATCCATGTTATATTAACTATTGTCAGCAACTAGTGCACCAAAGTGTTGTAACAACTACTATCTAAGGTGTTGTAGCCACGCAAAAGGGGTGTTACAACAACTACCCTTAATCAACAAAAAAACTAGAGGTATTGCAACCATTGCTGTCAGACTTGTTACAACAACTACTATCAATGTGTAATAGTCACATAGAGAAGATGTTATAGTAACTAAAACGTGTTGCAGTAGATTTTCAACAACATGCAGGTGTTGCGGCAACTGATTGTTTGGTAGGTATTGTTGATGCATCGAACAAAACTTACACAAGATTTTCATGGATAATTCCTCACAAATTCTCATTAATTGGCATGAAAAGGTCACTTTTTTCATTAAAATACTAATATAAGAATAAAAAATGACATATCTTGGAAACAATGTACCATTGGAAAAAAAACATATCATTGAGAGAAAAATATGTTGTGAGACGACATGAAGGTGAGGCAAGGGGTGGTCAAAAGGTGGTGAATAGGTGTAGAAAAGGGGTCATTTTAGATGTTTGTCATCTCCCCCAACCAAAAGTGTTGTATGTCTTCATGCAACTATATAATCAATCTAAATATAAGTAAGATTGATTTACGTGGATATTGTTGATAATGTATTTAACTTCCCCTGCATCATAGGTGAAGAAATACTTCTCTCAATTTACCTCTAGAAAATATCCTTTTTTTTCTTAGCCATGCTATAATCACCTTCATATTTTGGGTTTGGTGGTTAGATAATGCACCCGGTCCGGACCTTAATGCAGCTCCTTTTCCGTTTATGATAGTGGCTCCGACTGGTTTAACTAGGTCCAGTTACCTTCTCCCTATCGCTATTGGTTTACGATATATCATTAACTACCAATAGACAGGAATATCAGATCAATTCTTCTTGTTGATCAGGCAAGAGAATGACCCTTAAGCTGATTTGGGTTCAGCCAAACCACAACTAAGACTTTGCCTCTTTGAGAAGAGGACTTAAAAGAATGTAAATTTAATCTAATTGCAAACTTATTCTATAATGCAAGAAAAAGAAACTAATCTAAATCCTATCTCAATCAGGTAGATGAAAATCTAACCCAACTAAGAGCAAGATAATTAAGTGATGAGAATTAAAATATGTCTAGCTTTTAATTAATGTCAAACTAATGAAGAAATTCAATTAGTTCACATTTGTGAGTACCAAAACACATTCTATTGAGACCATTCGACTAAAATAATAAATCAACAACACTCCGGAAGAAATTCACAAAAATGATATCGATTATCATATCAGCCAAACTAATAATTAAACAATAACATGTGGAAGAAATTCACAACACATTACTATTTAATAAATCAGTGTTATAAGACAGATTTCTGAGTAATGGTTACTCAGAAATCAGAGTTTAATTCATAAGAGCAGAGATACTTAACAATTTGAGACAAATTATCCATATCAACATAAATGCCAAAACACGAATAAAATGAAACAACAATTTTATTAACATAAAAATGAAACTGGTATTTGATACAGAAATGCCAAAAATACCAGTTAATTGAATATGTTTCTCTGATCCTGGTCTCTAACAGTACTTTACATTACTTGAATTTCTGCTTTCAAGACTAGAGCTGCAGGAATGCAAACTCTGCTCATCATGCATAATTCAAGACATAAAGAATAAACCCTCATTAATGTTCAGATCTGAAACATTCTCTCCTCCCCATCTACAACTCTAAATTCCTATAACAGAAATGCTTTTAGAAATCTGGAATTGCAGAGGAGAGCAGCCCCCTATTTACATTTTGCAATCTGCAATTTATAATCTTCCCAAAACTATTTTTAGAAGAGAGTTTGTTTGAAGAAAAATCTGCCCAATCCAACTTTAATTGTTCAAAAATTCCAATATTTAATCGTTGGAGTCTTCTCATTGATTGAAATCTTTTTCCTCAATATCTCTTCTACTGTTTTTCCTGCAAAAAGAAATTAAAAATCATTTAAGAAGCAAAAATAAAATCCAAATATTATTTCTATCATTAAAACAAATAAAATCAAATTCTATTTAAATAAATAAAAATGAAATTTGAGCTTCTTATTGATACTCATAATGATTTTAATTAATCAAGGATATTATTGATGCATGAATCTGCAATTAGAAGAGGCTGGACAAATAAAAATGAAGAAAACAAAGCTCAGAAAATTGATTTATTTTTTAGAAATTCGGAGCTTGATCTTCTGCCTGATTTTTGACTCAATAAATGACCAAATCTATTAGTGAAACCTCCTCAGAAATATTCTCCTTGATTTTCTCTTTCCAATGAGCCGTCCTGGGCCTCATTTGGCCAAGTAAAACTCAATTTATGAGCTTCCAAAGTTGATAAGTCAAATCTGATATAATTCTGGAAATTCAGTTGCTCCTCGTGACTCAATCGGATCGGAAGTTTTGAACATTGACTTAATCGCATCGGAAGATTTGAACATTGACCTCATCGCATCGCATAAGTTCAATGTGACTAAATCGGATCGGAAGTAATGAGCTCAATCGCATCGGGGCTGACAAGCTTAATCGGATCGGAGGTAATGAGCTCAATCGCATCGGATGAAACTAATGAGCCTCAATCGCATCGGGAAAAATCATTGCATCGGGGTTTTTTTTTTTAAAAGGATGTTCACATGAATATTTCCGATGCGATGTGTTTTATGCAAAAATTTAATTTAATTTTTTGTTTTTTTTTATATATTTGTTTTTAATATAAAATTTTAGAGATGTTAAATTAGACTACGAATTTATCTAAAATGATGATTTACCTAAAACAACCATTTTGACATTTTGGAATTTTTTTTCGAGATTAGTAATTTATTTGAAAATTGGAAAATTGGAATAAATGACTGAAATCCCGATGCTTTATGATTTGGCTGTATAAGTAAAAATAAAAATTGTTAATAATAACTAACAAGGGGTTAATATTTAGACTAAATGCATTATTGAACTACGCATTTTTTAACCCAGGCGACATAATTGATTAGACTTCAAAGGAGTGTTATTTACAAACCGGTTGACCAAATGAGACGAAACAAGCGTCAACAAGAAGCTTATAAAAAAACGATTTCAACCAAGCAATCAAAACAAGAATCTAAAGAAAATGAAAAATTAACAAAACCGTAAGATAATTGACTTAATAAAATCATAAAAGGTGTTTAGCTAAAAATTTTATAGAAAGGGTCCCCATTATTTGATGTGAACAAGTTAAAAATGGGGGGTTGTTGTACTGTACAACACGGGTTAGTCGAATTTGACGCCTATCCATTAATTCACACAACGCTCCATGCACTTAATATACACATGAAATCTTTCGAAGGTCACTACAAGGTTGTTGGGATTGAATGGGTCTCTTCAGTGCATATCCTCTATGGGATGTTTCCACCTATGAGCAGATATGTCTCCAGTTTCTTTGGCCAACACCTCTATTGGTTTCCTACAATGATCAATGTCTCCTAGCTTATTACCACCCATGAAATCAACAGGTTGAGGGGACTTAACACAATTGAAGTTTGTGATAAGTATTGAAGATTGTAACTAGGTTCGGTCTTCATAATTTATATTTATTGTACTTATCAAAAGAATTAAAGAAAAATAATTTATATTATCATTTGACATTTATTTTATTATTAATGACTTACTAAATAATGGGTTTCATGCTTGGGTCATATTTAGTATAAGGTCCCCATTGTGGACTTCTAGGTTAGTCATTACATATTTATATTGACCCTTCTTAGGATTTTGAATCATTAATTAGGTTTATTTTTTAGTCAAAAATGGTTTAGAATCCCTCCACATCAAGTCGGCCTTAAGGAGATCAAGTTAGCCTCAAAGGGAGAAATTCGAACTCATCTGGAGCCTATAAGAGCAAGGAGATCGAAGTCATTTGCACCATCAATTCTAAATAAAGTTTGATATTGTTATGTGGATTAATCCCTCTTGCGGACAAGAGCGATCTCCCTAGTATTCTATGAATAGATAGAAACAAACATCCATTTGTAAATCGTTTTCTCTAGATTATTTTAAATTTAGAATTATTATAAACAAAGAAAGAGGACATGCCCCTACCTTGAAATCCAACGTTTGTTGCAGTCTTTTATCCAGTCGCTCCAAAGAGGCTTCTTCAGTAAGTAGAGACTATAATCAAGATAGACAAAAGAATTAAAAGCACTTGCAACATATAATAATTAAGGAAAATTAATCTAACTTAGTGATCAAGGAGTATAAGTAATGAATTATTCAAATAAGCATACGAACAACTCAATGAGAAAAGGAGATCCATATGTATTATCTTGAATGAAAAGAGTAACTTTACAACCTAATGCCTTGATGTCGTACAAGTTTCTCTCAGAATCATGAACAAACGTTCCTCCTTTAGTTTGACAAGCCTTCCTCTCTTTGAACCGGCATGGAGTTATGGACATAAGGGTGTGATCGTTCTCATCCCAACAACAACTAGTGTAGAGAGTATGCTCTCTTGAGAATTTCTTTAGCAACTAACATGTATGTCTTAGCATCTACAATCTCTGTACAGTTTACCCTTGAGACTGAAACTTGAGCTCAATTTATAGGGAAATGGAGGTAGTTTCAGTTCCATGAAGAGGGGATGGATTCCTCTCATGAATGGATTTGAGCTCCATAGACAAAGGGATAAGCTCCATGAGTGGAGGGATAAATATCCATGAGTGAAGGGATAAATCTTGAACTAATCGCGCCTCTAGAAGCTTCCAATTGGGATAATATTCGACCAGATGGGCTTCTAGAACTTACTTTTTCCTTGATTTGACATTTTTCAAGAGCCCACAAGTTTTAGTAGCAGAACGTGGAGGGGCTGTCGGTGGCTATAGAACAAGTATCCATGAACGTGCAGGAAAAGGGTAGAAAAAGTGTGGAGGTATAATTTTAAGGGTTTTAATCAGCTTTTCTCCAATTCCAATACTTGGTTTAGGAACATTGTTGTTTTTTACTTCTAAGGGAGCACTATATAGGTGGTAATAGACCTATACAGACAGTAAAATGTCATGGTGACAAAATAACATGTAATAGATATTTACTGCATCAAGGGAAAAAGTGTGAAGTGGAAGGAAGAGGCAAAAAGAAGTGTGAGTTGGGTCTAGAAGCAATAGGAAGAGAAAATCGAAATTTTGGTGAAGAAATATCTTCATTTCGTGCCCTCTCTTGGGAGATCGAAGTCTTCTAAGGTTTTATGTTGTTGCTGCCTAGTCGAAGCTACTGGAGGACAAGTTGTTGTTGTTACTGGGTCGAAGATCTAGAAGGTTGACTTGGTGTGGAGGGAAAGTTTGGATCATTTCTAGGGTGAAGAGTCTCAAAGAATACTATTGAAAGGAAGAATTATCTTGACTAGGTTTTCCCCTCAAGGGGGGTTTTTCCCTGGCATAGTGCCCATATATTGTGTCCCTTACTTTTTATCTCATACACATAATATGGTAATTTCTTGATGAAAGATAAGATAATAGAGAAGTAAAAGAAGCCAACACATTCACAAGTAATTATTAAGATTGAAGAATCAAACCCTAATATAACTGCATTGATTCTTCAACAATAAGCACATAATCGGGTTTAGAGTACTCTCCCCTCACCCATGAGCAATTATCCAAACAGCATGATTATTCATGTATGATACAAAGGCCCTCAATGTAGAAATTTCTAAATAGATTCAACTGATATTCTAATATGCTAAAACAAAATATTGAATCAATTCTACAAATTACGAAAACCAATTACGATCGCACAATCACATGAAAAAGAAAGAGAAATAATTTCAAATGCACAGCACAAAGATGTACCTAGGGAATGCCTCAGCTAAAAACCCCGCTATTTGTATATTGCATTAAGTCAAGAACATGAAACAATACAATGTTATTACCCTTCCTGAGAAATTTTTGCAGTATCTCTAACTGCCTCACTTTGATCCCAACAAGAATGTTCTGATATTTAACCAATTTCCTGCCTCTACC
>JAXQQM020066418.1:0-67602 GCA_034641835.2 Pinus albicaulis | reverse complement strand
ACGTAATTATGTTTCTAATAATATTTATTATTTAATTTAATTTTTAATTTTTATAAAATTTTAACTTAATATTAAATATTAACGGAAATTTAATATTGTTTGAGCCCCACCAAAAGTAATGAGTTTTCAGCAAATTGGTTGTAAACACTATCCTAGCTCCAAAACTTCTTGAATTAAGTTGTAAAAATTGTCTAGGCTAAAATAATTTCTAATACAACGGTAATTGAGAGATAATATTGTTAACGAATTCATATACTTTAAGAACTTTTAATAAATTTATATATAAATAATAATATTGGTATTTTGATTATAGAACGATTACAATTTTACGTTTGGAAACTTATTAAAAAAATTTATAGTTAATATCTTTTTGTTTGGTTTTATTTTTATAAATTTGTCATTTACCATTAAAAAAAAACTAAAAATTTACAAGATTGTCAATATCTTTTTGTTTAGTTTATTTCTATAAAAATGTAACATTCAAAAAATACACCCTAAACATATAATCTATAATCAAAATATTTAATATTGAAGTTAATTTAAATTTCAATAATAAAACTAAATTACCATCCTGCAATACTTCAACAAAAGGTTAATAATTATATTAATTCAAAGGTGAGGCTTTTAAATGTTGGATTACTACTGAGAAAACATAAGCTCAGGTGTGATATTTCCATATAGCCATTGCATAGATTCCCCGATCATATATCTAAAAATTTAAAATAAACTTAATACTAGTGCCATTTGCTAAGCATCCATTAAAAGCAAATCCCTTGCATCTTTTAAACCTCCAGTAAAAAGTAAATAGTACACCTTGTTGTATATATGAAGTATGAATTACTTTGCAATATACTGGCAACTATATTATTAGGATTGTGATTAGCATTTGGAAAATGCATATTCAAAATTCAAAAGTACACCATTCACCTTGAATCATTGTTTAGAGAAAAAGTTTCACGGTCTTATATTTGTGGTCTTATATTACCCTACTGGACTTGGGATTCCTAACATTATCTCACTATTATGGACTTAAGATTCCTAACATCGTTGATGATCGATAAGCGATCACCAGTTGAATACCTTCGCATGCGTGATTCACATGTTATGTTAAACCTGAGTTTGGCTCTGTTTGAGTTGAATTGAACCATGATTAACCTGCTGTGTTGTATAATGGACCTCCTTTCATAGTGGAAGTGTGTGGGGACTCGAGGAATTTATAGCAGTGATGGAGTAACCGTTTAATATTGTTTTTAGTAATGTTCTGTTCTGTAACGTATGCAAATCGAGATTCTCAGGAATAGTAACAATATATCATTGTTCGGTGGTAGCAGTTAATATGCGGAAGGATGCAAATAATAAATGCACGTCTGGTCACATTGACTTATATGAAACCAATTTAGATAAATTAATTGCATGGAGCTTCCATTTTGTAACCAAATTGCACGGACATTTGTAATCGGCTTAATGTTTGCGTGAATCTTTACTAAATCTGCTTAAACGGCTAAAGCATATTCGAGTTAAACATATTGAAATAGATTTACTTAATCATTTTAAAATTCTTCATTAATATATATTTGCCTCATTTCTTTATCAATTAACCTACGTTCACAGATTACGAGGCAAGATTATTTGTGTTTTTTTAATGTATCTCATGAATTATTTGATACCATATGTTTGTTTGAGCTCTTTTTATATATTTAAGAACTATTTTTGATGCTACCTAATGTCCTTCATAAGGTTGATGCAAAAAAATGTAAAGTATTCCAACAACAAAAGTTATATCTAGACTAGTAGTAGAGAGATAAATCAAACTTCCAACAAGTTACTTATACATTGTTGGATCTTCAAATGGTTTTCTTTCTTTTGAAGTGAGTTTCAGTTTGTGTTCCATTGGAGTAGTAAGAGGGATTCAATAACTTTCCAACATATTTCCTCTCAAATGGTTTTTTATCAACTTCAATTCTAAGATAATAATGAAGTAAACTCAGATATATAATATCAAAAATCTTTTGCAATTCCTTCTTAATAAATGATATATATTTATCATTGTTCCTTGTAATCATAAAATCATCAACTTAGATAACTAGATATAAAACTTATCTTCCAACCTTATTAACATAAAGAGTTGCATCATCTAGGTCAAAATGCTTCTTATTCAACTCGAGAAGATGTTAAATTAGCTTCTCATGCCATACACGCAATGCTTGCTTCAAGCCATAGAAAGAATTCATTAATTTTCATACCTTTTGTTCTTTCCCTTTGACAAAATACCCTTCTAGTTGAAACATGCAAACATCTTCCTTCAAAATCTCCATTTAAGAAAGCAGTGTTAACATCCATATGATAAATTTTCCATCCATTTTGAGCTGCAATAGCAAAAAATGTTCTCACAATGCCCCATTTAGTTCTAGGAGAAAATTTCTTTGTATAGTCAACTCACTCTTTCTCTTCATATCTATTTGCTACAATCCTCACCATGTTCTTATCAAGTGAACCATCAACTTTATAATTAGTTTTATAAACCCATTTGCAACCAATAAGTTCTATGCCAACAAGAGGATCCACCAACCTCCAAGTGTCATTTGTTGTGAGGGAACCATACTCTTTTTGAATTTCATCTTTCCACTCGTCATAACTAGAAAATTATTCAAAACAAGTAGGCTCACAACCAACATAAAAAATATATTCACAATCATGAGAATAATTTCCTGAATAACACCCTATCTGAAACTCATTGTATTTTCATGGGAATGTTATAATACGATTTGATCTTTGTAGAGGTTGTGAAGGAAGTTTATCATCTTGTGAATCAAACTCTTCATTATAGTCCGTCTCACTTTTTGTCCTTCTTGTCTCTGTCTCTATTGTCCCTGCAGAAACACTTTTATAATCCAATTTCTCTTCATCAACAACATCATTATCATTCAGATTCAATTTTGAAGGAAAATCCATAGATTAATCTAAAATGGGAATCCCACCTCTAGGATGCGGAAGAATATTATGAGATTCATAGTAAATTTTTTTAGACACTAACTTCTCTAAATGATTAATTTTCCTATATATTTATCATATTAAAGAAAAACTACGTATTTTGAAAAAATAAACTTCTTATTCTCTTCACCATAAATTTTTTATGATTTAGACATAATAGAATATCCAAAAAATATACATTTTATGCTTCTTGCACTCAACTTATTTCTTTGTTGTTTAGGTATCAAAGCATAACATCGAGAACGAAAAACTCTCAAATGTTGAACAACAGGAAGACGATCATAAAATATCTCATATGGAGTTTTATTGTTGATGATAGAAGGATGAAACTAATTTATAAAATAACTTGTACAAAACGTTGGTTCTCCCCAAAACATCAATTTTAAATTAAAAAAAAAATGATCGATATGACCAAGCAATATTTTGGCCGATAATTGATCTAGAAGGATAGGCATAATTTAAGCGTGAGATGTGACCAATCATGTGAAATTCCAATTTCATACAGTACCCCTCTCAGACCGCAACAAAAAATGGATAGTTAAGCATTCAATGATCCATATATTCCTCTCCCTGATTGCACAATAACATATACTAGGGACGATAAAGACCATTTTTTGCAAGTTTTTCCAGGTAAGGATGCGATCATGACTTTCCATCTATCAGAAAAAATTTAATACTATGTGGAATCCTCAATTTCCAAACTTCCTAAAACCATAAAAAGTGTTTGAAATCCTTCTCATTCCTTATAATTTTATGATAAATATCTTTTACCATCGATTGTCCCCTCATTTTCTTCACTACCCAAATTATTTTGTGTGATTATGTACTAAAAGAAATGCCCGCAACACTTATTTGGGAAATGTAAATGTCTCATTCCATGCCCAGAATCCCCTGGGGCCCAATCTCATCAATGTCATCCAAGCTTGTCCTAGATTGTTTACTTGTTGATTGTGTTGGATCTGTTGTAGATAGAATATACCATTTTCATGAAGAAATGTGATCAGATGGACCAAAAGAGAATGATTCCAATCAAATCCTGAAAGCACATCTATTCCTATTTCAATAGTGGATCCATCCATAGATTCCCATCAAAAAAAGGTCAGCAATGATTGAAGATTATTCTGCAAGCTTCTCCAAATGAATGATGATCAAGTTTTTATCCTGGCTCTTGATGTTCAAACATGTATTTCTTTCTAACAATATGTGACCATATTCCTTCACACGTAATAGCCCTCCATATTGTTTTTTATGATAAATTCCACATTAAAATTATGAGTGTCTAATATCCCCCATCCATTAGTTATAATCAACCTATTAAGAGCTCTCCATCGAACAACGTGGATTTTTTCCTCTTTCATATTTCTAGACCACATAAACCTGGCCATTATAGACTCAATAGTGTGTATGACCACCATAGGTAGTTGGAATAGGTGCACCCAATATATTGCAATGTTTTGGAGCATGGATTTAATCAAAGTAAGGTGACCTACCATTGATAACGGCATGCATTTCCACCCGCATAATCTTTTTTCAAACCCGTCATTAGCAAATCCTAGTCGTGAACATGATAATTGTTTGGTTTAATTATACAATCGATATATACGAAGCTCTATTAAAATGAGAGGATCCAATGTCGAAGAGACTGCAAATCTCCCTTTTCACTATCTCGTCACTATATCCATTAATAAGGCAAGATTTTGATTTATTCATGACAAGCTTGAAGACTGCACTAAAGGTGGACATAATATTGTGCATATGAGTCCATTCTTCATGATTTGATGCTCCCCAAAATAGAAGATAATCCACAAACATCAAGTGGGTGATTATTTTGTGGTTGGAAATGTTGATGCCTAAAATATGGCCCTTGTCCTAAGCATCCTATGCCATATGGATCAAATAATCTATGGCGAGAAGGAAAAGCATTGGGAACAAAGCACATCCCTGTTGTAACCCTCCAAAGGCCTTGAAGAACCGAGTCAGTAAACCATTGATAATTATCACAATTTTTGCAGTAATAATGCATCCCATAATCAACCTGGTATTTTGAGGACATACCACAATTCTGAGTAATAGTAGCCTTAAAAAATCCTAGAAAACAAAATCGAAAGGCTTGCGTAGGCCCCCTATTGGGGGGTTTGGAGGGGATCGTTAGCCCCCTTGTTGGGGGGTTCGGGGCAGCACCTCGATTTTTTTTTTTGACCCTATATTAGCTGGACGGACCTACCTATGGTTTTTTTCATGGGTTTGCACATGGTTTTGGGCATGATTGTTTTCTACCCATGGTATTTTGTAGATATCGTCAAGGGACTTCATATTAAGTTCTATTCCATGTTTAATAGATTGGGGTTTATGAATGCTTGAGCATATATATATGTGTGTGTGTGTGTGTGTGTGTTCTAACATTAAAAGGAATATAATGAAAAATCAAGCTGGTAAACCCAGTTTTGGGGTCTAGGGGAAAATATCTGTGTATATCTATTTTATTTTGTATTCTCTACCTATTGTTTATTTTCTGTTTTAAGAGTTCGTTTGCAGATAATTTCTGTATAGGGTTAAAACCTACAGAGTTCAACTTTTATCAAACAAGCCTTCACTTTTTGTGTCTTGATTGAGTGCACGATCTCGTGGGTGATGTTGATGGCATCTTGAATCTATCGACCTTCAAGAAACCCAAACTGTTTGGGATAGATGTGTTTGGAAAGAATCCCTTTTACCTTGTAAGCATTAAGTTTTGAAATCATCTTACAAACGAAATTACACAATTAAATAGGATGATAATAATAAAAAAATTTATGATTATATTTCTTCGAGATGAGGGAATTGAACATAGAATTAAGGGCCCTCAAGATGTATCCAAGATTCCTTGAATCCTTTGTTACCACCAAGAGGTCTAGTGACATCAACTTAGAGAAGTGAATGAATAACTCCACCCAACAACCATCAGTCCCCAAACTTTTTCTTTAGCACAACCCTACAAAACCTCCAAAATTTCTTCCTTTTTAATCGAACACCCCAATTTTTCATTCTCCTCCCCCATGAACATAGATGGTAAATGTGCCAAGCATTATAATTGGGTAGTAAAGTCTGAGTTACTTTCCCTGAATAAATAAT
Source organism: Pinus albicaulis (assembly GCA_034641835.2). Taxonomy (NCBI): domain Eukaryota; kingdom Viridiplantae; phylum Streptophyta; class Pinopsida; order Pinales; family Pinaceae; genus Pinus; species Pinus albicaulis. The sequence goes on along the minus strand of JAXQQM020066418.1, from coordinate 61,500 downwards.
TAAAGTGTCTACCCATCAACATTTCCATATCAGATTGTCTCTTAAAACAATTTCCATCACTATCCCAAATTCCAGGGATGACATTGGAATCTTTCCTAATATTTTCATGAAGGTGAAACAATTTTGTGTTCATATCCCCCAGTGTCACCCACGTGACCCAAATTTTCAATCGGATGGCACCCTCCTGTGAAAAGGCAATTTCCCTCTTTTTCTCCTCGAGTCCTAGAATAAAAATTTTGTACCATGCCAAGAAAAACCGAGGTTCGGAGGGATCATTATAATAGCGAAGGGAGTGGGTAATATACTGATGAGGTTGTTTCGCAACCACTTATGGTCTAACCTATTCAATGATCTCCTTTTTCAAAGAGGAAAGTTTGTCATGAATGAAAGACATAATACCCATAAAAGGAGGGATAGGTTGGTGGGTCCAAACTTCTAGGACTAGATCTAGGAAAGCCTTCATCTGAAGCCATTGAGAATTGAATTGTAAAGGATAATACCAGCTCCCACTTAATAATTCTCATGACAGTGAAATAGACATATAATCAGAAATTAATGAGGGTATGATTAATGATTTTATCCCCTCCAAATCATTAAATGAATATTGACTTTTGATGAATCTAGCGAGTCTCTTCGAGATAACATTGGGACAATTCCGACCATTCCTCCATGTGGGAGTCAATAGTTTAGGGGAGAAATTAGTAAGATCGAAATAGTCTATCATGCATGTAATAAATTGAGACATATTAACTACTTGTGTCGTATCTCCCCAAATATCCTCTATCCCCAATGTAAAATTGGGATCCCCGACAATGATGAGGGACTCTAATCCCAATAGACCGGAGGCCACAAAATGTTCCCAATAGAGTCTTCTACCGACATATGACACATAGGAGATAAAAATGTGGATTTTCCGTAAAGATCCCAATTGATGGCCATACACGATGATCCCTACATAGTAATTATATGCCTTCAGTGAAATATGTTTAGGGTTCCAGACAACACCTAGACCCTAGAGAGACACAAAGCACTTGTGGCACACACAAAAAAATCGGGGCAGATAGAAATAAGAGTCTCCCAGGTATTTTTCTTGGAGATGATGGTCTCTTGAAGCATAATAATAAAGGTATCATGAAGATAGATCATGCCCCTAAGGGAGCTAAGATTATGGGGCACTCCCAATCCCCTAACATTTAGGGAAATGATTATCATAGGGGAACTGTTTCTTCGGGAACATCTTCTCTAAGGACCCGTGATCCACGAGCACCAAAAGGTGATGCATGAAAATATGAGTGGTCGATGATATCCCGGTCAAAGCCCTCAAATTCACCAAACGTAGGAGAAATAGAAACTCCCGTAGAATTAAAGACATAAATCTTCCTATATTTGGGTGTTCATTTTCTCCTATGAGTGACATTCTTATGCAGCACATAAGAACCAGGATTTGTGTGGGGACTCGAGGAATTTATAGCAGTGATGGAGTAAACGCTTAATAATTTTTTTAGTAATGTTCTGTTCTGTAAGGTATGCAAATAAAGATTCTCAATAATAGTAACAATAAATCATTGTTCGATGGTAGTAGTTACTATGTAGAAGGATGCTAATATTAAATGCATGTTTGGTCACATTGACAGATATGAAACCAATTTAGATAAATTAATTGCATGGAGCTTCCATTTTGTAACCAAATTGCACGGACATTTGTAATCGGCTTAATGTTTGCGTGCATCTTTACTAGATCTGCATAAACGGCTAAAGCATATTCCAGTTAAACATATTGAAATAGTTTTACTTAATCATTTTAAAATTATTCATTAATATATATTTTCCTCATTTCTTTATCAATTAACCTACGTTCATAGATTACAGGGAGGCAAGATTATTTGTGTTTTTTTAATGTATCTCATGAATTATTTGATACCATATGTTTGTTTGAGTTCTTTTTATATATTTAAGAACTATTTTTTATGCTACCTAATGTCCTTCATAAGGTTGATGCACAAAAATGGAAAGTATTCCAACAACAAAATTTATATCTGGACTAGCAGTAGAGAGATAAATCAAACTTCCAACAAGTTACTTATACATTGTTGGATCTTCAAATGGTTTTCTTTCTTTTGAAGTGAGTTTCAGTTTTTGTTCCATTGGAGTAGTAAGAGGGATTCAATAACTTTCCAACATATTTCCTCTCAAATGGTTTTTTATCAACTTCAATTCTAAGATAATAATGAAGTAAACTTAGATATATAATATCAAAAATCTTTTGCAATTCCTTCTTAATAAATGATATATATTCATCATTGTTCCTTGTCATCATAAAATCATCAACTTAGATAACTAGATATAAAACTTATCTTCCAACCTTATTAACATAAAGAGTTGCATCATCTAGGTCAAAATGCTTATTATTCAACTCGAGAAGATGTTAAATTAGCTTTTCATGCCATACACGCAATGCTTGCTTCAAGCCATAGAAAGACTTCATTAAATTTCATACCTTTTGTTCTTTCCCTTTGACAAAATACCCTTCTAGTTGAAACATACAAACATCTTCCTTCAAAATCTCCATTTAAGAAAGCAGTGTTAACATCCATATGATAAATTTTCCTTCCATTTTGAGCTGCAATAGCAAAAAATGTTCTCACAATGCCCCATTTAGTTCTAGGAGAAAATTTCTTTGTATAGTCAACTCCCTCTTTCTCTTCATATCTATTTGCTACAATCCTCACCAAGTTCTTATCAAGTGAACCATCAACTTTATAATTATTTTTATAAACCCATTTGCAACCAATAAGTTCTATGCCAACAAGAGGATCCACCAACCTCAAAGTTTCATTTGTTGTGAGGGAACTATACTCTTTTTTAATTTCATCTGTCCACTCGTCATAACTAGAAAATTATTCAAAACAAGTAGGCTCACAACCAACATAAAAAATATATTCACAATCATGAGAATAGTTACCTAAAGAACACCCTATCTGAAACTCATTGTATTTTCTTGGGAATGTTATAATACGATTTGATCTTTGTAGAGGTTGTGAAGGAAGTTTATCATCTTGTGAATCAAACTCTTCATTATAGTCCATCTCACTTTTTGTCCTTGTTGTCTCTGTTTCTATTGTCCCTGCAGAAACACTTTTATAATCCAATTTCTTTTCATCAACAACATTATTATCATTGAGATTCAATTTTGAAGGAAAATCCATAGATTAATCTAAAATGGGAATCCCACCTCTAGGATGCGGAAGAATATTATGAGATTCATAGTAAATTTTTTTAGACACTAACTTCTCTAAATGATTAATTTTCCTATATATTTATCATATTAAAGAAAAACTACGTATTTTGAAAAAATAAACTTCTTATTCTCTTCACCATAAATTTTTTATGATTTAGACATAATAGAATATCCAAAAAATATACATTTTATGCTTCTTGCACTCAACTTATTTCTTTGTTGTTTAGGTATCAAAGCATAACATCGAGAACGAAAAACTATGAAATGTTGAACAACAGGAAGACAATCATAAAATATCTCATATGGAGTTTTTTTGTTGATGATAGAAGGATGAAACTAATTTATAAAATAACTTGTACAAAACATTGGTTCTCCCCAAAACATCAATTTTAAATTTTAAAAAAAATGATCGATATGACCGAGCAATATTTTGGCCTATAATTGATCTAGAAGGATAGGCATAATTTAAGCGTGAGATGTGACCAATCATGTGAAATTCCAATTTCATACAGTACCCCTCTCAGACCGCAACAACAAATGGATAGTTAATCATTCAATGATCCATATATTCCTCTCCCTGATTGCACAATAACATATACTAGGGACGATAAAGACCATTTTTTGCAAGTTTTTCCAGGTAAGGATGCGATCATGACTTTTCATATAGCAGAAAAAATTTAAGATTATGTGGAATCCTCAATTTCCAAACTTCCTAAAACCATAAAAAGTGTTTGAAATCCTTCTCATTCCTTATAATTTTATGATAAATATCTTTTACCATCAATTGTCCCCTCATTTTCTTCACTACCCAAATTATTTTGTGTGATTATGTACTAAAAGAAATGCCCGCAACACTTATTTGGGAAATGTAAATGTCTCATTCCATGCCCAGAATCCCCTGGGGCCCAATCTCATCAACGTTCATCCAAGCTTGTCCTAGATTGTTTACTTGTTGATTGTGTTGGATCTGTTGTAGATAGAATATACCATTTTCATGAAGAAATGTGATCAGATGGACCAAAAGAGAATGATTCCAATCAAATCCTGAAAGCAAATCTATTCCTATATCAATAGTGGATCCATCCACAGCTTCCCATCGCAAAAAGGTCAACAACAATTGAAGATTATTCTGCAAGCTTCTCCAAATGAACGATGATCAAGTTTTTATCCTGGCTCTTGATTTTCAAACATGTATTTCTTTCTAATGATATGTGACCATATTCATTCACCTGTAATAGCCCTCCATATTTTTTTTTATGATAAATTCCACATTAAAATTATGAGTGTCTAATATCCCCCATCCATTAGTTATAATCAACCTATTAAGAGCTCTCCATCGAACAACATGGATTTTTTCCTCTTTCATATTTCTAGACCACATAAACCTGGCCATTATAGACTCAATAGTGTGTATGACCACCATAGGTAGTTGGAATAGGTGCACCCAATATATTGCAATGTTTTGGAGCATGGATTTAATCAAAGTAAGGTGACCTACCATTGATAACGGCATGCATTTCCACCCGCATAATCTTTTTTCAAACATGTCATTAGCAAATCCTAGTCGTGAACATGATAATTGTTTGGTTTAATTATACAATCGATATATACGAAGCTCTATTAAAATGAGAGGATCCAATGTCGAAGAGACTGCAAATATCCCTTTTCACTATCTCGTCACTATATCCATTAATAAGGCAAGATTTTGATTTATTCATGACAAGCCCGAAGACTGCACTAAAGGTGGACATAATATTGTGCATATGAGTCCATTCTTCATGATTTGATGCTCCCCAAAATAGAAGATAATCCACAAACATCAAGTGGGTGATTATTTTGTGGTTGGAAATGTTGATGCCTCAAAATACGGCCCTTGTCCTGAACATCCTATACCATATGGATCAAATAATCTATGGCGAGAAGGAAAAGCATTGGGAACAAAGCACATCCCTGTCGTAACCCTCCAAAGTCCTTGAAGAGCCGAGTCGGTAAACCATTGATAATTATCGCAATTTTTTCAGTACTAATGCATCCCATAATCAACTTGGTATTTTGAGGACAGACCACAATTCTGAGTAACAACAACCTTAAAAAATCCTAGAAAACAAAATCGAAAGGCTTGCGTAGGCCCCCTGTTGGGGGGTTTGGAGGGGATCATTAGCCCCCCTATTGGGGGGTTCGGGGAAGCACCTCGATTTTTTTTTTTGACCCTATATTAGCTGGACCGACCTACCTATGGTTTTTTTCATGGGTTTGCACATGTTTTTGGGCATGATTGTTTTCTGCCCATGGTATTTTGTAGATCTCGTTAAGGGACTTCATATTATGTTCTAATCCATGTTTAATAGATTGGGGTTTATGAATGCTTGATCATATATATGTGTGTGTGTGTGTGTGTGTTCTAACATTAAAAAGAATATAATGAAAAATCAAGCTGGTAAACTCGGTTTTGGGGTCTAAGGGAAAATATCTGTGTATATCTATTTTATGTTGTATTCTCTGCCTATTGTTTATTTTCTGTTTTAAGAGTTCGTTTGCAAATAATTTCTGTATAGGGTTAAAACCTACAGAGTTCAACTTTTATCAAACAAGCCTTCACTTTTTGTGTCTTGATTGAGTGCACGATCTCGTGGGTGATGTTGATGGCATCCTAAATCTATCGACCTTCAAGAAACCCGAACTGTTTGGGATAGATGTGTTTGGAAAGAATCCCTTTTACCCTGTAAGAATTAAGTTTTGAAATCATCTTATAAACGAAATTACACAATTAAAAAGGATGATAATAAAAAAAAAAATTATGATTATATTTCTTCGAGATGAGGGAATTGAACATAGAATTAAGAATTGTTTTAGGATTAGATTTCTTCGAGATGAGGGAATTGAACATAGAATTAAGGGCCCTCGAGATGTATCCAAAATTCCTTGAATCCTTTGTTACCACCAAGAGGTCTAGTGACATCAACTTAGAGAAGTGAATGAATAACTCCACCCAACAACCATTAGTCCCCAAACTTTTTCTTTAGCACAACTCTACAAAACCTCCAAAATTTCTTCCTTTTTAATCGAACACCCCAATTTTCATTCTCCTCCCCCATGAACATAGATGGTAAATGTGCCAAGCATTCTAATTGGGTAGTAAGTCCGAGTTACTTTCCCTGAATAAAGAATTAAAGTTTCTACCCAACAACATTTCCATATCAGATTGTCTCTTAAAATAATTTCCATCACTGTCCCAAATTCCAGGGATGACATTGGAATATTTCCTAATATTTTCATGAAGGTGAAACAATTTTGTGTTCATATCCCCCAGTGTCACCCACATGACCCAAATTTTCAATCGGATGGCACCCTCCTGTGAAAAGGAAATTTCCCTCTTTTTTCCTTGAGTCCTAGAATAAAATTTTTGTACCATGCCAAGAAAAACTGAGGTTCAGAGGGATCATTATAATAGCGAAGGGAGTGGGTAATATACTGATGAGGTTGTTTCGCAACCACTTAAGGTCTCTAACCTATTCAATGAGATCCTTTTTCAAAGAGGAAAGTTTGTCATGAATGAAAGACATAATACCCATAAAAGGAGGGATAGGTTGGTGGGTTCAAACTTCTAGGACTAGATCTAGGAAAGCCTTCATCTGAAGCCAATGAGAATTGAATTGTAAAGGATAATACCTTCTCCCACCTAATAACTCTCATGACAATGAAATAGACATATAATCATAAATTAATGAGGGAATGATTAATGATTTTATCCCCTTCAAATCATTAAATGAATATTGACTTTTGATGAATCTATCGAGTCTCTTCGAGATAACATTGGGACAAGTTCGACCATTCCTCCATGTGGGAGTCAATGGTTTAGGGGAGAATTTAGTAAGATCGAAATAATCCATCATGCATGTAATAAATTGAGAAATATTAACTACTTGTGTCCTATCTCCCCAAATCTTCTCTATCCCCAATGTAAAATTGGGATCCCCGACAATGATGAGGGACTCTAATCCCAATAGAACGGAGGCCAAAAAATGTTCCCAATAGAGTCTTTTACCGACATATGGCACATAGGAGATAAAAATGTGGATTTTCCGTAAAGATCCCAATTGATGGCCATACACGATGATCCCTACATAATAATTATATGCCTTCAGTGAAATATGTTTAGGGTTCTAGACAAAACCTAGACCCCTAGAGAGACACAAAGCACTTGTGGCACACACAAAAAAATTAGGGCAAATAGAAACAATAGTCTCCCAGGTATTTTCTTGGAGATGATGGTCTCTTGAAGCATAATAATAGAGGTATCGTGACGATAGATCATGCCCCTAAGGGAGCTAATATTATGGGGCACTCCCAATCCCCTAACATTTAGGGAAATAATTATCATAGGGGAAATGTTTCTTCGGGAGCATCTTCTCTAAGGACCCGTGATCCATGAGCACCAAAAGGTGATGCATGAAAATATGAGTGGTCGATGATATCACGATCAAAGCCCTCAAATTCACCAAACCTAGGAGAAACAGAAACTCCCGTAGAATTAAAGACATAAATCTTCCTATATTTGGGTGTTCATTTTCTCCTATGAGTGGCATTCTTATGCAGCACATAAGAACCATGATTTGTGAAACTTTAAACGAGTGAATTCATCATAGTGACGGGCATCATCTGACATGTAGGGAACAGATCAAGGGCCTCTAAATTCTTGTCTCAGGAGAGATGCATGTTATCCTCCCCCACTTTCATAGTTTTCTCGAGAGTGTGAGAGACATAAATGTTTGTTAATTCCCTCCCTAATTCTCCCCCAAATTTTGCAAAGAAAAAAACATGCAAGGCCACTTGGAGTCCTCCATCTCGGTGGACATAGAGGATTTAGGGGTTCCCAGGGATATAGAGAAATAATCAATATTTCTAGGTGGATTTTGATGCAAGACAGTATGAGATAGAAAAAATTTATTGGCATGAGATACCTTATGATATTCAAGCTCATGAGAGATAGGAATACCTGGCACTTCATCTAATGGATTTAGTGACTGTAGAGTAGAATGTGATTGAGCCTGAGAACCATGAGCTGTCGGGAACCCCTAAATCCTTGTCTCTGGAGAGATGCATGTTATCCTCCCCCACTTCCACAGTTTTCTCGAGAGTCTGAGAGACATAAATGTTTGTTAATTCCCTCCCCAATTCCCCCCCAAATTCCGCAAAGAGAAAAACATGCAGGGCCACTTGGAGTCCTCCATCTCGGTGGACATAGGGGATTTAGGGTTTCCTAGGGATACAGAGAAATAATCAATATTTCCAGGTGAATTTTGATGCAAGACAGTATGAGACAGAAACATTTTATTAGCATGAGAGACCTTATGATATTCAGGCTCATGAGAGATAGGAATACCTGGCACTGCATCTAATGGATTCAGTGACTGTAGATTAGAATGTGGTTAAGTCTGAGAACCACGAGCTACCTGAATTTGAGAGCCCTTGACATCCATAAAATTATTTTTGCAGTTTACCATTAAATGAATAGTATTATAACATTTGAGGAAACAAAACAAAACCTCCTAGTAATTGATGTTGATATTAATGGAATATATGTGCCATTGAATATCTAGTTCCTCCATAAGGCCTCCCCTCAAATACATCTCAACTAATACCCACACCATCCATTTGTCCAACTGGAAAAATATTCCTTCATCCCAGAAATAAAAACTCCCAATATTATTGGAAATATCCATGATTGTCGACTCATTCCATAATTTGAGTGTCAGACTAAGCAATTTGGTCCACACAAAGTGTCACCGAGGAGATTCAATGACGAGATCGAATCCTGCCTTCCACCTTACCCAAGGAGATGAAAAAAATCCTTTTTGCATCTTCCTGAGTTTGAGGCTCTTAAATCCTTAAACAGTAACCAGGACATTGTCATTCTTAAGGTGGATAAGGGAGGTGATACGGTTATTTTAAACAAGGAGGATTGTTGTAATAAGATGTTAGATCACCTTCTTAATAGCGGAAGCTACAAGAAGCTTGACATAAATCCCCTTAAAAAAGTGTCTAAAGCGATTTCTTTGGCGATAAAATTGAGTAGCACTATTGGCTCCCTTAGTAAAAAGCTTATTGAAAGTAATCCCCTCACCCCAAGGATTTATGGTCTTCCTAAGATTCATAAGGATGGTGCTCCCCTTCGCCCCATTATCAACACCATAGGTGGTCCTACTTATCTGCTCGCTAAATTTTTAGCCATTAAGCTGAAGCCCCTTGTGGGTCGCACCGACTCCTTTTTCAAAGACCCTTCCTCCTTTATTAATTAATTAAAAGACATTAACTTGGATCCAGATGATAGGTTTGTAAGTTTTGATATTGTATCATTATATACTTGCATTCCAATTAAGGACGCCATTGATGTCATCTCTCGAATCACGGATCCTGATACTGCTCATCTCGTGGAGATCTGTCTAACCTCGACCTTCTTTAATTAAGAGGGTGAATTCTTTGAACAGAGCTGTGGGGTGGCCATGGGTCCCCCCTATCCCCTGTGGTTGTTAATCTTTTCATGGAAGACTTTGAATCGAAGGTCCTTTCCTCCTCCCTTTTTCAACCTAGGCTTTGGAAAAGGTTTGTTGATGACACCTGTATGGTGTGGCCCCATGGTAAAGAGAAATTGGACCTTTTCTTCCAGCATCTTAATGATCAATTTGACTTCATTAAGTTCACCATGGAATTCGAAGTGGATGGTAGCCTTCCCTTTATGGATGTCCTTCTTTCGAGGAATAATGATGGTCCCTTCTCTCATCAAGTATTTAGAAAGAAGACGCATACTGAGAAGTATTTACATGCTAGTTCTCATCATTTCCCAACTCAGAAGCTTGGGGTTCTTAGTACCCTAGTCACCAGAGCCTTTAGAATCTCTGATGTACACCACTTTGAAGGTGAAAATCACATCTCTTTAATGTATTTTGTAAGAACGGTTATAGGAGGGCTCAATGTCTTAGAGCTTTTCAAAAAGCTGAAAAAGGTCTCAGGGTTAAGAAAGATCCTTGTGATCGGTTATCTGGAGTTCACCTTCCGTTTATCCAAGGTACTACTGATAAAATCGCTAGGATCTTGAAGAAACGTCATGTCTCTCCAACATTCAAGCCTCTTCACACAATTCGAAGTTCTCTTAGATCGGTTAAAGACCCAATTTTCCCAATGGATGGCAAGGGTGTTTACTTGATTCCGTGTTCCTGTGGGACACCTTACATAGGTGAAACTGGTCGATCAATTAATCAAAGAATTCATGAACATGTCGCTGACCTTAGACATGGTAGATCTTCGTCCTGTGCCTTAGTAGAGCATGCTGAAAAAAAAAATCATCATATTTGTATTGAAGATACTGAGGCTGTTGTGAGGATTGACCATTTCCACCACCGAAAGTTGAGGGAAGCCTTGGAAATCGAAAAGAGGTTGGTCAACCTTAACAGGGATGATGGGTGGAGTGTTAGGAGATGTTGGATTCCTGCCCTTCCCTCTTAGTTATTTTTTCCCCTTCTCCTTTGCTCCCTCTGGTCGTTCCCTCTTCTCTTGCTCCTGGTTCCTCTCTCCCTATCTATTTCTTTTATTTTATTATTTTAGTTGTGATTAGTATAATTTTTATTATTAGTTTTATCCTTATGATTTAATTTGAAAATTACCTATTTAGTAATATTAAATTAATTATTATTATTATTATTATTATTATTTTAATCATTAATGAATTTTAATTATATATAACATATAATTTAAAGTATTAAAATAATAAAAATATTAAATTATATTAATAAGTCTTAATATTAAATTATTAAAAAAATATTAATATTAGATTATATTCAAATATAGCCAAATTAAAATTAAAATATAATAGATTTAAAATTAAAAAGAAATAATAAAATATGACAAAAAAATTTATTCAATTTCTTATTTTAGTCAAACTAGCCGTTTTTTAACCGCTAGTTGGATTTGTCCTTATCTATTTAAACAGGTTTCTTGATCAGATTTCACATCTTGTCGTGATGATAAACCACACTGACTGGTTTGAAAAAAAAATTATTTTCACGAAAAAATTTTATACACATTTTATGAATCATAGAAGCCAAATTCCTAATATCCACCATTTTAAACAACAAACTAAACTTCACCCATAATCTATAGAATATTCCAGTGGCCCACGAGGGACCTCTGATTCAATCATTTGATACTCTTCCCAAAGGATTGATTGTTGGAATTTTGCTGAATTCCAAAATAATAAAACTGCCTCTTCTAACACAGAGAAATATTTAAAAAATTTGCATACACAGTAACATAATTTTAACTCTATAACACAAATTTTATTCTATAAAATTGTTTACAAGTTCTTTCTCTATCACAGAGGGATTTACAACTGCTGGACTGTTACAAAACACAGTTCCAGAACCTCTTCTCTGTCTCAAAAAAAACTTTGCTGTGAATTTCAAATTCACTGTCTCTGTCTATTAAAAATAAACAGCTCTCTGTTTTTACAAAAAATATACTCTGCTGTGTATATTTTAATTCTGCACTGTCTCTATATGTTTTAACAATTGCACTGCTGTGCGTATATATAAAAATCTGCTCTGTTCTGTGTTTTTCAAAACAAATATCCCATCCCTGTTTAATGCCATTCATTGACATTCAACCACAAAAAATATCACCGCTTCAGAAATATTTATGGCTCATTACTTCTGTCAGCACCGTTTGGAACGCATTGATCACAGCTTGACTTGGTGGCACTGTGATTTTTCTTCTTCCCGCTGCTCGTGCTTTCATAAAAAATTCTGTGTAATAACGTTCTTGCTTTGTCTTTCCCTTTTATATTTACCTTTCTTGTGTAATTAAAAATTCACTTCACGGTTGTTCTTTTATATAAAAAAAATTTGATGTGTATTATAAATAATACAACAGCTCTTTGCCTCACGGTCCTTTTAATACATATATGTCTCATATATATTAAAAACAAAACAAACCAAACAACTGTTAAAAATGCCGTGATAAAAAAAACATTTAACCACAATCTTTTTTAACATAAAACATATGGGCTGTATAAAATATAAGTGGGCCCCTGCTGTGGTGACATCAGCAAGTCCGAGGGGGTAAGGACCTCCGCCCAAATCTTTTCATCGACCCCCGCGGACATTGCTTGCCGCTGTCCTCTTCACTGCCGCCTTGATTTGTGCTTTGATCGCTCGGCAGTTGGAAATTAATTCCAACACTCCCCCTTAATTTCAACTGCTGGGTTTTCCTGCATACCCAAGCATTTCCTGAAATATTCAAAGCTTTTCTGCTGTAGTGGCTTTGTGAGGATATCTGCAAATTGATCCTCTATTCTGCAATGCTGCAAAACAATCTCGCCATTGCTTACCAATTCCCGTATGAAATGAAACTTGGTGTCAATGTGCTTTGTCCTTTTATGAAAAGCAGAATTTTTAGACAATGCAATAGCTGAGCTATTGTCACAAAATATCACTGTCCCTTTTACCTGTTCTTGACATAAGCTTCTCAACATTTTCCGCATCCAAACTGCTTGACACGCTGCTGCTGTAGCTGCCACATATTCTGCTTCTGCTGTAGATAATGCTACAACGGGTTGTTTCTTAGAAGCCCATGAAATGGCTCCTGAACCCATATGAAAAACATAACCGGAAGTGCTCTTCCGATCATCTACACTTCCAGCCCAATCACTGTCCGTGTATCCAACTAAATCTGAACGTTCTGAAGTAGTATAAAAAATACCAAATTTCTTTGTACCTTTAACATACCTCAAAATCCTTTTTGCTGCTTGCCAATGTGCATCTTTTGGCTTTTCCATGAACCTGGAAATCAAACTAACAGCATGCATTATGTCCGGCCTAGTTGCAGTCAAATACATGAGGTTGCCAACTATGCTCTTGTATAAACTAGGATCAAAATCCTTGTTGTTGTCCTCTCTGCTGAGCTTTAATCCCATCACTGTGGGAGTGATTGCTGCTTTGCATTCCTGCATGTTAAATCTTTCAAGCACCTCATTAACATACTTTGCTTGTGAGATAAAAATCCCATTCTCATCTTGTTCTACTTCTATTCCCAAGAAGTATCTCAGCAAACCCATATCAGTCATTTCAAATTCCTCTTTCATGACTGTTTTAAAATGTTCAATAAGGCAATCATCATTACCTGTAAAAATAACATCATCAACATACAAGACTACAATCAAAATTTTACCATCTTGTTCTTTGATGTAGAGGGTGGGTTCTCCCTCACACTTTTCAAAACCATTTTCGAGTAGATATGAATCTATCCTACTGTACCACGCTCTTGGCGCTTGCTTCAGCCCATAAAGAGCTTTCTTCAACTTGCATACTTTGTGCTCTTGGCCTTTCTTTTCATAGCCGAGAGGTTGATCAATGTAAACCTCTTCCATTAACACTCCATTTAGGAATGCCGACTTCACGTCCATTTGGTAAACTTTCCATTTGTTTTGTGCTGCTATAGACAACACTGCTCTCACGGTTTCCATTCTTGCAACCGGTGCGAAAGTTTCCTCATAATCTATCCCATACTTCTGCTTATAGCCTTTGACGACAAGCCTTGCCTTGTGTCTCTCTATCTTTCCTTCAGCATTACTCTTGGTCTTGTAGACCCATTTAACACCAATGACATATTTACCTTTTGGGAGTTCAACCAAATCCCAAGTTTTGTTCCTCTCTATGGCATTTATTTCCTCATCCATAGCTTCTATCCATTTCATATCCTTGATAACTTCTTCGAAATGAACAGGATCATCAACATGACAATATAAAGCAAACAAAGAATTGATACCTTCATTAGCTATATCTTGTTCATAAATTTCTTTCAAACTTCTGAATTTCTTACCTCTTTCAGTAGGTGTACAAGTGCTTGAAGAAGCACTTGAATTTCCTCCTTGTGGTGTGCTTGGAGAAGCACTTTCATTTCTCCTCAAGGGTGTACTCTGCGGTGTTGGTGTTGCTGTTTGGGGATGTATTTCAGCCAACTCATCATCATTCTCATCATGAGATAAACAATGTTTAACATTCACTGTTTTCTCTATGCTTCCATCCCAAGCTTCCTCTTCAATGAACTGAACATCTCTGCTCACAAGAAACTTTTTACTGGATGGGTTATATAACCTGTATGCCTTGGATTCCTCACTGTATCCAATGAAAATACATTTCTCCCCCTTGCTGTCCAACTTCTTCCTTAGCTGATCCGGAATGTGTGCATAAGCCACACATCCGAAAACCTTCATGTGTGTGGCACTTTGCTTTGCGCCACTCCATGCCTCTTCCGGCACTTTGTTCATAACTGCTTTTGTAGGACACCTGTTCAAAATATACGCTGCACAATGTACAGCTTCAGCCCAATAATCATTAGGCAAATGCTTTGCCTTTAACATACTCCTCGCCATGTCCATTATGGTTCGGTTCTTCCTTTCGGCCACTCCATTTTGCTGCGGTGTATATCTAGTTGTAAACTGTTTATGAATACCATTTTCTCTACAAAAACGTAGAAAATCTTTAGGTATATACTCACCTCCTCTATCAGTCCTTAAGACCTTGATATGCAGCCCACTCTGGTTCTCAACAAGTGCTTTGAAATTGCGGAATTTTTCAAACACTTCACTTTTCTTTTTCAAAAAGTAAACCCAAGTTTTTCTTGTAAAATCATCTATGAATGTTAAGATATAGTGGCTGCTTGCAAGTGATGGAGTTTGCATCGGTCCACACACATCCGAGTGGACAATCTCTAAGGGTGCTTTTGCCCTTATGCTTTTCCCGGAAGGAAAACTTTCTCTGTGTTGTTTCCCAAGAATACAACCTTCACAAAGGCTGTCCTGTTTCTCTATCAATGGTAAACCACTTACCATTCCTTTTCTGTTCAACAAATTAAGACCTCCAAAGTTGAGATGACCAAATCTCAAGTGCCATAACCAATTATCATCCTTTGGTTCGCTTTGGTAAGTCTCTTGTGCAACTGCTGCTTTCTCTTCACCATTCTTCAAGTCTGCTCTCATTCGAAGAGGGAACATCCTGTTCCTTGTCATCTTCACTTCAGCAATACACTGTTTGCTGGGTGGTTTATCCATGATGGTACAAACATCATTATCAAAGAAAACATTATACCCCTTATGAACAAGTTGTCCAACACTTAAGAGGTTACACTTCATTCCTGGAACATAATAAACATCTGCTATGGTTTTCCTTGCACCTAATCTTGTTAAAACATTTACATCTCCTTTTCCCATAACAGAAACTTTGCTATCAGTTCCTAGTGTGACTTGTGACTGCACACTCTCATCTAACATAGAAAACATGGCTATGTTTCCTGTCATATGGTCACTACAACCGGAGTCTAGAAACCATAAGTCTTCACTCTTTTCTTCAGCCATATTACAAGCTAAAAACAAATTACTTTGGCTGCTATTTTCTTTTGTGAAATTTTCACTAGTTTCACTTCTCATATCATTCTGCTTCTTCTTTCCACATTCATTAGCATAATGACCATATTTTTTACAATTGTAACATTGGACATTAGATTTGTCATACCTTTGTCCTTGTGCATTCTGCTGACCATTCTGTTGGCTGCTGCCTTGGCCTTGATGCTGATTTGGATTGCTGCCCCTTCCTTGAGCATTTGCTGGACTATTCCTTCCACCTCTGTTTTGGTTTCTGCCTCTTCCTCTTCTGCCTTGCCGTCTTCCTCTTCCGAAAGACATCTGGGTCTTAAAGGCATGCTCAAGAGATGAGTTTTCACTCCTACCCAATCTCTGTTCATGGGTAATCAGTGATGCATGTAATTCATCCACTGAAAACTTTGTGAGATCCCTTGTCTCTTCTATGGTGGTGACAATCACATCGAATCTTGAGGGTAAGCTTCTCAAGAGTTTCTCCACAATCCTCTTGTCCTCAAGAGTCTCTCCATGAGATCTGATTTGTGTGACCATTCCAATCACATGAGTGAAGAATGAGTCAATGTTATCTGACTCTTTCATGCAGAGAGTCTCAAAGTCTCTTCTCAGCAACTGAAGTTTTGCTGTCTTCACTCTCTCCATACCTTGATAAGCTGTCTTGAGAGTTTCCCATGCTTCACTGGATTTCTTAGCTGCTGCTATCCTTGGAAACACACTCTCATGCACTGCTTGATACAAGAAGAAAAGAGCCTTGGCATCTTTCTTCTTATTGTTCTTCAACTGTTCTCTTCCTGCTTGATTTAACATAAAAAACTCTGCTTCATCTTTTGGCTCTTCAAAGCCATCCTCAACTAATTCCCATAACTCTTGTGAGGTAAATAAAGCTTTCATAGTTATTGACCAGTAGTCATAATTCTTTCCATTGAATTGTGGGAGATGGATACTTCCCAAACTCATACCAGTGCTGGCTCCTGCCATTCTGCACTTCTAACTATGATAAAAACACTTGACTGTGTGTTTAAAATAACTCACTGTACTGCAATAGTAACACAACAAATTTTATAGAGAAATACCTTTGGATTCCTTTGGCTGAGTCTTCACACTGCTGGAGAAGCTGCTGCAACTAAGAACCCCTTTCCTTCAGCTTATTTGACCTTCAAATAGCCTGGATTGGCTCCGATACCATGTTGGAATTTTGCTGAACTCCAAAATAATAAAACTGCCTCTTCTAACACAGAGAAATATTTAAAAATTTGCATACACAGTAACAGAATTTTAACTCTATAACACAAATTTTATTCCATAAAATTGTTTACAAGTTCTTCCTCTATCACAGAGTGATTTACAACTGCTGGACTGTTACAAAACACAGTTCCAGAACCTCTTCTCTGTCTCAAAAAAAAACTTTGCTGTGAATTTCAAATTCACTGTCTCTGTCTATTAAAAAATAAACAGCTCTCTGTTTTTACAAAAAATATACTCTGGTGTGTATATTTTAATTCTGCACTGTCTCTATATATTTTTTACAATTGCACTGCTGTGCGTATATATAAAAATCTGCTCTGTTCTGTGTTTTTCAAAACAAATATCCCAGCCCTGTTTAATGCCATTCATTGACATTCAACCACAAAAAAATATCACCGCTTCAGAAATATTTATGGCTCATTACTTCTGTCAGCACCGTTTGGAACGAATTGATCACAGCTTGACTTGGTGGCATTGTGATATTTCATCTTCTCGCACTTCTGTGCTTTCATAAAAAAATTCCTGTGTAATAACGTTTACTGCTGTCTTTTCCCTTTTTATATTTACACTGCTGTGTAATTAAAAATTCACTTCACGGCTGTTCTTTTATATATAAAAAAAATTGTTGTGTATTATAAATAATACAACAGCTCTTTGCCTCACGGGCCTTTTAATACATATATGTCTCATATATATTAAAACAAAACAAACAACTGTTAAAAATGCCGTGATAAAAAAACATTTACCCACAATCCTTTTTAACATATAACATATGTGTGCCGTATAATATATATGTGGGCCAGCTGATGACATCAGCATTCCGAGGGGGTATTCTCCTCTGCCCTCAAATCTTTCACGACCCCCGCGGATCTCCATTAAATGTCCGCCGCCTTTGTAAGGGGGCCAGGACTACTCCCAACATCAATGCCCAAAAACTAGCAGATAAGTACCCCAAAATTCTTTCAGGGGTGTCTGAGGTTTCTTGGCGCCGATGCTTCTGGAAGGAACATAAGTCAGTAACAGAGAAATAACCGACCCTTTACAATAGAATGAAGCGGATCAGTGATAGAACTTATGAAACCTACCTGAAAGACTCAAATGCAGTTTGTGCGAGGAAATGAATAGCCGAAATACCAAGAAATCCTAAAAGGGCGCCTCTTTCCACCTAGATGGTGATGTCAATGAGAGTTTCCAGGGAGAGAGAAGACATATCTTCCATGTATAAAAAGTGTCGTAAATTAAATACCAAACTCAAAATCAAATATGAGGACCAAACCCTAGATGTACCACCCTTATGACAGTATTAAACCAAATGACATGCAAGAAATCATGATGATATAAGGTTGCGTCCTTTTCATTAAGTAAATGCCCAATAGGAAGTCCAACATGTTCAAAATGAAACCCGACTTAATTCAAAACCCCAACCAAGTACACAAGGAGTCAAATAAGGAAGTACCGAATCTACAACCTTGAATGCATGATGTCGGTAGGGCGAACATAGCGGAAAAGACGAATAGAGATGAAAAGTGGTTTCCGACTCCAAGCCCACTAATCCCGTTACCGCATCCACACCCATGAGAACTAATAAGGAACTAAAACGTTAGTTAATATTCCAATTAAGGGGAAAGGATCACAGGAACATAAAACCGAACAAAGAGGATAGTCTAAATGAGAGAAGGATGAAAGGATCTTAATAATGATCCTGATTCCCAACGATGCAGGATAGTTTAGTTCCAACCGCCGTGAAATTATTTATACAAAAATTCTAAAATAATGTCACCTCATGTTCCCATGTAAGAAGGAATGTTGTTATTTGAGAAAACTCTAACTCCTGTACGAACCTAGATTCTTCTAGAACCCCACATATCAGCAAATAGATAAACTATCTTTGACGAATATCTCAAGCTGTGATAAAAATGGTAATCTCAAGAATATCATGTCATAATGGAGAGTAGGACTTTATTTCGCCCAACACCACACTGAGTAATAAAGAGTTATCCATGTAAAAGTGTTCCTTCTAGATGAAGACTGCTTTCATAATGAGGAGATACCCAAGTGTTATTTCTATAGAAACACTGGCTCTGCGTGACTGTAGAAATACTCAAGTGTTATTTCTATGTTTTTGAGTGCCACCGTGATCTTGCGAGCTTCACCCTCCTAGATTATATTCCTTCGGACTTCCATCTAAGCCCACATTACATAATGAGGAGAAAACAAAGTTGGCTTCGTGCCTGTCAAATGAAATCAATTATCTTTCATTCCTCTCCCTCCCCATCTATAGATTATCCATCGTTTTCTTACTTCCTTCCCTTTGTATGCGCCTTCTAAGTTGTCTATTTTAACATAAACGATTAGCTTCTCTCAGAAGGAGAGAATAGTCCCCTTCGTTTATGTTGTGTCTGAGTCCGTGTAAGTTCCTTACCATGTTCCAATGAATCTCCGAGTCCAAGAGCTAGTGGCTTTGTTTTATCTGTTAAAAAATACACATTAGTTTCTTCCAGAAAGAGAGAAAGTATAGACTCTGCCAGAGAGGTGCACTTCAGTCGTCTTCCATCTTCTGGGTCACCATTCTTTCCTTTACCGCCGCCCATCGTTGTCGTGCTCCTCTGCCCTATTTACCTCGCTTTCCTGTCATGCTCTTCGCTTTCAGAACCCTACTCTGTTGGTTAGAAAAATATTACCAATCTCACATTATACCTGCTCCTCATACTAGAAGAAAGCAAATAACTCATCAAAATACGCTAGACATTGAATGGGGAAGTAAAATTTTCCCAATTCAAGAGCTACTAACTCTTGCAAGAAAGCATGGTAATAAGTGTGTGCAGACATATCAATGCAAAGAAAGTGTGGGAAGTTCAATTGTACTGAGGAAGTTGTGCAAAGCAAGCACATCCAAAAACGAAAATGTGGTCTCTACTTAATTAATTAAGTATAGAAGCAAAGAGTACGCTACATAACAACTATTAATCTTGTTTTATTTTATTATAGTCGTTGCATAAATGTTTCTTAAGTAGTGATTTATTTCTTATACTTTCAAAAAAATATATAAGAGTATTCCTATATTGTAAAACTTTGAATTACTTTGAACCTTTTTATTCATCTCTTGGTATAAAATATAAGCTTTTGGTTAATTTTTGGATTTTGTCAAACTTCTATGAGAAAAATAATCCTACCTTCTAATGAACGAGGAATAACTCCTTGCACTCTTGCCATTTCTATATTTAATTATGTTTCTAATAATATTTATTATTTGATTTAATTTTTTATTTTTATAATTTTTTTACTTAATATTAAATACTAACGGAAATTTAATATTGTTTGAGCCCCACCAAAAGTAATGAGTTTTCAGCAAATTGGTTGTAAACACTATCCTAGCTTCAAAACTTCTTGAATCAAGTTGTAAAAATTGTCTAGGCTAAAATAATTTCTAATACAACGGTAATTGAGAGATAATATTGTTAACGAATTCATATACTTTAAGAACTTTTAATAAATTTATATATAAATAATAATATTGGTATTTTGATTATAGAACGATTACAATTTTACGTTTAGAAACTTATTAAAAAAAGTTATAGTTAATATCTTTTTGTTTGGTTTTATTTTTATAAATTTGTCATTTACCATTAAAAAAAACCAAAAATTTACAAGATTGTCAATATCTTTTTGTTTAGTTTATTTCTATTCAAATGTAACATTAAAAAAAAATACCCTAAACATATAATCTATAATCTATAATCAAAATATTTAATATTTAATATTTAATATTGAAGTTAATTTCAATTTCAATAATAAAACTAAATTACCATCCTGCAATACTTCAACAAAAGGTTAATAATTGTATTACTTCAAAGGTGAGGCTTTTAAATGTTGGATTACTACTGAGAAAACATAAGCTCAGGTGTGATTAGCATTTGGAAAATGCATATTCAAAATTCAAAAGTACACCATTCACCTTGAATCATTGTCTAGAGAAAAAGTTTCATGGTCTTATATTTGTGGTGCTTTTTGAACCACGTATAGCGGGTGCGTCACTACAATTTTTTTTTTTTAACAATACTCAAGCATGTAGACTACACTTATCTTCAACACTTGGCCAATTTCACCAATTGAGTGTTCTTAACAATTCCGCGAAATTAATCTTGAATATTTAACCTTTCATCAATTAAACATTCACAAAAACACCAAAGTACGCCCATACATACTTGGGGGGGGAACTCCCGAAAAGTATGCCCAATAATATATAACAGTTCAATGATGTAAAATTTTACAATAATCATACAAATATCCAATCCTGTGTAGCCACTTTCACTTCTTTCCAAGTCAGTCTAACACTTGTGTTTTTAGCCCGGCAACAATTCCTTTCAACAATCACCAAGTTTGTTGGAAACCTCAAATTTCTCCATAGAATAAATTTTCTGACTTTTGCCCACAAGGTCATGCAGCCTGGGTCACTGCGGACACTCTTTGCTCGAACTGCCCAAGGTGACCTTTGTGTCGTGCAGGTTGGGTCACTCGAGTGACTCTATGCACGAGTTGTGCCCTCAACCTCCGCACGTTCTACACGCGTTCAGAATTTCGTTCGGGTCATGCCTGACCTGACCCAGTTTGCCCGCACCTCCCGTAGTCTATTCAAAAAAACACACGACCCAACCTTGTTCGCTCGACGTCTTCCGCACCATGCCTGCAGTGTCGACACATGTACTACATGGCCTGCACCCAACTTGACCTTGACCGGAATGCACTTTGAACTTCGTCTGTTGATTCTTAAAGTATTTCACACCTCCTTTGTTCGACCTGTTCACTGCACCGTTCGATGTTGTATGAACTCCCAACTTCGGGTGCTTTTTCATTTCCATCCAGCACACACACACACACACACACACACACACACACACACACACACACACACACACATATATATATATGCACCACGGCATATGTTTTTATCGCACGGTTGGGACATGACACCCTTGGCTAACCCAACTTATCCATTTGCAAACCCCTTGTAATTAACTAAGGCACCCCTTCGTCGACCGTGTAACATTTTATCATAACGTCAACCTGCCACCGATGTGTCATATGCATGCTATAAGGTCATCACGTCGTAGCGCTACATGCTTAGTTATCTTTCCGTTCTGCCGGATTTGTCGCAAATATTTCGTCTCATGGTCACCGTGGAAACTTGGCTCAACCACCACAGGAACATTCGTCACACTTCGTCCACACACATCTGTTGCATCGCTCGAATGCATTTTCCTGTCTCATGTGTGCCGAGTCGTTTTACCGTCGCACAAAGGCGCGCCTGATTCCCTCAGTCATCACAAAATCATCTCACTTTGTCCACACATGTCTGCGGCACAACCCGACCATGTTTTCCCATTGCACGTCTACCAAATCGGGTGCCCATCGCACCGAGGTGCACCCCCTAGACTCAGTTTTTGAACAATCATCTCGAGGGCCTTCATCCTCCCCCACTCTAAGTAAGGTTGTTGTCCTCGACAACACCATCATCATATTGTCTCATTATATCATTGCAATATATCATCGCAACATACCGTTGCAACATATCGTCGCAAAGTGTCCCTAGCTCCATCCACTCCAAGAGTTTTCATATTGCTTACCTATGCTCTATCCATTGCATAAGCCACCAAGGTCTATGAATCCATAAAAAATATTTGTCCATGGGAACATCTCCTCAATCCATGATCATCAATCACACCTATCGCAAATTCCACATGATGCCTCTATCGTGGGAGGTCAATCTCCTTAACTCAAGCTACATGTTATCTATGCAACATATAGTGTTGACCCATCATATGTCATTGATATCATCATATAAATATGTTTATCAACGTACTCCAACACTACTCAACATAATATAATATGTTATGTATCCAACATAACTTTGCACAATACTAGCCCCCATTATTCAGGCTAGTTGGATAGCTAATCCAACCATACACTCTCATCACGAGAATTCACATCCTCATGCCATGCGTCATTTGTTTCTCCTGCATCCTATCACATCATAAAATCGATCAAGAATCCATCCCATCAAAATAATCCATGCTCAAGTCCATGAATTAATCTCCATCTCATCTACAACATAATGTCCATCAAGTAAAATAAACCATATCCAGGTCCATGAAGTAGTTCTAATCCATATATAATATGTTTCTCATGATGATAGTGTCCATGTGCTACAAAATTAGTCACATACATCCAAGCATCATCATCCATATGTGAGAGATCCATCTCAAACTAGTCAAGAACTCCTCCCATCAATCCAATGCTCAATGTGCCACATCCAAGTCCATGAAGTAATCTCCATCTCATCTGCAATATGCACTCCATCAAGTCTATCCAAAGTGTGGCTAATTCAAAAATACTCACCTCATGCCCAAGTGTACCTCACCAAGGAATCTTAGTCGTTGCAACTCCATCGAACTCCAAAATATCTTGTCTCGATCATCTCCATCAAGTCACTCCTCACGAACACACCCCATAATCTGCCCAAGGTATGCATCCCATAATGCATCAAAATAAAGACCAATCCCAACCTTGGCTCCTCAATGAGTCAAATACTCCAAAACCACTATAATATGAAGTCTCTAATGTCTACAACTATCCCCAAATCATCATGAACTCCTATGCATCATCTCCATCCAAAGTTTCACCAAGCATACTTGATTTTTCCATGAGTACCATCGCAAGTGTTTCCTTCCTTGCAAGTCATATGAATATCCTCATAGGTTGCTCATCCAACCATGGTCTCGTTTCTAAAAAGTGAAAAACATCCCCATAATTCCATCAATAAAAATGTATCCATGTCACAATAGCTATCCATCCTGCTCAACATCCTGCTTTGAAACTCCTCCTTGATGCGAGTCATAAGTGGAATCTCTGTAAGTGCACTTGCATAGTGTCCCTGCATAATTTCTGCCATGCTCTCATGTCAATTTCCATCACTTTGGTTGTTCATAGGTCCATCAAGAGTGGTCTTAACACAACTCTAGTAATCTCATCTCTATCATCCAGGTAAAGCGCCCTTGGTCACTTCTACCATCATAAATAATCACGGGTCCTTCCTTGAAAGATTCCTCCCATACTAAAGTTCCACCAATATTTCCTTTTTGATTCCAACCATGAAGAAGTCTACCCAAATAGTGTGCCCTTCCTCCAATCAGTCCATGAGTCAAGCCAAGAACCTAGCCATTTCTCCATATGGCTAAGCATGACCCATCCATCGCAAAGTTCATCAAGTTCCACCCTTGTCGCAGGCATTTGAACCTTCTATCATGAGGTCACAAATTTCCCTAACAAGTTATGCAACAAAAAATTCTCTCTTCTTATCCAATGTATGAGGCCTCATCATATTCATCCATGTATAGGTCATCAATGGCATTGGCAAAGAAGTTATCCCTTTGCTCATCTCTGCATATGGTCCATCCTCCAAAAGCTCAAATGAAACAGAAGGCATACCTCCATGAAAACTCTCCAAGTGAGTTTCCTCCATAATCAATGTCTGTAATGTGTACGATCCTTGTTAAACCTATTCATCAATTTCCTCCTTGATCATTGATACACGTACAACATCCTCTTCTTGACATGCCTCAGTTTCATCTTCTCCTTTTTTATAGCAACCTATAGTTCTATCATGCTCCTTTGCCCAACCAAGTCGAAGAAGTTCCACCTCAACATTCTCCTCCAAGACTTCATGTTCAGCATGAATCATTGTGTTCTCTTCTTTCATATGCCTTAACCTGTGTAAGGCCTCAAAGAGCCTCTCTTGGCATTCTTCCCAACTTGCCATGTCTTCTTCTGCAGCTTCGGCTCTGAACAATGTCTTGCCCTACGAAGGTCTCAATAAGAACAAATAATATAAGTTCAAGCTTAAATACCACCTGCAACACTGCAACAATATTCCTAATTCTTGAATAATCAACACAACTCGTGATAAGGAGCATCAATTTTAGCTCAAAAATCAAACTTCTTAGATTGGCTCGAAGCGTGAACAACTGCGTAGTGCTCATCATCCTAATTCTTTGAATGCTCCTGGAAACACATTTTTTTCTCTTTGTTAAACATGAAAATTTTGTGCAAGGATGACATGGATGCTGACTAGGCATCCGTACAGTCCATTCAGCCTAATGCATATACAAATTAATATTCTTTAGAATATTCCCCAAGTGGACCACTTAGTGAATGGCAAGTGGCAACGTCTTACTCACTGCGAATCCAGGTTATGTGTCAAATTTTGGTTGGACCAATGAGGTCACGACACATGGAAATCCTTGAGGCCGCCGTGTGCCTTCACGGTCGTTGGTCAAAATTTTAGGCAAAGGCGTTTCGATTTGACACCACGACCTCCCAACTGCCAACGCCAAGACTTGCAACCTTTGCTACATGTTATTTCTTAACTAACTATGGGGCCGACATATATTTGAATTAAATTTTGTTTAATGGTGGGGGTAAGGTGGGGACCAGCCCTCGGTCCATAGGGCCACATACACAAACCACCAATAGAGTTCCATTAGGCGCAGAGATTAAAAACCATAACCATGTTTTATTATCCATAAACTGGTTCTATTATGCACCTAAACCCATTTTAAATTCGGATTAATTAAAGCGTGTGTTTATTGTTAAGAGAGCTTAATTAGCGCTAAGAATCCCACTTAAATTAATGGCCGATTAATTGGCGGACCTCCAAATTCGACGGACTTCCAGTTTAGTTTCATTTTGCCATATTTAGTGGAGATTTTCTAGGTGAAACTAGACGAAGTCATAACTAAGGTAGTTTTCAACCAAATCAGTGTCAGAAAGAGGCTAGATTACCATTTTTGGGTTTTTTGAACTCATTGGTGCAAGTTTCGTAAGAAATGGAGCACTTCTAGATGGAATTTTTACAGCTTTAAGTTTAAGGATGCTTGGGGTCACGAGAGGGTTAGGCAATATTTGCTTCACCTGGAGACTAATTGAAGAGCAAGAAAAGGCTAGATAGTCATTATTTACCATTCTGGGCTTAATGGAGAAGGTTACAGGAGCAAAAGAGCATTGTAAGTAGGTAAATTTGAAAATTTGAGAATAATATAGAGGCCCAAGCTATGGAAGCTAGACCAAGGAGATGTAGCCCAGGAGGGGTGAACTCATTCATCAAATACATGTGTCAATGTTATATATGGTGATGTTTCGTACTTTATTTGATGTTGTTCAATTATTGTTTTTGTGTTAAATTTCTCACTAAATTGACATGAAAAACAATCATGAGACTTAATGAATTGCAAGATAACTTGAACCCTTAAGCACATAAGAAAAAAGCATGTTTAACATCTGAAAGGGGAATTAGCTGAGCATTACTAACATCCTCCATTCAGATCAAATCGACTCTCCCTAAATCAAGCTCTGATACCATCTAATACGTAGTAGCTATGGGATCATTCCTTCAAACTTCAATCACCAAAGCCCTGCGAAAGTTGGATATAGTACCAACTATCACGACCCTATAATTCTAGTGCTCTTTAAACCACGTATAACGGGTACCACACTTTTTATTTTTAACAATACTCAAGAATGTAAACTACGCCTACCTTCAGCACTTACCCAATTTCAAAAGTTGAGTGTTATTAAAAATGCAACAAAATTAATCTTCAATATTTAATCTTTCATCAAATAAACATTCAAAACATCACCAAAGTACACCCATACATACTTGGGAG
Organism: Pinus albicaulis; assembly: GCA_034641835.2. Classification (NCBI taxonomy): domain Eukaryota; kingdom Viridiplantae; phylum Streptophyta; class Pinopsida; order Pinales; family Pinaceae; genus Pinus; species Pinus albicaulis. The sequence goes on along the minus strand of JAXQQM020066418.1, from coordinate 34,871 downwards.
GGGAAACTCAAATATTATGCCCAATAATATATAACAGTTCAATGGTGTTCAATTTTACAATAATCATATACAAATATCCAACCCTATGCACCCACCTGTGCATCTTGCCAAGTTGGTCCAACACCCTTGTTTTGAACCCAACAACAATGCCTCTCAACAATCACCAAGTCTGTTGGAAACTCCAAATTTCTCCATAGAATATTTTTTCTGACTTCTTCCCACAAGGTCATGAATTTCGGGTTACCGAGGTCACTCTCTGGATGAAATTCCCAAGTCGACCTCCCTATTGTGGAGGTCGGGTGACTAGGGTCATGCTCCACATGAGTCGTGCCCTCGACCTCTGAACATTTTTCACTCATTCATAATTTTTTTCGGGTCCTTCTCAACCTGACCCAGTCCGCCCACATCTTCGCATTTTGTTCACGGAAACACCTGAATCGACCCTGTTCGCCATATGCCTTCTCCAGTGTACCCCCAGTTCGAGCGCATGGCTTGCACGACCGACACTTGACTCGACCCTTTCCACAATGCCCTCTAAAATTTGTGTGCCGGTTCTTCCAGTCTTTCACACCTCCTTTGTTCGCCTTCTTCACTACACCATTCAATGTTGTATGAACTCCAAACATTGGTAGGTTGTTCATTTCCATCTAACACGCCCGCATATATATATTCCCCATCACTTATGTTTTTATCACACGGTTGGGTCATGACACCCCTATCCGACGCAACTTATCCATCCGAAAGCCCCTTGTAATTAACCAAGGTGCCCCTTCATCGGTCGTGTGACATTTCATAATGATGTCAACCCACCACCAATGTGTCATCCACATGCTATAAGGTCATATAATTGCACCGATCCATACATATTTGTTTTCCATTTCTTTGGACCCATCGCAAATATTTCGTCGCATGGTTATCATGGAAACGTTGCTCGACCGCCCTAGGAACGTTTGTCGCACTTCGTCTGCACACGTCTGCCGCACTGGCTAAACGTATTTTCTTGTCGCACATCTACTAAGTTGGTCGCGTGCCCCACTTGGTCATCACAGCATCAACGCACTTTGTTCGCATAGGTCCATCGCACTGCCCGAATGCATTTTCCCGTCACACGTTTTCTGAGTCGGGCACCTGTCACGCCAAGGTGCGTCTGCTGCACTCGATCGTCGCAAGATCATATTGAGGAAATTACAACAAGTGTGCAAAGAGGGAGGACATCCATAATAAAATTGGAAGATAAAAAAACTATGGTTTGATAATATTCAAATGAGAAAATGAAATATCGAGGCTTTACTAACGATTCCCACCTATTCTTGTGATTAGTTGTCTAACATATTATGCTCTAGACAAAAGGAGAGGCTATTGCAACATGCTATAAATAATTGGGATCAAGGGCAAGCCTAAAAATTGAGGACCAACGTTCATTAATGGAATAAATCCAATTTTTCTCCACTTCAACCTAATCCCTTCAATGAATAGCCTTGTGTGATATCTGAAATTTTATCTAGGTGTCCATTGAGTGCGAACCAACATAAATATATCTTAAGTAAGGATCTAACCTGAGCTGAGATGGATCAAATTTCTTCATGTGCAAATTTCTTTAGAGTGTAAAATAGAATGTGTTATTTTTCATTGTTTAAATAGTATTTTTGAATGCTAAATAGAGTATATATGGGACCAAATAAATGTTGTAACCATAAAAACTTATTGTTTTCATGATACATACATATTTTTTTTAAATGATATATAGTATATATGCAATTGACATTAAAATATTTTACATAACATGGACATTCCGAAATTAAAAGTGGTTTTTATTATTAACATATTTTTAATTATATGTCAATATTAATTCATATTAAATTATTTTATCAATAATTAAATTATAAGATTTAAACATCTTACTCACATTTTTTTTTTACTTCTAATTAGTTCACAACATATTCATTTTTTTAATATTAAAGTTGACTTTATTTTTCTATTTAGAACATAATTTTTAACTTTTATTTTGATTTTAAAAGGAACAAACAGATGGACAAACTTACACATCCCCTCATACTGAGTTGTATAATGAGTCTCTCGGCTCAATCATTGAATTCTAGATGAGCGATATGATTATGTTGCTTGTCCAGATTCATGAAAGAAAAACTCTTAGTGAAGTAATCCTATTGAAAATCCCCTATAATCCTCCTTTGTGGAAGTGACAGGTCTGCATAATGAATGTTGTGAATATCGAGTAGGTGGTGAGATTTGAGAATGTGTTAATTAAGCTCTTGAATGGGACATGTTTCCATATAACACTATTGGGTCAACTATTGGGACCACATAAACACATCCCTTACGAAACCTTCGCATGATTTCATATACAACGAAGGATAAACTAGCACAACCACATTTACCAATGTGGTTGACATACGTCGATAGACATTTATCAATCACATTAATAATTATTATACGTACAGTGTTAATGTGACTATTAGAGATTGAATAGATATATATATATATATATATATATATATATAATACTTATGTATCACCTCCATGGGGTCTTGGACAGATGGTGATCGAGTGCGATGTTAAGGAAATCCTTGATGTGAAGTCACTAGTTCAATTCCCCGCTCTGATCACAGTGATGTATTTAGGCATGATGATGAATATGTAATCCTACCCAGCTTACAAAAAAAAATAATACTTATTTATTCCTCACCATTATCTTAATGATTATTATACATTTATTATCCTATTAATAATACTATCAATATATTTTATACATAATTATACATTTATGAATAATTCCAACATAACAATATTAAACTCGAACATTAAATCAATTATTATAAGCCCTAATATTATAAAATCCAACATTATAAACCCTAAGGTTAATATTATATTTGTAAGTTTGAAATTACAAACCTTACAATAAATATTTTAAACAATGAGATTAATATTATAAATTGCACGAATAATATTAAAAATCCCAATATTATATACCCAATATTAAAATCCCAACATTTTAGATCGTGATACTAAATGCAATATTATAAACCCAAAATAAAAAAAACTATAATATCCCAAATCCAATAGATTAATATTATAAACCCAAGGGAAAATAAACGCAAGGGAAAAATACTAAACCCTAATATTAGTAATAATAAACCCAAAGGAAACTAAATCCTATGAATTAATATTAAAACCAAACTAAAAATAAATATAAAGGAAAAATATTAAACCTTAAAATTAATAAAGATAACTCAAAGGGAAAATAAACTAAATGGAAAAACACTAAATCCTAAGATTAAAATGTTACATAATTACTAAGAGCAATGTGATACACCATGATATTAAGCTGTAATATTGAATTGAATATTATAAACCCTAACACCATCAAACTCAATATTATAAGACCTAAGATTAATATTATAAACCATAAGGTTGTAAACCCTATGATTAGTATTATAAACTCTAATAATAAACCTGAGGTATTAATGATATAAACTAAACACTATGAAAATCTAATAATAAACCCTGAATATTTTTTTTCTGAATAAGTCTACTCCTATTATTGATACAAAAAAATTTTACAAGGAGGTCCCAGCCTCATGAAATCTTGCCCGGAATTGCAGCAATTTGTCAAAAAAACTGATATCTATCCAAAAAAAATTAGAAACAGAACCTTCTACCCTGTTTCGAGCCAAACAAACTATAGAAGGTCGCCCATGCAAGGGAAACCGACTTTTAAACGAAGAAGCAAGTTCCTGAACATGAACATTGTGAAAGAAAAAACACAAAATATGAAACCCAGACCAGCCACTGTAAGGCAAAAACCTGAGATTAGATGCGCGTTCAAGAGTCATGAGAATTCGACGACGTTTCTTCCACAATCCGGCACCCATATTCATAGGGTTCTTCATCCGTCACCTGAAGGTCTTCTTTGCCCATTGAGCCACCACGCTGCGAATCGCTCGGACCTGCAGGAATGATGGTGACTGGGTTCCTGCTGTGACATTGCTCCTCACTCTGCCTACTATCTGAGGGTGGAATAAGATGTGGCTCGTTAATAATCTTCTCCAAGGGCGCAGCCGGAGCCTGGCCAGTCTCAGTCTCGGGATCAGCATGGAATTCAAAAGTGATGTTGGCTGTCAAGGTGGAATGGTAGATAACACAAGGAAAGCGGAGCTGGACTATGTGGGACTAAGCGTGGGAGGGGAATTGAGAGACCGGAATGTGGTGGGAGCCTCGAGCATGAGCAGACGGACTAGACCCCCAGCCACGACCACTCCTGGTGGCCGGATATAAACCAAAGAAGTACTCAGAAGACTGGGAGGTTGAGCTAGAGGTGGAAGAAGAGGGTTGTTGAGCAACTTGCCCACGGCTAGTGCCCCTCCTGCACCTCATTTGTTGACGGAGACGAGGCATAATGCTGCGAGCTAGCAATGAATTGGGAGTAGAGTCCTCAAAGAAATACAGGGGAGCACCAGCAGGGAGAGCCGAAGGAGAATTGGACTAAAATCTGCAGAAGGGGCTATGAGTGTAATGAAAGCCCGACATTAATTCTATGCAGCAAGCCAGAGCACACCGCATCCCAGTACTATTCCGAGAGCGGGGCTCAGCGGCAACACCAGAACAACGCGTGCATAAAGGGGCGACCTCCGTGAATCTGGACTGGGGCGTCCTGTTAGAAATGCGAACTGGCTGTCGTCGGATGAAGAGCTGCTTAATTGCAACATTGAAGTCACTGGCAAGGAGTTTAATGCCTTGCCTTACGCGGAGCTAGGTGGCGGTGGTGTGAGGCCACACTCCAGCCCACGTCTGTCCACGCGCCGTCATACTATGCCCATCAGACACCCGCATCTGGGAAATAATAAACCCTGAATATTAATGATCTAAACGGAATTGATTAATTTTATAAACCATTGAGAATAATAGACTGAATGGATTAATATTACGAACCCTTTGGATTAATAAACCTAGAGGATTAATATTAATATTATAAAACCTAAAATTGTAAAACCCAATATTATAAACTCTAATATTAAAAATTTAAAATTTCAAAGCCTTATAATAAATGTGATATTATAAAACAAATACTATAAACCCAAAGGATTAATATTATAAAACTAAGGGGAAATAAACAGAAGAGAAAAATATTAAATCCTATGTTTTACAATATAAACCAAAGTGATTATAAACCCTACGATTAATATTATAAAACTAAAGTATCAAAAACCTTTAGATTAGTATTATAAACCTTAGGATTATTGACCTTAAGATTATAAACCCAAAAGAATAATTTTATAAATACAATAATGTGACGTTTGTATTAATCACATAGATTTAAATATAATATAAATATAAATATTTATAATTAATAAGTAAAATTAATATAAATATTAAAATGAAAAATTATTAATTATAATATTATTAATTATACATTATAATAATTATTAATTATTAATAATTATAAAATATGAGTAACGAATAGTTAATAATTATTAGTAATTAGTAATAATTATGAATATTTATACATTGTTAAATAATAACTATCGATAATAATCATTAATTATCAATGATTATATATATATATTATGTTGATGATTTATTCATAGAAGAAAAAAGAGTACATAGAGTCGTTCTCAAAACTAGTGGTATTAAGTTGATGATTTATTAATAGAAGAAAAGGGGAGTACAAAGACTCGTTCTCAAAACAAGTGGTTTCACTCCGATCGAATTTGTTGACCAAAATTTTCACGAGGTGACAAAGGTACAAAAGAGTAACTAAGGACATTGTCCATAAATGGTTGGACCAGAGACACCAAAACAAAACTAAAACTTAAAATATACTAGATATCATACTAGTCGTCTGACGTGATAGATGCAGGGTTGTTCGAGGTTGTTCCTGGAGGCAATGGAGGACCAAAGTCACACTAAACGTGCCCTTCAAAGTGTGCCATCCAGGTCTCGAGATTTTTTACTTTCTTAGTAACTTGATTTTGGCCTCGCCAAATCACTACCAGTCTCTTTTGAACTTGGTACTGAAAAGAGTGTAGTCGTTCTAGAGTAGTCATTTGCACTACATGCCCCTTGCGGCAGACTCGCTTGTATCCACCATTTCCATTTGAGTGTTGATAAGATCACAACAGTTCTCGAGACATCAGTGGTGGATACCCTGCCCCTCATGAACTTTGGGACTACTAGGCTCATGTTTCCCTTCACCGCCATAGGATCCTTTTCCCCGTCGACTCTACCTTTGACCCCTCTACCCGCTTCGCCTACTAGCCCCATGCTTACCTCCTTTTCAGCTACTACGCACTCCAACACTGGCCTATCGTGAATGCCCCATTGTCTTTCCACCCTGACGGGGAGCCACTGTGATCATTGCCGAGTATGCCACCCCCACAGGGTCATGGATAATAGGGGAAGGGGAGAAACCACACCGTGTCAGTGGCTTCATAATTCTCCACAGTGTAAACCCTCTTCGTTTAGACACCAGAAATTAGACCCTCCACCAGAGAAAATAACCCTCGTTATCAAAGGAACTGAAAGCCACTGTCCACCACAACAGAAAATCAGAATTCCACCTCCCAGTTCTAGAGAAAGTTTGTTGCTCCCAGAAAAACTAGAAACCTCCTTCCTCCACACCAACAAAGTGAATTGAACACAAAAAATGGACATAATAGCTATCTCCTAATAGAAATTCCCCCCTAGGAAGCGACCACCTGCCGAATTCTACACACTGAGACCACAAACTAATCCACCAAGCATTGTCGCATCCGCACCAGAGGTCAGGGATATGGAAACAACAACATGATTTCTCCCACCACCCATGAGGTTTCTCGGGTTGCGAATTCCACTCCCTCTTCTAGCTCACCAAAACATGTCTATAAGAAGACATGAGGACCTTCCCCTTGGCTCCCTATACTTACTAGCACAAATGATAACAAGGATACTTATCAACATGGACCATCTGATCAGGACTTATCCAGGAACACAATAAAATACAAAAATACACATAAACGTAGATATGTAGTAAAAATAAGGCTTCATTTCATTAATATCACATAACTTAAATATGCTTACACATAGTGGAAATAAACTAGCTAGGGCACTGGTAGCTTATCTTTAAGAAGAGATGTGGCAGCTACAAGCCTCTAAAATATTATACAAGGAGGCTCAAAGGCCTATTTATTATTGAGAAATAATGGGAAACCCTAAATATCCAGAAACCTAAACATAGGAGATGAAACACCAAACTATGGGCCCCATTGGGGTAAATTGGTACATAAATCTCCCGAGGTCGTGACTTTGGTATATGATCTCTGTTTGACGCACATGATACCTCTCTAGAAAGATCTATTTAAGGACTACTGCTGTTGACATAGAATATCATTGGGTTCGTTCAGGGCCTCAAAACGTATCCGGAAGTTCGGGATCCAAAAAACTGCCAAAAATAGTAAATTGTGCTACAATTAAGGAAAATAAAAAACTGAAAGAAATAATGGTGGGGCTCCATGTGGAATAAGCGAGAAACCACCAATATCCACCTAGATCACCAGAAACTACCCACGAAAAGTACACACAAACCACACACTTGAAAAGCTTCCTACGTTGCTTACGCTTCCTCCCTAGAGGCCACTGCAAGGTCCAACACCATACCAGAGTGTGAAGATAATGTCAGGCTTAGTCATCTGCCCTTTCATTAACCTTCTGCCACCCCCAAAATCTAACGCACAATAAATTTTTACACGAATAACCAATGTTATGATAGTACCACTCTCATTGCATGAATTATGGTGATGGGACAGAGAGGTATGTTCCTTACCCATGCTCCACTTGTAGTCACACATGGGATCTCCTCTCCAGGTGTTTCCCAAATCGCACTCCCATTAGGGATATAATGATTAATAATTAGTAATAACTAATAATTATTATTTGTAATAGGGATAAATATTATAAACCAAATGGATTGATCCTATAAACCCAAAGGATGAATATTATAAACCAAAGGAATTATTTATATTAAAAACCAAACATATTAAAAACCTAAGGGATTAATATTAAAATACCAAGGGATTAATAAACTCAAGATATTAACATTAAAAACCCGATGAATTAATAAACCCAGGGAATTATTAATATTATAAACCCAAGGATTGATATTATAAACCCAAAGGATTATTGAACCCAACTAATTATTGATATTCTAAATCCATGATATTAAAAACCCAAGGGATTAATGAACGCAACTAATTATTAGTATTATAAACCGAAGAGATTAATAAACCCAACAAATTAATATTATAAACCCAAGGGGTAAACCCAACACACTATTATTATAAACCTAGAGGATTAATATTATAAGCCCTAATATTACAAAGTATAAAACCAAGATATTAATATTAAACCAAATATACTAATATTCTAAACTAAGGGATTAATAAATCCAAGGAAATAGTATTAGAGACCCAATGATTATAAACCTAAGAGATTTAAATTAAATCATAAAACTAATATTATAAACCTTATGAATGATGATATACCTTAGGAATATTAACACTTAGATTAATAAACCCAAGATATTGATATCATAAAAGCAAGGGATTAGTAAACCCAAGGAATTATAAACCTATTGTAATGTCCCTAATTTTCTGCTTTTAAAAATAGACAGTCAAAGACTATAAGGGTCAAGTGGACCTAGGAAAAATAATTATTGTGGATATATTTTATTAGACTAAATTAATAAATGAAAAAAAGAAATAAATGGTGCAAAGACTAGATAAAGATTAGAGATCAGAGATCCAAATCCTTGAGGAAGGATAATGATCATAAGACTTTCCCACTTCTCCAAAAATCCTTGGAGGAAATAAAATTAAATATACCAAGTTATATTGGAGACAAAAATCTAAAAAGCTACCCCAGTAAAGAGGAAGTTACTGGGAAGAGTTGGAATAAAGTTAGAAAGAGGAAAATCTAGTTTTAAAGTACTTTTGTAGAAGAAACAAAAAGAAAGCCTAGGCACACAAGAAAGCAGCATCCTGATTTAACTGGATGCAGTTAAGGGAAACAGGATGATGGGAAAGCAAGCTTATATAAGCAGATACATGGTAGATAAGAGGTTGTGTATTGCCGGGGAAAAATGATCTCTGCTAGGGGGTGAGCTATGGAGAAAGAGCTCTAAGGTTGGGAGGAACCTAGTCTACCTTAAGTGGTATGCACCAGTTAATTTCATTTTTAAATTATATTTAATTCTGTCATGAATTGTTGAGAAACTAAATTAGTATAGTTTTATATGAAATTCTGAATCTGGATATGCATCTATACTATGGAGTTAAGATGAGTTAGAAATTATTTTGGATAGTCTTTATATTGAACATAACTAACTATAATAAAATCGTCTATCCTGTATTGTTGTACAGACATAACTCTATAGAGGACCAACTATAGGAATGTCTAAACCTAGGATAAGACTTAGATCTAAGGTTAGGTAAACTACAGAAAATTAGTATTTCATTAACAATTATGTTCTAGTGATTTGTTACCAAGTTGTACATTTCATAATGAATCATTTATAAGCAGAAATAAGTATATATGAATGACAAATGAATGCACCGTATAGCTAAATAAGTTTTGTACTGTAGCATAAATTAAGGAAGATAACTCATGAACTGGAGCTTACTAGACAAAAAAGTATATACATGTACATCTATATTTAGAATGTATCCCTACATAAGAACTTAAATCAAAAGTATATATGGAAATAATATATTGTGTTGGATTTCCAATAACATTTTAAATTAAAACGAAATATTTTATATAGTCCATAGCCAAAAATTTATAAGGAATAAGTCCATGAAGTTACATCTTGTAGATGTTTTCAATTCATAAAAATACTACACAATTTAAGTCAAGAGTTGCTAATAATAAACGTTTACACAGAGGGAATTTCGTCCCTTAAAATAAACACTGAAATGTTTCTCTCTGCAAACTTATGCAAAGTTGCATATGGGATATTCCACTAGTTATCTGGACCAACTTGTAGAAACATAGTTTTTGTAGTATGAGAAATTGGCAAGAGAAGTGGATGTATGTAAATCCAAAGGAAAAAAATATATATGAAATACCTGCAATGACTAGAACAAAAGTTAGTTCTGGTGATGAGGATAGTAAGATTGTAGTTATAAAACTTGAGTTAACGTAAATAATAATTACATTATTACCTTATGGGTTGCGTGGGAAATGAGGCCTACAATCATACCCACACGCAATTAGTACTGAGAAGGGTGTAAGGTATAGCAAGAATTAAAAAAAATGTTAAGGTAGAGTCTCATAATATAAGTAACGAACTTATATATATATATATATATAGACTTCACATATGTGGAAATAAAAAATAAAAATAACTAAGATGAAAGTCTAATTTCTGGGGAATTAGACGTTATTATAAATTGTGATAAGAGAACGAAAATTTCTCACCGAAAAATCTAATCACGATTTTTAAATTCATTAATCAACAAAAGAAAAAAAATTGGATACAAGTATCCAACTTTGGGAACGCAGTCAATTTAAATACTACTAAAAAACCAGCTCAGAAAATAGAAACTCCAACCATGCAACGAAAATAAAAGAAGTATCAACTTACTTGAGGTGCAAATTGTCCGTCGATCGAGACATGCCAAGGAGGCGCCGAAGGTTTCTCCATAATTCGCCTACGCTGTCAGAATATAGGTATGTACAGGAGTTCTATAGGAAAACTTAAACATAAAACAATACTGGTATTGAATATATATATATATATATATATATATATATATATATATATATATATATATATATATATATATATATATATATATATATTAAAACATTTGAAAGATCATTCATGAAATAATGATGGAATCAAGTTGTGTGAGCTCCTACAATTGAATTTACGATTGAATGACTTCAAGATTTTTGGGCATCCTATTAAAAAAAAATAAACGGAATATCAACCAGTTTAATCATCATTCCTATTAAAACATTTGAAAGATCATTCATGAAATAATGATGGAATCAAGTTGTGAGCTCCTACAATTGAATTTACAGATTGAATTATCTTCCAAGATTTTTTGGGCATCCCGCAAAAGTGCATACAACGTGAATATCAGCAACTAGTTTAATTAATGATTCCTCACAAATTTACTAATCTTCTTTCATCAATGTAGATTAAAAAATATGCCAGAGAACACTGACATGATAAAAAAATAATGCGACTGCTACATACGGAAAACTCTAATAGTTAATATGATTAAATTACATACACATTACGTTTTAGTTCAAAGTTTCCTTTGGCATAATAAATTCCATAAAAAAACACAATATTTTACCTATCCTAAAATGCCAAATGTTCAGTTACAAGTCATTTTAGCTTTACATGACCTATTTTCCCCGAGAAGTTGCAAATCATATTCGCTTCCAAATGCCACAGGAAGTGTTTCACACCTCTGCAATATGAAAATAATGTATCAAGAGATAAGATGCTTATAGAAATATGGATAATTAGGAAAAACACATGGCATGGACCAGATGAAATTAGAAATATCTAGCAAGAACCATTGACCAATCCTTAAAGATAGAAAGACAAGATGATGGCACTCCAAGATTTTTGAATAGATAAAGACCACGTTACACACTATCAAAACAAGTATGAAAAGTACCAGAAAATCTCGTGCATTCATATAAATTCACCACCTAACACAAGCCCTAAATAGAGGAGGGTTGGGAGAAACTCAACAAGTATAACATACACTCATCTCCACCTCCACTATCAAAAACCCAATCTTCACACTGGTATTTGAAAGTAACAACTCTGAGCAGAATATAACCACAATACTGGTACTAACAAGGATTCAATGGTCACACTCACATGACACTAAGGAATCCAAGCATAGAATAGAGTACAATTATGTTAGCACACAGAGCCTTGCAAGTTGCAACTGATTAGATACAAAGTTTATAGAAAAACTAAACCCTTCACTCAACATATATTTGACTCAAGTCCTACCGAAAACCCAATCAGTCTTACCCTCGTTGTGAATCTTTCCATGAATAATAATAGCATACCCTCAACTTCATCAACACCAAACATATACAACATTAGTAAGCAATCTAACAAAAAAGCTAATTGGGTAGAGTCTTATAAAGTCTGCAGAAAATTTGAATAGCAGTAGAGTCAATCTTCTGAACCTTTGTTATATCCAATGACCATTTAGGTGCATTTATCATTTCTGCCAGTAGGGACTCCTAATCTTTTGAACATTTGTTATATTGAATGACCTTTTAAAGACATCTACCATATTGATATTTGATTATGTAGATTTATAGACATCATGGTAGACATCATGGGTAAATATATCGTTAATAATGATACTTATAAATAGTGGAAATCCACAACTAATAATCCATTGTATACAAAATTTCAATCACATGGGATATGTCATCTGTTTTTTGTTTCACTAATTGGATACCTATAATTTTTTGTTTAAATGTAATTGGATTCTGGTAACTGGATATTTTATATGCATGCAAATTTTGTTTCCTGTAGGCCTTGGAAAATAATTTTCCAGCGCCTATAGGAAAACAAACTTATATGCATATCAAATATCCAATTACCAGAATCCAATTACTAAAGAAATACAGAAGATGATATATGCCATGTGATAGGTAAGCATCCCAATAATGTCAAATCAATGAGACAAGTAAGCATCCAATTAGTGAAATAAAAAAGAGATGACATATTCCATGTGATTGACATTTTGTATAGAGCGGATTATTAGTTGTGGATTAAAAAGTTGTGGTTGTGAATTAACTTTAAAAAAGTATGGCAATAATTCTAATTGAACAACCAGTAATGATATCATTGGTACGACCATCAATGAGCACAAAATTCCCCTTTTGTTCATCTCTTGAATGCAAATAAATCAGAATATTATACCAAATCTCAGAAATTTGCAGACTATCAAAACATATCTACAAAAGATCAGGATCATGAAGCAATCAATCCCATTCTAACATAACAAAAGGTTAACTAATGCAAAACGAATTAAAACTGTAACAGTCATGGATACAACAAACTGCAAAATTCATATGGGCAACATTACAGAACAGAATGATGTCGTGCTTAAAGCCATCTCCATGACCGAAGTAGAAGCCACTATTATAAATATTCTTAGCAAAAAAGCACCTGGGTCAGATGAATTCACCATTGAATTCTTTCAAGTATGTTGATCAATAATTAGGTATGATGTCTCGCAAGGAGTGGAGGAATCACAACAACCCTTGCACTATACTAAGCTTTTAATGCAACATTCCTAGCATTGGTTCCCAAGAAAGAAAAAACAGAGGACTCGAATGGCCTATAGGCTAATAGGATAGGCTTGTGAAATGTGATTTACAAAATCATCAAACGATTTGACTATTCTATCTACAAACATCTATAATCAACGACTGAACAACAAATTTAAGTTGCAACTGAAACAACAAAGCTATTTACCGGCGACTGTTGTATCCTCCGATGTGACTGAACTTCCCTAGACTATTGAAAATGGACTGTTGAATTTGGGATGGGCTGAGCACTTTCTCCGACGCGAATGAACCAGAATGATGGGCACCCTTTAAAATCCCCTGCTATTATGAGTGCGAATAGTCGACGTTCAAATTTCAAATCTCTGCCAAGCGTGCAAGAGTGGTGGCATCGTGGGGTGGTGGATGGGAGAGGAGCGGCACAGAGGGAGAGAGGTGGCGTAGGTAGGGGTGTGGGGTCCACTAGAGTTTGTTGCCGTCGTCGTCCGCCAGAGATGTGTTGTCGTCACCGTCAGCTATCAAAGTTGAGCAGGGTCCACCTCCTACCTGAAAAGGCACGAGATCACCAGAAAAAACAATCTCAAAGCTGTCCCATCACACTCAGTTTCATCCAACAAAAAACTCTTCCATGAAAAATAAGCGGCAGATACTTGACTCAACTCAATGTTGACATACAACCCCTACTCGTTTAATTCCTATTTACAAGCTAAATACATTTTGGTACCAAAAACTTGATTATTATTAAGTAGCAATTTGTCAACCGCTTTCACATGGGACATCAACATATGCACAACACATGTAGCATTAAATTAGAAATTCACAATGTAAATTGACGATAGATTAAGATGTCATCAACTTTTGGTGGTGTGCACAATGCCACCACCTTGTCCTTTAAATCAACGACGACAATAATTTTGTATTATTTCTTCCACTTTGCTATCAGGTTTTCCTTCGCAGTTGTGAAGTGATCAAGATGGCAAGCAGAACTGCTAGTTGCATGAGTTTAAGGCTTATGGTGAACAAGAAAAGTAGGAAGATATTGTATGCCGAGGCAGGAAAGGATTTTTTCGATCTTCTTTTCAGCTTTCTCACGTGAATTTGCTTTCAACGGTTAAACAAGAAAAGAGAGTCGGTTGCCTAACAAACCTTTACAACAGTGTAGACAAGCTCCAGAGTATGTTTATGATTGCCGAGAAATGCCACTTACTGGAGCCTAAGGTTATACCTACAGTTTCCAACAATATCCTCCGAATATAGTCGGCAGTCTATTACGTTTGCAAGTACCTGCACAATGGCGGTACCCACCATATGACTAGTCAGAGAGGCGTCAGGTGTTCCTGCGGCAACGTTACGCGCTATCGGGTTACCTTCATGGAAGATGGTTATGTGAAGGAGACAGTTACCTTCAAACTCAGCGATGACTTACAGATCTCTCCCTCATCAACCATCACCAGCGTTAACTTGCTGAAGAAGCTCAATGTCAAAGATTTATTGGATTTGGTGGAGCGAAACGCGAGTGTCGGTCCCGATGAGGTAAGGAGATACTATTTTTGTTTATGGTTTGAGTTCATAATGCTGTTAATGGGAAGACCATAATAATTTTATATTTAATCAGGCACTAGAACTGATATGGGCTTCTCTGGTTTCCACTACGCCTTTGAACGACATTTTCGGTGCTGCCGTGTCTACGAATACATGAAGGGAAAACTGATTTAAAGTCCTCAACTTACCAAATGTACGTGTTTGGTGGTCGTCAAGAGAATACTGATGTCTTTCTTTTTTGGTTTTGAAGTGTGGAAGGTGTATTTCTGAATTTTGAATATGCATTTTCAAGATGTTCATTACTCCAAATGATATAGTTGCAAGTATTCGGCAATGCAATTGATAGGTCCTTTATAGAACAAGGTGCACTATTTGCTTTTTAATTGAGGTTTAACAGAAATAAGAATTATTAAGTTTAGTTTAAATTTTGCGACATGTGATCCAGGCGTCTATATTCTATCTATATGGTAATATGATATATCACATCCGATTTTATAGTTTCTATTTCAATGCTAATCTTCTGTCTAAAAGCTATGCCTAAAGTAATATGAAAATTAATTTGCTGCATAAGTTCGCAGGGTGATAATTAACTTTATTTTAGGATGGTTAAATATATTTTTTTATACACCATATGGATTATAATTTTATTCTTAAAAAAAATTTGAAAATTTTCAAGTTCTTTTATTTTGTATGTGATGAATGTACATTAATAATTTTATTTTAATTTGTTTGTGATGAATGTACCTTACTTATTGGGTATATATGAATTATTATTATTATTATTTATATATAAATTAATTTTGATGAGTTGATCAAGGTTTGGCATAAAATTAAAATATTATTATTATTATTTATATATACTTTCTTAAATAATTTTGATATATGTGAATCAATTAAAATTATTTTTTTTCATTACTATATTATAATATTTTAAGTTGTAATTAGTCTGAGTTAACTTTAATAAAAAAAGATATTACTAGATAAAAATGATATTTAGTAAATATTTATTATTATTGTTTGGTCATTAGTAAATAAATGTATTGTTAAAACATTATTACTAAATTATTGGTTTAAAAATTATATATATATATATATATATATATATATATATATATATATATTTATGATAATATAATTAAATATATAACATAAATAATTTTAATTATTATTTAAAAAAATATATTATAAATTATGTTAGATCTAAGATTTTTGTGATCGGATTAATCACATAATTAGGATTTGGAGGACGTTTTAAACCAACTAATGTGATTTATCCTCAGGACAAGGTGAAGAAAAAGATTGAACTCATTGAATAAGTAGCAGTTATTTAGTTAATTACTTAGAGAATTTAAAAGTTTTAATTATTTAAAAATATAATTTAAAAGGGTCAACAAATAATATAATAATGTAGTAAATTGAATAAATTTAATATTAAAATAAGAGGAAGGGTTAGATGAATAATTAATAATAATTTAGTAAATTGATTAAATTATAAAAATAATAATAAAGAGAATAATATTAAAATAGGGGGAAAGGGGGTAAATGAAAAATATATATAAAAAAGGGGGGAGGGGGGAGAATTAAAAATGAGCTGGGAAAAATAAATCACTTCAAATATATATATATATAAAAGAAACAAAATAATAATATAGAAACAAGGAAAAATTCTAAACAAGAGGAAAGGCATAAAAACATAAAATCAGAGAAATAGGAGGGGAAAAACAAAACAAAGTGACTAGGAAGAATCACCTACAGAGGGCTGGAATCTAGCTCTTACTTAATTTCTACCCATCATTTCTGTTGAGATTTTTAGGATGTCTCTCAATTTCAATAGCCTCTCTCAGCTTTCTATGATGGAAGTGATCCACCCTGGCAATGACTTTGGAATTTTCAATGAAAACATGGTGACACGATTTCCCAGCATGCTCCGCAAGAGCAGAAGTGCGGGATCTATTGTGCCTAATGTCTGTAGCATGCTCATGGATTCTTTATCTAATGGATTGACCAGTTTCCCAAATATAGCGAGTACCACGGGAACATGGTACTAAGTACACACCTTTCATGTCCTTTGGGTCTAGAAGGTCCTTAACCGATCCAGGAGAATTCTTGATAGTACAGAGAAGTCTAAAAGAAGAGGCAAAATTATTTCTCCTAAGGACATGGGCAATTCTATCAAAGGTCCCTTGGATAAACAGAAGATTCACCTTGGAGATATGATCCAACCGAGAAGATTTGTCTCTTGAGCCTTTAGCGGATTTTTGAAAGGCCTTCCGACCTTGAGAACTTCTATACCCATTAATTTTAAACACATCGAGAAGATGAGATTTCTCCGAATCCAAATGGCTATCATCAAATATTCTAAGAGCTCGGGTAGCGAGAGTGCAGAAAACACCAAATTTCTGAGCAGGAAAATGATGAGAATCAGCATGAAGATACTGCTTAGTGTGAGTCTTCTTGCGGAAAACTTGGTGAGAAATAGAACCATCTTCCTTTCTAGTGAGAAGAATATTTTAATATTATTTCCTTTATTATTATTTTTATAATTTAATCAATTTACTAAATTATTATATATTATTCATCTAACCCTTCTCCTTATTTTAATATTATTCCTTTATTTTATAATTTATTCAATTTACTACATTATTATAATATTTGTTGACCCTTCTAAATTATATTTTTAAATAATTAAAACTTTCAAATTTTCTAACTAATTAACTAAATAAAAGTTAGTTTTTAACGCCTAGTTATAACAGCGATAACCGGGCAATGATGCATCCTTTTATTTATTCAATGAGATCAATTTCCTTTTTCACCTTGCCCTGAGAATGAACCACATTAATTGGTTTGAAGCGTCTACCAAATTTTAATTTTGTAATTAATCTGAAAACATTATTCTATATTATAAATTAATTTTATAATTATTTTATTGAATTAATATTATTTTATTTTATTTTATTTCAAAAAGTTTAATAATTCATTTTCTTCGTAACGGAATTCAACAATTTCTCAAACAAATAGCTACTCTTTGAGCTGCTTTTCAAAATCTTTAATAAACTTTAATATTATTTATGAACTTGAGACTTTTAATCAATTTTAATAATATTTATGAAATGCAATATTTAATTGGTATTAAGTGTAGAGTTAATTATATTTTCAATTATAATATTAAAAAAAAAATGAAATTATAATATTATAAAAAAATAAATAAAAAAAATTATGAATTGACTTGTTTTAAAGTTGGAGTTAGAGTGAGTTAACGTTAATGGAGAAATATATTATTAGATAAAAACGATATTTAATAAATATTTATTATTATTATTGTTTGGTTATTAGTAAATTAGCAAATAAATGTATGGTTAAGATATTATTATTAAATTATCGGTTTAAAAATTATTTATTTATTTATTTATTTATAATAATATAATTAAATATATAAGATAAGTAATTTTAATTATTATTTTAAAACTATTATAAATTAATTTTATAATTGTTTTATTGAGTTAATATTATATTATTTTATTTTATTTCAAAATATTTAATAATTTTTTTTTCTCCGTAAAGAATTCAACCATTTATCAAACAAGTAGCTACTCTTTGAGCTGCCTCCCAACATCTTTAATAAATTTTAATATTATTGATGAATTTGAGACTTTTAATAAATTTTAATAATATTTATGAAATGCAATATTTAATTTGTATTAAGTGTAAAGTTAATTATATTTTTAATTGTAATATTATAAATAAATAAATAAATAAAATTATAATATTATGAAAAAATAAATAAAACAACATTGAACTGAAGTTATGAATGCTCCGCATAGACATATTGGTCCTATAATATTCTCAGTTTCACTTGCAGATATAGAATGGTCATTGCTAGACCCTATGTAGTCTCTAAACACTAAAAATATTTGAGCGTGCCATATTTTACAAAGATATAATCTCAAGATATCATTTTCCCAATGCTAGATATTTGTGGCATAAACTATTACAAGGATGTAATTCTTTTTCCCTACTCAGTTATTATTTTTTTTAAATTTCATATTATTAAAAATTGATTTTAATAATGTGGTTTTAATATTGTTTTAAATTTTATTTTATGAAAGTCCGATTTGCATGTGACTAAGATTATTGTAGTTTATAATTTTTGTGATTTCATAGTTGTTAGATTAGATTCGGTTTGATTAGATCATTACTTTTGATGTGATTATTAATAAATTTATTTTTGGAGATTAGTGAATTTGAGACACTTGTATTTTATAATATTTTAAGTTTGATTGTTTAAAGTAATACCATTAAAGTCTACTGAGATAGTTTAGTTGGTGATTGTTAGTAAGTAAAGGATGTTGATCCTGAACTTAAGTCTTTTGAGTGAAAAATGTAATCAAAATGATAATATATATAATAAAATTATAGCTATCAAGTTCGACTATAATTTAAAAAAAAAAATTGAAATTCGTTCATACCATTAAGTTGGCCATTTAATAGTTATATATTATGGTAAAATTGAAATTCGTTCATACCATTAAGTGGGCCATTTAATAGTTATATGGTATAGAATTTTTAGTTCATGAAAATTTGAAATTCTTTAAGTTCACCATTTAATAGTTAATTTCGATATAGTATACAACTTTCATGAAATCAATTAAGTTGGCCATTGCTCTTGTAAACTTTTTTTTTTTTTCTTTTATTATTTACTTGTTATTACATGAGTTATTATTTACATTAATACATGATTTTTATTTAAAAGATTTAATTAAACAATAATTTTATTTGAGTAAAAGGTGAAAGTAACTGTGTGGTAAAATATTTCAAGAAATCTAGGAAGAGGTTGAAACTGTTCTGATAGTTATATTCTCAAAAAGATTTAAGAAAAAATCCTAAGAGGGAATGGGATTAAAGGTTAAGCAGTTGAAAATCTGTTACTCTAAAGTAGATACAAAATTGCACCTGAAATTTACTGTTCAATGTTTTTCATTTAAGTTGCAATTTATGGTTCTGAGAAGAAATGCAAATTTATATTTATTGAGTTTCTTTTATGCACCGTGAATGGAATAGCAAATTAACTAAGTATTTCATTCTGGAAGATAGCTCTAAAATAAAGGAAAGCTAGGAATTATGTATTGTTATCATTTTATGTGGAATTAATAGTAACGAAAATGCTACCGCAGTAAATACCATAGTATATGTACTACTGTAGAAATTCATGGATAATACATGATACTATAGTCATTTATGAAATTCCTGCTACGGTAATGATTTGTGGAAATAAACTTTACTTTTTTGATATGAGGATTGTCATAGTACTAATTTAGAAGATACATGCTACTGTTTGGAGCCACTTATAAGTCCAGAAAAGGCACTGTTCAAGCTAATAAAGAACTAAATAATTTTTCCAATTTGCAGAGAAATATACGCAAGGAAAGGGGAGAACTGGTAGGTTGCAGGTTTCGAATCGGAACCCAATGACTGCGTCACTGTTCTGGTCCCGAAAGAACCTTTTCCATATAAAGGGAAACACTGCGAATTTAATTAAAAAGAATTACAACATATTATATCTAAACAGAAAATGCTCCATTTGGAAAGAGTAGAATTGCTAATCAAATCGTAAAAACTTGTATAACATTTAGGAAATACAACAATGTAAATTTAGCAGTAATATAATTGGAATCCACAAAACTCGCCAGATTAACTAGCATAATGTTAACAATGCTCAAGTTTAATATATAGTGCCTCAATAGACTTAATAAACAACACTGTAAATGTGTACATGTAAATTCTACTTATTGAAGACTAAGTTGCATTGTTTGGGAATTAAACCCTCAAAACATAGTATTGGGAAAAATTGTAAACAAGTCCATTTATATGATTTGGATTGGGACAAAACCCGAAGGTAGTCAATATTCAAACTAAAAACTCCCATTAAACCAAACTATTCTTAGAACTGGGTCACAAAACGGTAGTTGGAATAATCCATGCCTGCAAGATAAGCACAAGAACAAATGGATATTACTGTATGAGGAAAATAGACAGAGCGTTGACAGGAATGAGAGCAGTACTTACCCCATAAGAAGGCGAGAGGAAGCTGCTCGAAATTCTGCATACCGAAGGAGTCTCGAGATGGCTTGAGCTTTGCCAGCTTCCATCCAAACAAACAAAGCATGTTAGATAAATGAAAACAAAAACCCAGAAATTTTATTGCAAGTTCAAACCTAGAATGTGTGCAAGTTAATGAAAAAACAAAGAATTAGTTGTAAATGTTACCGCAGAGATATGCTTGTAGAAATATGCTGGAGAAAACACTGTATCCGGTTCTAGCCATGGAACCACGGAAGTAGGCCTGGAACCAACCGCCGAGTTGAAAGACGAAAAGGATTGCAAAGTCACGGGTTGAACTGCGAAGCTATAGAAATGGCGCCAAAGGGTTACACAATACATTTTTCTCACTTTCCACCTAAGAAAGAAGGAGAACAGACACAAGAACTAAAATCTCACTATTCATTTACGCTCGCAGAGGTTTCACGACAAAGTGATGGTCGAAAGAATTCTGCAGGGTCTTTGGGTTGCAGAGCCGAGCTCACTTCACCAGCGGCAACGACAATGGAGTAATGGCGAGGGTTGGGGGGTGGGTAGTTACCCTAACCTACCCCGTTTACTCAGATCACTGTTGATGGTGAGAGATGCCAATTCATCGGACATGAGACGGCCAGGTAGCTACGCCTGATGGAGGGCGTAGCTCAACCCTTCTTACATGACTTTAAACGTGAATGTAATGAATTCGACAAGACCAACAAATAAATAAAAACATCGAAATGCCAAATCAATATTAATAGCCTGGTACGGGTTAATCCTTGAGATTGGTATAAGGAGGAGTCTTTTGTTCAACGAATCGGGAGCTGATGTGACAGCTCTCGATCAGCCCCTCCGGCGACCCCTCCGTCTTCCCGTCAAACGGCGACGGCAGCAACCCAGACGGTGGGCCCTGCATGGTATCCTTTGCCACCTCTCCCTGGCGCCGCTCCTCTCCCCTCTGCCACCCATGACGCCACGACTAGGAGCCACCTACCGCAATCAATGTCGAACATTAAACCCGTCCTTCTCTCGCTGCGATTCTTCCTTCACTCTTTTCATACCATTCTTCGGCCTGTATGCCATCTTTCTGATAGCGGCGGGAGTGCATGTATATTTCGGATAACTGGTAAGGCTCTTGAATCCACCTTTTCTTTATAATCTCACAGATGATAGATCCGCCCATTTCCTGAAACCTCCGGTTATTTTGAGAGGAACTGTCTGTATTTCTGTGTGTTTCTGTACCCGACCATGACTCACTCAAATTAGTAACATATCAAAAACTAGAGCTCTGGCTGCAATGTATCACTCTTCCCATTAATTCATATCCAACACTGCCCACCTCTTGGATGAGCCGGAGAACGCATTGGACATGCCTTTTCCATGCAAAGCATTCAAACGCTGTTTAAAAAACCCACTCCAGTTAATGGGGCGTTTTGCATCTATGGGAATACTTTTTTATAATGTTTCCAGAATCTAAAAACTTGCATCTATGGGAATATTTTTTTTTATAATGTTTCCAGTGTTTATTCTATGCTATTTTTTTTTCTGAAGACTGTAGATCTATCTGTATATATTATTTAAAAAATTCAGATATATAAAGTTTTATAGCTTTATTTATTAATTTTGTTTTAAATAATTAAAATAAATTCATGTACGATTTTTTAAAAACTATATGAGGAATTAAAATTTGGGCTAAAATATACTTGTTTTGTGTTTAATAGTAATATTTATACAGAGGTATAGTGCTTTTACATATACACTTATGGTAGTTTTTAATATATTAAGTTCAATGCCAAACTGTGTGCCTGGCCGTGGTTAAGCAATAAAACAGTGGGAGTTTATCTCCCCAGACCCAGGTTTCTATTCATAGCATATTTATGCTTCACCCCTCTCTCATACAAGGGACACTGACCCATTTAAAAAAGAGGAGTTCTTCTCTAAAAACCATACAGTATTAAACTCTAAAAATTTTTTGAATTGCCATTCAGGAAAACATCTTCCAATCAGTGTTGCTTATTCGCCTCAATCATTGCATCGACTAAATAATATCCCCATTTTAACTCTATTTGGCATTCAGCTTCGTGAAGTATTGAAGGGGAGAGATATTCCCTTAATTTTATAAATGAATTTGATTCATATAACTTACTTTACTCCAACATTATTAAACTTTGAAGATTACTCGTATTAATATATAAAAGCATCATATGTGCTGCTTGATCGAATCCCATCTCAGAACTTCAAAAGTTGCATATGACACCAAGGACCATACTTAGATGCTAATCCAACTCATTAGATACTTCTATTCCATCGGTCTCATAACTCTCTAAAACATAATCATTAGTGTAATCTACATTTTTTTTTTTTTTAGGAATCCTGATAATTCTCCTCAAAATATAAATGAAAAATATTCAATAAAATTCACTTTTATCATGTTAGAAAAAAACCATTAAAATATATATCAATTTTTTTTTAAAATAAGCTTGGTTATTTCTGTATAACAATCGCATATTTTTTGTGACTTGCTCTCAATGGCAATTTTTAATCATCCAGTTTATATTGTTTTCCTGTTGCAATTTTTAATATATTTTTTTTATGAAGGATGTTTTTAACTCAGTTGTGATAAATAAGTTTGGTCATTTTCTAAAATAATGCAATAACATCATTGATACTTTATTAAATTGATTGATAGTTTTTGGGAATCAAGAGTTAAAAACTATTAGAGTTTACATTATAAATTAACTATTTATTTTATTACTAGTTTAGTTGTGTTTTAGTTAGAGAAGGTAATATTTTGCCAAAAAACAATAAATGCTTACACAACATTTTACTCATACAGTCTAATTTACAAGCATTTCCATTAATCATCCTCCTCTTACAATGTTGATTCAAAATTTAAAACCAAATATCCGAAATGCCTGTCATTACAAAATATTTTTAGAATGAGAAATATGAAGTCTCGAACACCACATTGTACTATGATTACTTCCTTTTATTTAAGCCTCTCTTCCATTGCATTTTTACAAACCCTCATTAATATAAGCTTCAATATTACCATTTCAAAATGATCCAAACTTTCTCACCTAACTTTTGTAACTTTAACACTTTCCTAATATTTAACCTATTAAAAACAAACCCCATTGTTCTAGTTGTGATTTAAACTTGATGAAAAAAAAAAAATCACAATATTTAACTTATATATCGTTTTAAGGTAGTAGTCAAGCCAATTTGGTGCATGAGACCCCTCTGTTTGTGGGAGAAAAGAGCTACCTCCACCCAACGATTTTATTGCTAAACATTAAGGGAATTTTTAAGTCTAAAATGGGCCTCCTAAGGAAGATAATAAAATGATAGTAAAAATAATAAAATAAGAGTTATGAAGTTTTAAAAGAAAAGAAAGAAAACATTTTTTGAAATGTATTTATACTATATCTTAACCTTAATTATTTACAAAAACATTGATCCTTTTATAACTAACTATATACCCCTGATATTTTCTCTTTGGTTTATAATATTTAATATTTTGTCTTTTTTGTTTATAATATTTAGAGCAGTATTGTTTGTTAACGAATATTTTTTTTGAAAATTATAAAAATTTTGGCAAGAATATTTGTAAATTTTGATTATTAAACTTCAAGATTTTGAGTGTTTTAGAGGTTTTTGATGGTACTAATCTAATTCTACCATAAAAAACATGATTTAAATATTGTTAAAAATAGGTTTTTTGAGATCTTTTTGCCCATATTCCTACTACTTTTGACCATTCTAGCAATTCCTCTACCTCTATAGACTTTATCCATATTTAAATAGTAGGTAAACAAGTTTTAAAAAAATTTCGGAATAAAAATGACTTAAAATATAAGTGAAACATATTTAATAAATTTGAAAAGAAAATATTTAAAATATAGAAAAAAAAATAAAATATTTTTTAAATTTTTATAATAAAATAATATCAAAAAAATTATTGATGTCATATTTTTTAAATATCTAATGGATCAAAGTTCTAACCTTAATCATCAATAAATCTTTCAAGTATAAAAATCTATTTTCAAGTCAGTATTGAAATTTATGTAAGACTGAGGAGATTTTGTGTAACCAAATTTCATTATTTGGTGGGAAATGTAAGAATTTTGCTTTAAATCATATGTAGTGTTGTTTTTATCATGGAACAATGTTAAAAGTTAAATTTAACTAGAATTTAACAGGTGAGAAGATTTGTCTTCTAAACACAGGTAAGTAAAATATCAAACCCTGCAGAAGAAATAACATGAAATATCAAACCCTGCGGAAGAAATAACATGTTTAATTTATGGAAAAGAGAAAAAAACCGTCAGAAAATAAGAACAGAGTCTGTAATTGATTAGTTAACATGAGAAAAGTCAACTCCCCATTGGGACACTCTGGCTTTGTTGGAAAATACTCTCTTTCAAAATCTAGAGTTGAAATCTCCCCTCGGAGCAAACAAAAGAAATGATTTGTTTAGAAAGAAACCCAATACCGCTGAACAAAGCTACAATTAAAATCATTATCTATGGAATTTCTTTTATATCTCACTTGAATCAATATGAGAAACTCCGAATCAAGACATTGTCAGAAATAGTGGGAGAAATGTGTTGTTGTTATGCATTATAGTTCTAATTCATTCTTTTAGAGAGTCTTGTTTTCCAATATAACTACAAGTTGTAATTAGGATTCATTATCATCCAGTTGTGATGATTATCTATTATATGTATCCCACTCCTATAAATATAGAATTTTAATGTGTTTGATCATAAATTAGATCTAATATAATCTCTCTTCAAGAGAGTTTGGATAGTTTGTTTTGTTATTGTTTTTTTTAATTGCCATTGCATCCGATATATTTTAGAACATAGAAAGACAACATCAAAATCCTAATCTAACCCAAATGTTTGAAGTTACATGAGATTTGTTTTCTTAACAACATTTGAAAATTTTATATTTTGAGATAGAGAAATTGGAGACTAACGCCATTCCCTGCTCATTGAGCACCAAATTCTCAGTGCTCACCATGTATGAGGAGATCTGCACTAATCACAAATAGCTTCTGGATTTTCCATGTAAAATTATGGTAGCATTAGCACATAATGTCAAAGCATGAAAGCTATATTTGTCACTGTATCTATTGAGTTGTGTAAGAATCCCAGCATCATGTTCTTTATCATGAATATTTTATAAAATGATAAGACATGTTATTTGACAATTGTTATCAAGGAAATTTAAGACTTCAGAGATGGTAGCAGGGTGGATTGTACAGTAAAATTTATAGATTCCATGGCCAGACTATGGCTTACTTAAATGGTGCAAACACAATGCATTAAAGAGGCAGTAGCAGTTGCATGAGTTGTAAATAAGACATGTTATTTGGAAATTGTTATCTAGGAAATGTAAGAGTTCAGAGATGGTAGCAGGGTGGATTGTACAGTAAAATTTATATATTCCATCGCCAGAATATGGCTGATCTTAAATGGTGAAAATGCAAGGCATTAAAGACGCAGTAGCAGCTGCATGAGTTGTAAAGCAAGCTTATCAAAGACTAGGGTCAAATACACTGTGAACCATGATCAGGTGTAGCATTTTGGAGTCACTCCAAAATAAGGCAAATCATAAATGTTATAATTACTAGATGTTTCGGTTTTAATAAAGTATCAATGATGTTATCACATTATCTTAGAAAATAACCAAACTTTATTTATCACACTCCCTTGAGAAACTGAGTTAAAAACATCCTTAATAAAAAATATATATATTAAAAATTGCAACAAGAAAACAATATAAACTGGATGATTAAAAATTGCCATTGAGAGCAAGTCACAAAAAATATGCGATTGTTATACAGAAATAACCAAGCTTATTTTTAGAAAAAAATTGATATATATTTTTATGGCCTTTTCTAAAATGATAAAAGTGAATTTTATTGATTATTTTTCATTTATATTTTGAAGAGAATTATCAAGATTCCTAAAAAAATAAAAATAAAATGTAGATTACACTAATGATTATGTTTTAGAGAGTTATGGGACCGATGGAATAGAAGTATCTAATGAGTTGGATTAGCATCTAAGTATGGTCCTTGATGTCATATGCAACTTTTGAAGCTGAGATGGGATTCAATCAAGCAGCACATATGATGCTTTTATATATTATTACGAGTAATCTTCAAAGTTTAGTAACGTTGGAGTAAAGTAAGTTATATGAATCAAAGTCATTTATAAAATTAAAGGGGATATCTCTCCCCTTCAATACTTCATGACGCTGAATGCCAAATAGAGTTAAAATGGGGATATTATTTAGTCGCTGGCATGATTGAGGCGAATAAGCAACACTGTTTGGAAAATGTTTTCCTGAATGGCAATTCAAAACAAATTCAGAGTTTAATACCGTATGGTTTTTTATAGAAGAACTCCTCTCAATGTCCCTTGTATGAGAGAGGGGTGAAGCATAAATATGCTATGAATAGAAACCTGGATCAGGGGAGATAAACTCCCACTGTTTTATTGATTAACCACGGCCAAGCACACAGTTTGGCATTGAACTTAATATATTAAAAACTAACATAAATGTATATGTAAAAACACTATACCCGTGCATAAATATTACTATCAAATTTTAATTCTTCATATAGTTTTTAAAAAATCGTACATGAATTTATTTTAATTATTTAAAAAATAATAATAATAAATAAAACTATAAAGCTTTATATATCTGAATTTTTTTAATAATGTATACAGATAGATCTACAGTCTTCGGAAAAAAATAGCACAGAGTAAACACTGGAAACATTATAAAAAAATATTCCCATAGATTCAAGTTTTTAGATTCTGGAAACATTATTAAAAAATATTCCCACAAATGCAAGTGTTTAGACACACATTTAAAAAAAAAAAATACCATCTTTGGCTTTCTCAATAATTAAAGTTTATTTTCCTAACCGTCTCTCTGCCTCCATGTTACTTGCAACTACTTTGAACTGATTAAGCAACTGCTTTGAATTGATTAAGTAAAATTTCCATGTTACTTGCAACTACTTTGAATTGATTAAGCAACTGCTTTGAATTGATTAAGTAAAATTTCCAGAGAGACATGTATTCAGAAGCTATAAAACGTTATATATCTGAATTTTTTAAATAATATATACAGATAGATCTACAGTCTTCAGAAAAAAATAGCACAGAATAAACACTCGAAACATTATAAAAAAAATATTCCCATAGATGCAAGTTTTTAAATTCTGGAAATATTATAAAAAAGTATTCCCATAGATGCAAAACCCCACATTAAAACAGGTGGGGTTTTTAAACAGCGTTTGAATGCTCTGCGTGGAAAAGGCATGTCCAACGCGTTCTCCGGGTCATCCAAGAGGTGGGCAGTGTTGGATATGAATTAATGGCAAGAATGATACGTTGCAGCTCAAGTTTTTGATATGTTACTAATTTGAATGAGTCATGGTCGCGTACAGAAACACACAGAAATACAGACAGTTCCTCCCAAAATAACCGGAGGTTTCAGGAAATGGGCAGATCTATCATCTGTGACATTATAAAGAAAAGGTGGATTCCAGAGCCTTACCAGTTATCCGAATATACATCCACTCCCACCGCTATCAGAAAGATGGCATACAGGCCGAAGAATGGTATGAAAAGTGTGGAGGAAGAATCGAAGCGGGAGAAGGACAGGTTTAATGTTCGACATTGATTGTGGTAGGTGGCTCCTGGACATGGCGTCGTGGGTGGCGGAGGGGAGAGGACCGGCGTCAGGGAGAGGTGGCGGAGGATGCCATGCGGGGCCCACCGTCTGGGTTGCTGCCGTCGCTGTTTGCCGGGAAGAGGGAGGGGTCGCCGGAGGGGCTGATCGGGAGCTGTGACAACAGCTCCTGATTCTTCGAACAAAAGACTCCTCCTGAGCTGTTAAACTTACGAAAATATCCCCAAAAAATTAATACCTGTACAAATTTGACAGATTTCCTAATGCAATGTTGAAGTGCCAATACCATGGTAAATTCTTATAGTGTAAGCGGAATAAATCCACCATACATGAACCAAATACTAAGACAGATCGAATATATTGTAAATAATAGCTGAGCGACTAAGGTAAAGATATAATATGTTAAAATATATAATTACTTTCTCATGCGTAAGTTGTATGTATAGTTAACCGAATGAGTTGAGTTGAGTTTCGTTATACTTGGTGAGCGTAGTTAGAGCGCTGATTAAGTCCTAGCTACGTGTAAGAGTGTTTCGTATGTCAATTAGATTAAATAATTGGCCATGGGTTCATTAGCGAAGAGAGTAAGAGAGTTTTATGATTCAGGAAGTCTTGGATTAATTGAAGATCCGCAGCTCATTGTTCATGTGTGAAATCTTTGCGTTATTTATGTGGTTGAATCCTCTCCCTTTCCAACAAATTGGTATCGGAGCTAGGTCACAGAGAACGGAAGAAAAACAGATTAACAATCATGCATGAGAGGAAAAAAAAAAAATTTCGCGTTATCATGCCGTTGTTAATTAACGACAGAGCGTTATAACGCTGAACCCCACTGTAAAGAACCACGTTAAAAACGAAAAACTTAACGCGATTCTGAAGCAGGCAGGGATCTTGAAGCTTCGTTGCGTTAAGGCACTAACGCACCACACGCATTCGGGAAGTGCGTTAGCACGCAAGGGTAGTGAAGAGCGGACGCGTTAATCTTATTAAAAGCACGAAAGTCAACAAACGTGTTGAGGATTGAAATATTTCAAAAAGGTGTTCTTTTAATTTTTTATGAATCACTCATAAAAGCACGTAAGGCTTTAGTTTGAAAAAGAGTGTCTTTAAAGTTGCTTTTCATAAGCGTATCATAAAGAGGCGCTTTATAATAAGCATATTATAAAGGGTTTTAAAAAAGTGGAGTTTTGTAATAGAGTGTTTTTAAAAAAAAAAAGGGCTTTATTATATAAAGGTATTTTTTATATAAAAGAAATTTTTTTCATAAAAGATTTTTTTTTATATAAATAAATAAAACCGAGGGTAGGGTTTTATTTCAAGGTATTGGTTTTTTTTGGAGCTTTGCAAAGCATATCAAATTTTTTTAGGGTTTTAGCAGTAAACTTGTGTTTGAAGAAAGATGGCTACAAGCAACTTTCAGCCACAAATTCCTTCTTTCAATGGGAAGGATTATGATGTGTGGGTCATTAAGATGGAGACTATGCTAAAAGCGCATGATGTCTGGGATCATGTCAAGTATGGGTTTGCAGAACCTAAGGATGATGCAGAAGAACGAGCCCTCAGTAATGCAGAGAGAGAACAGTGGAAGAAAGATAAGCGGAAGAATGCATAGGCATTGCTTCTGATCCAACAGGGAGTAGATCGAGCCGTGTTCCAGAAGATCATGATAACCTCGTCAGCAAAAGAGGCATGGGACACCTTGGCGACAAGCTATCAAGGTATGTCAAAAGTTAATATTGTTAAATTGCAGAATACTAGGAGAGATTTCGAAGTTCTGCAGATGAAGGAGACAGAGGACATTGATTCCTTTATGAATAGGGTCATGTCTGTCGTCAATCAGTTAAAAATCTATGGCGAAGATATTAAAGATCGAACAGTGATCGAGAAAGTTCTTCGATCCCTATCTACCAAATTTGATGTTGTGGTAGCAGCCATAGAAGAAGCAAAGGACTTGGAAAAACTCACAATTGATGAGTTGTTGGGATCCCTTCTATCACATGAAGCCAGGATAGACAGAAATAAGGATTCCACTTTGGAAACTGCTTTCCAAAGTCAAGTCTATATTTCAAGAGGTCGAGGCAAAGGTCGATCGAGAGGCAGAGGACGAGGCAACAACTATGGCGGTCACAGAGATGGACGTGACGATCATGAGCATCAACATGGAAGCAGCAGCAGCAGAAGCTTTCATAACAATCAAAGGTCTGACAAATCTAAGGTAAAGTGCTATTACTGCAATAGATTTGGTCATTATGCTCGTGATTGTAGGAAGAAGATTGCAGATCAAGGCAATCAGAGAGCTAATGTTAGTACAGAGAATACTGACTCTATGTTTCTAGCATGCAACACCATGCATGCACCATCTGATAAGGTCTGGCTATTAGACAGTGGTTGCAGTAACCACATGACAGGCAACAAGGATTTGGTTGCTAATTTGGATGTCACAGTGCAGACAGAGGTCAAGTTGGGAACTGACAAGACTGTGGCTGTAGATGGCGAAGGAGTGGTCAACATTGTGACCAAGCAGGGGGAGCCAAAGACCATATCAGAGGTATACTATGTCCCTGGACTCAAACACAATCTGATTAGTGTTGGTCAATTGATGCAGAAAGGATACAAAGTTACATTTCAGGGACAACATTGTGTTATTTACGACAAATCCCCAAGCAAGCAGCTGATTGCAAAGGTGCAGATGATGAGGAACAGACTCTTTCCTCTCATTATGAACTACAATGATCAGGTTAGTTCTTTTACAACTGCATGTTCTGATGCATACTGGTTATGGCACTTTCGGTTTGGACACTTGCATTTTTTCGGGTTAAGATTGTTGCAGCAGAAATAGATGGTGAGAGGTCTACCTCCCATCAAAGAACCTGCTAGCACGTGTGAGTGTTGCATCTTGGGAAAGCAACACCGTGAAAGTTTTCCGAAAGGAGTTTCTTACAGAGCAAAGAAACCACTTGAATTGGTGCATACCGACTTGTGTGGACCTATGAGGACATAGTTGATTGGTGGAAGTTGTTACTTCCTCACCTTTATTGATGATTATAGTAGGAAGACTTGGGTTTACTTTTTGAAGCAGAAGTTTGAAACTTTTGCAAAGTTCAAAGAGTTCAAAGCTTTGGTAGAGACCCAAAGTGATCGACAGATCAAGGTATTAAGATCTGATCGTGGTGGCGAATATGATTCGAAGGCATTCCATGAGTACTGCAAACAACATGGAATCAGAAGACAGTTTACAACCAGATACACACCACAGCAGAATGGTGTAGCAGAGAGGAAGAACCGAACAATCATGAACATGACAAGAAGCATGTTGAAAGCGAGACACTTGTCTAATGAGTATTGGGCAGAAGCAGTTGCATGTGTTGTTTATGTGATAAACAGATCTCCTACAAAGAGCGTGATGAACAGAGTTCCAGAAGAAGCATGGTCAGGTATGTCTTGCAGTGTATCTCATTTCAGAGTTTTTGGATGTGTAGCCTATGCACATGTGCCTAAGCAGATAAGAGGCAAATTAGATGATCAAAGTGAAAAATGTATATTTACTGGTTATAGTGAGCAGTCAAAAGCTTACAAACTGTATAACCCTGTCACAAAGAAGACAATCATTAGCAGAGATGTTGTGTTCCAAGAACAAGAGTCATGGAATGGGACTGTAGACACACTAACCGATGCTCAAACACCATTGATGGAGGATGATCTTGTAGAAGAAGAGGAACAGCAAGAACCAAAAGAGCAGACACCAAACAGAGTCACACCAGCAAGGACTCCAAGATTTTCAGAGCAGCATGGATCTTCAAGCAGATCCACAGATCAGAGTTCTCCAAGCAGCGACTCAGGTAAGAAAAAGATGAGAAGTTTGAAGGATATTTATGATGATTTGGATGTTAGCTCAAATTTTGCATTGTTGGCATTCCAACCTTCTTCGTTTGAAGAAGCAATCAGAGATGAAAATTGGGTGCAAGCCATGGATGAAGAGATGAATTCAATTGAAAAGAATGATACATGGGATTTGGTTGATTTACCAAACAATAAAAATCTCATTGGTGTGAAGTGGGTATACAAGACCAAAGTGAATGAGAAAGGTGAGATTGACAGATTTAAAGCAAGACTTGTAGCAAAAGGATTCTCGCAGCAACCGAGAATAGACTTTGGAGAAACTTTTTCTCCGGTCGCCAGATTGGATACTGTAAGAGCAGTTCTAGCGACAGCAGCTCAGAACAAGTGGAAAGTGTATCAGATGGATGTCAAATCAGCGTTCTTGAATGGAATTTTAGAAGAAGAAATTTATGTGCAGCAGCCTCCAGGTTATGAAGTTGAAGGACAAGAAGATAAAGTTTACAGATTGAAGAAAGCGCTCTATGGACTGAAGCAAGCACCTAGAGCATGGTATAGCAGAATCGACAGTTATATGATCAAGAATGGATTTTGCAGAAGCAGCATTGAGCCTACCTTATACACAAAGCTAAATGAGCATGAACAGATTTTGATAGTTTGCTTATATGTTGATGATATGATTTTTACAGGTGATCTTGAAATAGATGAATTTAAAGCAGCCATGATGAAAGAATTTGAGATGATAGATCTAGGTCTCATGAAATATTTTCTTGGCATTGAAGTTGAGCAATCTGAAAAAGGCATTTTTATTTGTCAAAATAAGTATGCAACAGATTTGCTGAAAAGATTCAGGATGGATAATTCCAAACATGTACCTACACCAGTTGCAACGGGTACAAAGTTAAGTAAGGATGATGAAGGGGCATATGTCAATCCAACTCTATTCAAAATATTGGTTGGCAGCCTCATGTATCTCACAGCGACAAGACCAGATATTATGCAGGGAGTGAGTCTGATTTCCAGATTCATGGAGACTCCAAAAGACACACATTGGAGTGTTGGAAAAAGAATTCTGAGATACATAGCAGGAACCAGAGATTATGGCATAATGTATGCAAGTACAGAAAAGAAAGAGTTGATTGGATATACAGATAGTGATTTTGCAGGAAGTTTGGATGATCGAAAGAGCACATCAGGTTATGTTTTCCATCTCGGTTCAGGTGTGATAGCATGGGCATCTAAGAAGCAGCCTATTGTTACACTATCATCAGCAGAAGCAGAATATGTAGCAGCAACTTCAGCAGCATGTCAAGCAGTATGGTTAAGAAGAGTATTGGATGGACTCAAGTAGAAACAGCAAGGATCAACAGTGATATACTGTGACAACACATCAGCGATTGCACTATCCAAGAATAGTGTGTTTCATCAAAAGAGCAAGCATATTGATACTAGATATCATTTTATTCGAGAACTAGTGAACAATGGAGAAGTTCACTTGAAGCCTTGCAGAACCAGTGATCAATTGGCTGATATCTTTACGAAGCCATTAGCAGTAGATTTGTTTCAGTTTCATAAAAGAAACTTGGGCGTTGTAAGCCTAGCTGAGACATAGACCAGCAGGCATGTTTGAGTTGTCATGAGTTATGTTTTAGTTTAGAGGTCGTAATTAAGGGGGAGTGTTAAAATATATAATTACTTCCTCATGCAGAAGTTAGACAAATAGTTAAGTGGAGTTAGTTGAGCACAGTTACAGTTAGATTTGGTGAGCGAGTTAAAGAGTGAGTTAAGCGAGTTGATTAAGTCTAGTTATGTGTGAGAGTGTTTGCATGTCAATTAGATTAAATACCCGTCATGGGTTCATTGTTTTCAAGAGAGTAAGAGAGTTTTATGATTCAGAGTTTTATGATTAATAGAAGAGCAGCAGCTCATTGTTCGGGTGAAATATTTGTGTTATTGTGTGTTTGAATCCTCTGTCTTTCCAACATAATAAAGATATTCCTAATCGTGTATAGATGCACATAAAACATATATATAATTCCAGATTGTGTAAAGTACATGTAAAAATGTAAACAATATAAAAGGTTTTTTTTTAGGAGTCGTTTAACGAAATGGGAGGAATTGCCCGGATGGTCAACATTGGCCGGAATCCGGGCCAAAAAAATTAAAAAAATCTTGCAGAAACAGTGTTTGAATCCTGATTTTGACATTGGAAATGGATTCAGCACCATCAAAAACTTGTAGGACACCCAAAATATTAAACTTTGATAGTTATAACATGAATTTAGAAAAATTCCTGCCGGATTTTCTGAAAATCTTATCGGAATTTTCATGATTTTCAGGGCGATTCCTCTGGCTAGTTAGACTACGAC
>JAXQQM020061001.1:0-49388 GCA_034641835.2 Pinus albicaulis | reverse complement strand
TCCAGGGAGTGCGTAAGTTAGGCAACAAAAATGTAGTGGCTAACTCAAAAAATGTTGAAAATCCAAACTTAAAATTTGGCCAAACCATTTCTGAGTTGTTTTTATTTTTTTAAGTAGAATCCATTGTTAAAAGAGCGGATCATTCTGAGTACCCTAACAACCTTCCGCACATGGTTCTTCTCCTCAGCAATGGTAGTTTCCAGCAGCAGTAGCAGTAGCAACACAACATTTCCAGTGCTTAGTTTCTTTAGTGTATTTCAACCATCTTGTGGCTTGAGTGTATTCCTTTTGGAGCACTGTGTAATCTCATTTTCTGTTATATATAATGATATGGCTCCATTGTTTTCTTCTCATAGATTATGATGTCTTAATGTAATTTCCAGTTGCAGCATATTTCCTGCATTTTCCAGATTTTAGTGCTATGTTCCTATTTTGATTTAATTGGAATTCCACATAGGTTCTATATTCCCATATTTTCCATTTTGGAATATTACATTGTTCCATAGCTGAGCAAAGGCACTCGAGAGGGATAGGAGATAGAGCACAAAGAGGATTTGTGCACTGTAGTATCCCATGGGCCACAAGCCTTACTTCTTTGTACCTACAGTGATATTTCAAGACAAAAAGAGAGAGAGGAAAACAACCTCACCTTCCAGCTGGGTTTTTCTCAAAATGTTTTCCATAGCGTTTTTTTGTGTTTTATGTGTGAGTGTGACATTATTTTGTCATTCTCTATTTTTTTACATGATTTCCACTCACACACATGCACTAATTACATTTAAATCTTTAGATCTTAAAGTTTAATATAACTATAATAGTGTATAATTTCATATGTTTTAATATAATATTATCATATGTGTTGTTACAAACAATCCAGTGAAACATCCACAATAGTTTATAGATCACCAATTGTGCAACAAATTGGAAATGCAGCTCAACAATAGATACTCTAGAAGGTAATTTTCTTAAAAAACTTTTCAAATATATATATATATATATATATATATATATATATATATTCTTTAGTTTTTCCATTCAATAATTTGTTGAAAGCCCTGCGTTTTTTTGTCACAGGGATTCCTCCCTCTTTTCTTAGTTCAGTTATTGTTCTTATTACACAATTTGTTTGGCAACCAACCCTTTATTTTTACAGGAATTCCTGTTATTAATCATCATTCTTTATTATACTTCTCACATTGTTTTTACCTATGCTTATTTGGAGATCTAACTCGTGAATTCTTCCAGACTTATCAAACCTTATTCAGGTAATTTGCATAACGATAAGTCATAATAATTTTATTTTTTAGTTGAAAGCTCGGATCCCCTTTTTCTATAAGATATTGTGGTTCATTTCATCACTTAGAATTTAGTATGTTCTGAACTCAAAACTTATCACATGTCTGCTGCACTTTCCGCTAAATAAAATCTTCTGTTGTCTCCAAAGGTGTCGCTTCATTTCATGCATTTTGAAGACAAGTGAGGTGAGGCTGACTCGCTCAGACCATCGTATCACAGTTTATTAACCCAGAGCTTATAAATCGATCTATTACCCATGCGGTGTCATTGTGCTAGTTATAGATAACGATTAAAACAAAGCATATCCTCAACATATTGAATCTGTGCCATTAATTAAAAAGACAACAATTCTCCTCCCATCGGTTGATATAGGAAGCCTTGGGCTAATTAATATTAAAATTCATAATGATAAATATATTAAAATAACCATAATAACAACAATAATAATAATAAAACATAAACCATAATAACCGTGAAATATTATTATTTTAATATTATAATTATAATAAATATATTATATTATATTATAATTAAATTATAATTATAAATTTGATGAATGATATTATATCTTGCGAATATGAACTTTTATATTAATAAACTTGAGCAATCAATATGATAAGTCCAATGAATTAATAGTAGAAATACAAGGGATTATAAAACCAAACGATTAAGATTATAAACTTAGGGTATGAAAACCCTAAGATAAATATCATAAAACTAAAATAACAATGGTTAGCCATTATTGATTTCCATATTGAGAAAACCATTTGATAAACTCTAACATATATATAAACCCTATGATAAATATTATAAAAACTAAATAAACGTGGTTGACCATGCTTGATTTACAAATTGAGACAAAATTTATCACAATACAATGTTGGACAATGGTTCAACATGATTTTACATTATTTATTTTCATATTAAGATAATCTTTCTTACAATGCAACATGTGACCGTGGTTGACCATGCTTGATTTTCATATCGAGATATGTTTTGTCACAATGTGACGTTGGACCATGGTTGATGATGATTGACAATGATTACTTTTCACAATGATCACCCAAGGGATTGATGGCTCACCATGGTTAACCATGGTTGACCATGATTATTTTTCATATCGAGACAATCTTTGTCAAAATGCGACATTGGACTAGGACTGATTTTCATTTTGAGAAAATCTTTGTCACAAAGTGATGTTGGACCATGATTGAATATGAGTATAAAAATAAGGGAACTATATTGAACCCAAATATTAATATTATAAAACCTATGAATAATAATATACAATAGTAATATGAACTCTTAGATTAATACACCCAAGGGATTGATATTATAAACCCAAGGAATTAATACTAAAAATTCAAAGGATTATAAACCTAGGGGACTAATATTAAACCCAAGAGATTAATATTACAAACCGAAGGTATATAAACCCTAAAATAAACATGGTTGACCATGGTTTACCATTGTTGATTTTCATATTCAAAAAATATTATCACAATGCGACTTTAACCATGGTTGACCATCACTATAAACCAAATGTATTTATATTAAACCCAAGGATCAAAATTATAAACGCTATGAATGATATTATACCCTAGTAATATGAACCCTTAGATTAATAAATCTAAGGGATTATAAACCCTAGAGAATAATATTAAACCCAAGGGATTAATATTATAAAATCAATGTATATAAACCCTCATATAAATATTATAAACCCTTAAATAAATAATTTTTCCTTTATAAGTTTTATAAATCGAAGGGAATACTATTAAATCAATGGGAAAAATATTTAACCCTATGAATACGAAGCCTAAGATTAATAAACCCAAGGAATTGAGATTATAAACCCAAGGGAATAATATTAAACCCTAGGAATATGAACCCTTAAATTAGTAAACCCATGTGATTGATAGTATAAATCCAAGGGAATAGTAAATCCAAGGGATTAATATTGAAACTCAAAGCAATTCTGAATCTAAGAAAATAAGATCAAACCAAAGGGATTAAGATTGTAAATTGAAGGTAACAAAACCCTAAAAAAAATATTATAGAACGTGAAAAAAATATGCTTGACCATTGTTTACCATGAAACATTTTCATTTTGACACAAAAATTTTCACAATGCAACGTTAAACAATGGTTGACCATGCTTGACCATGATCGATTTTCATATTGAGACAATATTTTTCATAATGCAACAGCCGACCAGAGTTGGCCATGGTTAATTTTCATATTGAAACAATCTTTTTGAGAATGTGACATTGTACCATGGTCGACAATGGTTGAGCATGGTTGAGCATGCTTGATTCTATACAACATTAAACGTGAGGGAACAATATTAAACCCTAGTGAACAATATTTAAACCCAAGGGAACAATATTAAATGCAAGGGGAATGATATTTAACCCTAGAAATATAAACCCTTATATTAATAAACCGGACATGGAATTGATACTATAAACCCAAGGGAATAATATTAAACCCTAGGAATACTAACCCTTAGATTAATAAAGCCAAAGTATGGATATAATAAACCCAAGAAAGTAGTAAACCAAAGAGATATATACTAAAACCAAAAGAGATTATGAACCAAATAGAATAATAAACCAAAGGGAATAATATTGTACCTTAGGAATATGAACCCTTCGATAAATAAACTCAGGGGATTAATATTATAAACCCAAAAGGATAATAAACCCAATGGAACAATATTTAACCCTAAGAATATGAACCCTTAGATTATTAAACCCAACGAATTGATAATATAAACCCATAGAAACAATAAACCCAAGGAAATATACTAAACAATGGAAATATAAATCCTCTCATTAACAAATCCAAGGGATTGAAATTATAAACCCAAGGGAATAATAAACCCAAAGCATCAATACTAAAAGCTATTGGTCATGATTCATATTATAAACCAGAGATGATAATAAACAAAAAAAAGCAATACCAAAAAACAAAAAAATAATAAACCTAAAAGAATAATACCAAAACCTAAAAGTATTATAAAACCCAAATAATAACAATTGAAATAACACCTACGAGAACCCAAACTTCAACAAACCAGTTTAACATTAAGCGATTATTTTACTTTTAAATGGAGTTTTTTGAAATTTAATTAAAATGGTTTGAAGAGACGAATTTATCTTCATATCACATTGAAAAACTTATTAACATCGAAAATTGGAATGGATAAGTCTTAAAATATCAGGAGCTTCTAAGATTTTTGATGGTTTTGACATGGTTTTTTATTTTTTTTTAATATTAAAAATACATTTTAAATATTAAAAAATAAATTATAATCTTATTTAAAGATATATAAAACAATATATTACTATATTGTAACTCAAAAATAAGTTATAACTCATTAAAATTTAGAATTTACAGCTTTTTATTTATTTATACTATAAAGTTAAAAAACTTTAATTTCAGTATATAATTTGTTCTTAATAGGCTGTTTTCTACATATTCTTGGAAATCAATTCCTTTATTAAATATACATTACAATCTATACAACACTGAAATATAACCCAAAAAAAAATTGAAGTTGTGTAATTTTAAAAGTCAATAAAATTCTTAAAGGAGTCTCATTAGACTAAGCCATATGTTCGTAAAGGAGTCTCATTACACTCAGCCATTTGTTCGTGGCAATAAAACAATGACCTACACAATTTCGTATGTTTGATTTTCTTATGTTTTAATTAGACTAAGCCATTTGTGGCCTATACTCAATCTGATATTTTTTTTTATTATTAAAAATACATTTCAATATGTAGAATGCTAAAATATCACCCCAAAAATATGGTGTAATTGTAAAAGTCAATAAAATTCTTAAAGCAGTCTCATTAGACTAAGGCATTTGTTTGTAAAGGAGTCTCATTCGAGACAGCCATTTGTTTGCAGCAACAAATCAGTCACCTACAAAGTTTGGTAGCTTTGATTTTCTCCTATTTTAATTAGACCAAGCAATTTGTGGCGTATACTCAGTTTGATATGTTTGATATTCGTCTGGCTTAATTTAATATAAACTACCTTCGTAATTATTATATGAGTTTATTTATTTTTACGTGATTAATATTTTGGAAATTTGATGAATATTATCTCATATCAATCGTATTTCCAAATTTACAATCAAATTATGCCATATTGAAACTATAATTGGACTATTTTTACGTACACGTATCCATATTAAGCTCGGGTTGGCAACCCTTTGATTTATTATGGACTGCCTACCTCTAGGTTTTCGCGACATTCGCAATTCTTGGAATGATATAGTATCTCAATTTACTGGACCAGGAGATTCTAATGTCAACCATTAAATCCCAAGAGATTGCATTCTTAACATTTTAAAGAAGAATTATATACGTTGAGACCGGCAATGATTTCATTAAAAATGACCAATAAAAAGAGTATGTATATATATTTTAAAAGTAACTCTTAACATGTGAAAGTATTTTATATTTTGTTTTACTTGTAATTGTCCACATTCATATAACACTATAATATAACAAGGATCGCGAGCAATTGTAGTCCCTGCCGAGATCTGAGTTTCATAGTTTTCTATGGAAAAGATTAAAAACATTTAAAGCAATTACTGGAAAGCAATAAAAAATATTTTTTACATTGGAAAATTGAAGTTCAGTTTATATAAAATATTTATATATATATATAGAAATTTAAAGCTTATTTTAAATACATGTATATGACAATTTTAAACCTAGTTTAATTTATTTTCTATTTGGCGGAGATCATGATTCCTAATTTTGTCACTAAGAACGGAGATATAAACAGATTATTGATTGTCATTTTTGAGAGATCAGGCCACTTATGTCGTGCGTGGGTGGTGGAGAGAGTATGATATAACCCAGTTCAATCTCTATTGGAGGCGGCAGGTGGAACTTTATTTTTGGGTGGTTACATTAATTTTTTAAGCCTATATTTTCTCAAAACAGAATTGTATTGGCAAAAATTACCACCGGCGCAATTATTGATTACCTCTATGATACTCAGCAGAAGAACTCAGAACCATATCTTCTTGGGAAGGGATTTTAGATTTGACAATACTCCTTGTTGACTCTTATTTCCCGGAAAGAGTTTCTGGGTGTATACGTGGGAGCATACGGGAAGGAAAAACTGAGTTCATTCTTATGAGTGCCTATCATTCCACTCAAACTTATAAAATTATATGTATTAAGAAAAATGCGGCACAACTCCGCCATGTCGTAGCATACGGTGTTACGGTGTTCGGTGTTGAAGAGTGACAACATAACAACTGCTTCTCAACTGCTTCTCCCTTGCATGCAATGCCATTCGTCTTTCTACATCAATTGTTGGAAAGTTGCATGCAACTCATTTTACGATGTGGCTGGTACAAGCATGGTAGGCGGAAAAGGTTGGGCGCGTCAACCCGAGACTGTAATTGCCAGCGAGAGGGCCGTCATTGTCTTGATCTCCAAGTGGTATGTTTCCATCAAGGCCCTGGGCTATAATCATCTTCATCTCTCCCGGTGGTATTTTGGATGAACGGCCTCGGCTATAGCACGTTTAAGTAACAGGGTGTAGATTATTTGCAAGGCAAGGAATGAACCAGCTGAGGTGATATGGAGCCGGGAATTAAGGACTGTGGTCTGAGTTTGCAGGCAACAATGTAATGGAAGCTACCATCGTGGTGTGGGTGTGAGGATACTAATAGTATCTCTGGCAGTGGCAAAACTATTTTTGAAAAGTAGGCCTCCGAAGAAGCATCTATGTCGAGGGCCGAGGGGGTGGCCTCCGGTTGGAAACCTTTTTTAGGTTGTATTCTGAGGGTGAAAATAGCGCTGAACTTATTCCCTCTCATCCATAACATATTCCCTCTTATCCATGCCTGTAACGTGGTTCTGAAACAAGGGCTTCATAGTCAGCCCGGGCTCGTTCATGAAGATGGCGTTGTCAGAATGGGCGAGGGAAGGCCATTAATGAACTATTAGTGACCCTGTGCTCCGAGCTCCCAACCGCCTGACCTAACATAATAACTACTACAATGGAACAGCCGGAACTAACACAATAACTACTACAATGGAATGGGCAATGCTTCCCATGGTTATGCAACAAGATATTCAAGAAACCCTCCACCAAGAGATCTGCAATGTCGTAGGTGACAGGAAAGTGGAGGACAAGGAACGCCATGTCGAAGGAGACCTTGAGACTACACCCTCCGTGTCAGTTCGTCTTGTCACGCTCAAATCACTGAGGACTGCAAGATCACTTCGTTTTGTCACGCTCAAGTCACGGAGGACTGCAAGATTAGGGGTACGACATTCCCTACAGGGCCAATGTGGAGTTCTACACGGCATGGATGTAAATAAGTAAATACCATAAATTGCTATCAATGTCTATTTCATATCATGAGAGCTAGAAGCTTAAGCTGCAGTTGCAGAAAGCGATTGCATTTCAGACTTTAAATTGTTATCAATATTGCAGTTAAGACTTTAAATTGTTATCAATATTTAGAAGGCGTTTGCAGGTGAGACTTTAAATTGTTATCAATGTGTTGCAGGTAAGATCCTAAATTGCTACCAATGCCTATCTAAGATATATTACATATATGATCACAGAATGTGGCAACAATTCAACCCTGCGACGCAGAGCATACAATATACAAACTTGAAAGAAAAGTTTAGATGAACTATTAACTGTATTTTTGTAATGGTTTTGGTTAAAGTATAGTAGAAGATAACTTACTGGCATGCTTCCCATGCTTCCGAGTAAATTTCTTTGGCATAGTGACATCTCAGTGATCTTCCTTAGGCTTCAGTTTTTTGCTATGGTTCTCTGTTTCCTCACACAGCTGCATTAATATTCAATGCTAATTTGCTTGCTTTCCCCGAATGGCTATTAGAATTAGCTCCATTCGAATTAGCTCTGTGTACTGGCAGCTTTCCTTTCGGAAAGGCAAGGCAATTAATCTACTCAGAGGGTGACTTCGTCAGAACTTGAGGAACTTTTATTAAAACGCATAGAGGTTATACTCTTGCAATTTGGCCACGGAAATGCTGTATTGTGTTGAGCACTAGGTAGGCAGGGGATGACATGCGGCTTGACACGATGCTGTTAACTGCAAGGGATAAGCTGGATATGATAAGCTGGCTATGAACTGCATTGGATATGTTTTGTGGTGCGTGGAGAAGAAAAACATTACATTAAATTTTTACCTTAATGCTACGTATAAGTTAGCATGAAGTTAGCATTCGAGTGAAATTTGTAACTATCTGAAAAAATTACCCTAAGTTTTAATATAATCATACTCTTTTGTCTGCAATAGAAGGTCCAAGTTAAAAGTTTGCATAAAAAATTGTTTGATCAAATATTTTTGTTGAAACATTAGTCAAAGTGTGAATGTAGTGGTTCGTTAAAGAAATTTAATGCTTGATAAAGGCCCATCGATCGCTATAGTCCCTGTGCTGCCTTCGGCAGGGACTAATAAGGGGTAACAGTTCACAATCTCAAACTGAACTCATTTTAACAAAATTCCATATATGCTAAATTACTTATTTTATTCAACTCATTGATGCAATTAATTCTTCGAACGAAAATCAAATTAGTAACATTTACGATCTCAAACACTAGTCATGCTAACAACATTCGTAAGTTAATTCAACAAGATTCCATAAATGTTAAACTGTAAATCTAATGGCCTAAAACATTTCAATCGTCTAACATTTGACACCTGTGGGAGGTACATTCAAATAAAAACGCCTTACGACGTAACTAGCTAATTTGTTGAACTCACTAATGCAATTAACATTTAAATATGGAAAATGAAATTAATAACACTTAGCAATATTTTAACGACACTTAATTTAATAATTATCAATGGCTTTTAAAGGTGTAAAGGTGTATTGAATGAATATAACATTTGCCAAAATTAATAAAGTTACCAAGACAAAATAGATCAATTTTAGCATGGTCCTTTTTACCAGCCTAGTCAGAGAAGATCTACGAAGAACTAGAAAAAAAAATTGAATCCACAGCAAGTTTGTTGCCTTCTTACTCGGAACCAAGATTGTGGTAGGGCGACTATGCCATATCACTTGGCTTCAACATCTACACTCAATTGTGTGGAGTGAAATTGTAACTTTCTTTTTCTTTTTTTTTTCTTAAAACGAGTTTTTTAACTTTAAGAACATCCAAATTCTACAAATTATATAACTCAAACTTTTAATTTTAAAAATATGTACTAATTTCAATTAAAAAAATCGAAAATTATGCACTATAAACTCCAAAACTTAAAATAATCGAACTATAGTTTTTTCTTCAACTACAATGAGTCGTTGTGCCATTCACCAAGATATATTTGCACAACGATGCTTCTTTAAATGACAAGACATGCCCATGATGAGTATTGGGCAGGTACAACATGTTTATTCCTGTTTTACATTTAACTATATGTCAATGAACCAATCAATTTTGTATCTACAAATGACAACACA
The DNA here is from genome assembly GCA_034641835.2 of Pinus albicaulis. Lineage (NCBI taxonomy): Eukaryota > Viridiplantae > Streptophyta > Pinopsida > Pinales > Pinaceae > Pinus > Pinus albicaulis. The sequence continues at coordinate 39,606 of JAXQQM020061001.1, read as the reverse complement.
TGCCCATGATACGAGTGTTGGGAAAGTGAGGTATGGCCCATTCTTGGAGTACTAGTTAGGTAAGATATAACCCTTTTAGGGAATAATGTTAGCCTGAGGGAAAAACCTGAGAAGTTGGTTTTTTTTGTGTGGTAAGATTCAACCAATTAAGATAAATATTGAAGTCTACTTTTATCGTTGAACAATAAATATGGCTTGGACTAATATCATCTTTCACTTTGGTCTATTTATTATTTCATGTTGTTTTCAATTTTATTTGGGTTATTGTCACAAAGTGCAAGTTCAAGTTCTCCTATCAATCTTTTAGCAAATGTGAAAAAATATACTTTGATATGAAAATTATAAAGAATCCATGTCTATTATAATTCATAACATTTTCTCAATTAGCATGAGTAGGATTTGGAATTTTGAATGCAAGATGGCGAGATTTAGACAAAGATTAAGAGTAGATTGTGTGGGATTTGGATAGAGATCATGAAGAGATTGTATGGGATTTGGAATTGATCAACCATATGTCATAGTTTAATTCTTCCATGTTTTACATTTTAATTCAAAGAGAAAGACCAAAATTAAGCTATTTGAACGGTTGAGATAAATAATTCCTTCCAACCCCAACACTTTAAAAATGGCTTATAAACATAAAAATATATTTTGTTTAATAACTTTATTTTTCAAAAACTTTAGAAAAACATATTAAAAAAACAATGCAAATTAATTATAATAATATCTATTGGAAAACAACATGATCTAATAAGATTTCAATAGTTTTTATTGTAAAAAGGGCAGTGAATAATTTTTTACTATGAAAAGAAAAACGCATAGTTCACTAAGGAAAATAAATTTATTAAAAAAATAAATTAATATCAATAAATCATAATATAGAAGCTTGGCAGGAATTAATAAGTCCATGTTTTTTCTTTAATTAATAAGAAGTTAGTGGGTTTTAATCTAAAAAGAAAAAGAGAAAAGTGTATAGTTTGATTGGTGGATTTTATCCCTTTTAACCATATTATATTTTTTTAATTTTAAAACTAACTTAAAGTTATGAATTTTCTTTATTTTATAAATGAAAATACACATAATTTTTTTTATTTGGTATTAATAAATATCATTAATAAATAATATTTATTTATAAAGTATTACATATTTTATATGTTAAATTTTTTGTTTTCTAATTTAAGGTTATATAGATTTTAGAATATCAAATTTAAAGAGAAACCATAAGTGCTTTTTTTTCTCTAAAATATAATAATAAAAATTTTGATGATATTTTTGTTTATGATTATTTGAAATGTAATATTAAATACATAATCACTTTAAATCTTTGAAAAATTATTAAAACAATTAGTAAATATCATTTTAATAAATTTTAAACTCACTAAAAACAAAAAAACTTAAAACATTTAAAGTACACACTTACTTAAAAAAACATAAAAAAAATTAGAGAATATAAAATCGAATAGACTTTCAATAAACTATACATTTTATCACAAACCATATAAATAAAATTGAAATTATCTCTAGACTCGTTCTACTTCAATTGTAGATTATTTTATTTCACTGTTTAAACACACATCCTCATTTCATTGATACATGTCCTTCCAACAAAAATATAGTTAAGATGGATCTAGGTTGTTATATATCAGTAACCATCATATGCCTTGATCGAGTGAATATAATTTTATTTTATATAATACAAAAAATATTGCTAAACTGTAATGGTTTAAAAAAATTTGTACATTATGTACACGAAACAGCCGAGTTTAAAAAAAGAGTATTAATTATAGGGAAATTAAATTCTAAATGAAATATGGGAGAAAAATTTATCTATAGATATTAACTACCATCTAATATCTAGTATATTTTTATTATGGTCAAGAATGATGGCATGATATAAACTTTTTCTTCTTTTTCATATGGCTAATATTATGATATTGTTACAATATATATTAGCATTTTGATTAAATGAGGGGCATAAAGGAAATTTATCATGCAATTTGTCACTTCCAAAGCCCCTTCAACCACGTACAACATTCCAAGTGATATCCAAGCTGGGAAGGTGGGCTTGAAGAGGTATGATTTGTTGATTTTTGTGTAGCCTCGGAGGTACTCGAAGCCCTAGTGTTCGAGGGTTGGAGGTCAAAGCACCACAAGTAGGCTTGTGGGATTAGAACCTAAGCTTGGGTTTTGTACCCATCAATATTTGGGCCAATACTGTGATGTTTTTTCAACATGTGATAGACAAGGATGATAATTCTCGTCGAGACGAATCCCACACATCAACGATCATATGATTTTTAGTTTTCGTTAAGGAGTTATGACTTTTGAAGTTAGATGATGGGTTTGCACATGTGTATGTAGGTTGACCTAAAATTTTTTTTAGGCTCATGACAGTTGGAAGCCCCTCGTTGTGACATTTTAGGAAGACCCTCATTTAGGTATAAAAAGAGGGTGAGATGGAGGAATTAGAACATCCATTCAAGTGTAACAAACTCAAGGAAAAGGGTTTGGATTTCTCTACCTAGCCACATCAAGATAAGGAGAGCAAAACGAAGGATTGGGAGGTTGTTTTAAGAATAATGAGCATTTTTCTAGAGGGTCGAAACACTGATCATGGAGGCCGAGGAGTAGGGGGCTTTTTTAGTGCTGTTTGGGTGGAGTAATAGCCCTTAGAAATGCTTTCATAGTCAAGAGGCAGTTTGTTGTAGCAAGATGCAGTGGAAAATAGGAGGCTGAAGGGTTGAATGGGGTTGGAATAACCCAACATTGTAGACAAGGTTCTCATCCCCTCTTATAAAGGAAGCCATAGTAAAAGGAGGCCTATTCTAGCCATATTTAATTACTGTTAGGGACTTTTGTTGGAGTGCCTTAACCAGTCTAGTGGTGCAACAAGCTAAGTTCCCTAAAATAATGTTTGATGTTTTTTGGGTGAAAGGTTTGACAAATGTTTGGATCAGTCTACATTGTAGATTGTTGGGAGCCATTTGTTGGAGTTCCATTAAGCTTGAAGGAACTACAACTAGGATAATATCCCACTATGAAGTGATGTAGGTGCCCTATTTTGGACAGATTTTTTGCAGCCCGTGGAAGCCAAGGAGATAGGGCTAACGTGCCATTTTAAAAGCCCTAATCAATGGGCAGTTTCCACAATGAAAATTGGTGCCTATATTTGTGCAATAACTCCTCTATTGCATACACAAAGGGAAAATTGGTGAATTCTATTGGAAGTTGTGTGTAAGGGTCTCCTAGGCATGAGGATTCCCTCACCAGGTGCAGATGCTACGACGCGGACTTGGTCACTTGTGGATGGTTGGAGGAAAATGTGACAATAGAAAAAGTGTGGACGTAATTGGGAAATTATGGTATGTTGGAGGACATCGTGATAGCGTCCAGTTGGAGCCTGGTGTGCAACACCTTGATGGATAGAGGTAGGTCCTGAAGTGGTAGTGTTGTTGAGCTCAAGATTTTAATCAGCCAAGAGCAGTTTGTGGAGCCCGAGACTTGTGAGTGGAGAAGGACTTCTACAATAGATGATGGGCAGTCCTCCTAGCCCATGTTAATTATGGGTGATGGACATATTGGAGTGATAGTCATCCCTCCGTGCCCAATATTTCTCTTCATCAGTGCAACACAGGAAGATAATAGTGTGCTAAAGTTCCTAAGTAGTTGAGGAGAAAAAGTGGCTATATTGAGAGTTGTTCACAATTTTTTTTTTAAATAACTCGACATGAGTCTCGATGAATATTATACTTGATGGACTAAGGAACAACTAGAGAGAAGATTGGATATCTGAGATTTAGTGGAGAGATGGACTTTGAGCATTGATAGAGGTAGAAGTTATAGATTGGGAGCTGAAAGACAGGGAAGGTACGGTGTACGAATGAGAGGAGATGGGAGAGAATGCTACAACCATATGGTCAGATTATATTATTTTTATCTTTTAATAGTGGATGTATGAATGTTATTATCCTCGTACGAGAGCCCTAGAATGTTCTGTTATATCATTTGGATTAATATAATGAAGTTGGGTTGAAAATTTTAAAAATTTGTCTATATTATGTGCATATGTGATTTATGGTTGTTTATATTCCATTGTGCAAAATAGTTCTGTTGAGATTATTGGTTTGGTAGCGTCATTGATTTTAAGACTATCCTAGACCCAAGGTCATGAAAATTCCATCTCCAAAAGCTTTGCAAGGGTATTCCTCCTCCACAAGTCATGAAAATAATGGTTGAAGTGTCTACCAATGTGGAAAATGGGATTTTCCAAATGGAACATTCTTTAAATTATGGCCAAGGATCGTCCATAAAGGTGACCCTTGAAATTTTCATAAAAATTCCACAAGTTGGCTCTTAATTTCAAATCAACATCTAGACCTACAAAGGTTTGGCTTAGTCAGAACGAGCATGTTTTATCACCAAATTTTGGTCCAACATCCAAAACACTCCCACTATATATCACTTTTTTCATCAACAACATGATTTACTGTAGGAGTGATCCTTCAAGGTCTAAATTGGAAAACTGTTAAGCTTCGAACTCTCTTATTTCTATCTCAACCATTACCACATTAGTACATTTTAATAGAAATGGCCACCTCTTCCAAAGTGGAACCGATTTCTTGCAATTTCCAATCCAAGGTGCATAGAACTATGAATGTGCATTTTTATCAGAATCAATGACCATTTCTTGTAGAGTATTAGAAACAATAGCTTTTACAAGATTAAAATTACTATGAGGGAAGCGCTCATATTTCCTATGCAATTGTAACGTGATATGAAAATATTATTTTAATTCAGATGGTATTTATTCGAATTCTATTGTCTCCTGAAGATACTTCCTATATTCTGTCATTTGAGGAAGAATGAGAACATGAGGCCATTCAAGCTTAGTGACTGATGAAACTAGAAACAACATCATTTTTTTATATAAGTTCAAATGTTTTTTACTCAAACCTTGTACTAGGTGATCCGTTAAGCTTATTAGAAATATTATATAGGGATAACGCCATTAATAACCTTCACCATCTACGCATATCGAAAACTAAAGTGTGTTCTCCATTAAGAATAAAATTTTGGTACAGAGACATAGAGTTCTCTACACTTGCTTCCTGAATACTATGTAAACCGATATCAACCATAACTTCTCCTCAAACATAATTTTTGGTGTAAATAGCTCTTAAAGTGGTTGACAGATGGCGCCATATTTTATCAGTCTCCCATTTTGTGAAATATGTAGAAAAGAATTGCTATCAACAACGGGAAGCACATAAGCCACACCATCTCTAGATTGCACAAGAAAATCAGTTAATAACCTTCAAGCATAAAATATCTAGACAAATTAAACTTGAATGAAACCCCTCCATTGTTATACTTTTCAAGCACACTATTAATTATATTTTATGGTTTCTTGAAGGGTTGGTAAGTTGATTTGCCAATAAAATTTTACACTTTGACGGATATATGTTCAGTACATTGTGAAACACATGATACCAAATGTAATCAATATCTTAGTTTGGTGTTGAATCTGGTCACTTTTGTGTGATTATCAAAATTTCAATAAGGTTATGTACTATCGACTTTCGTTCTATACTCGCATAAACCTATTTGATACCCTTTGGGATAATCAAAATGATCATGGCTCGAAAATTAATGCATTTATTTGTATTCTCCAATGCTTCAGGTCCAAGAGTGATTTTAGTGGGTAACAATTTCAAAATATTTTTTTTTACTAAATCATGCTTAAAAGTTTATATCTACTGAAAAAAATCCACAGGGAGGCAAGATGTTCATAGTGAAATGGATACATTTTCACCTTCCAACTGATGCACCTATAGAAATGAATACCCTCTCTCCTTAAAAATACATAGTCTATTAGTGAAATAAAATTATATTTTTTGTAAGTTAGTATATTGATATAAGCTCCTAAGAAAACCCTACTTCAATCTGACTGAGCCAATTAAGAAAGATCAAGGTTCTAGTATTATTGAACAATAATTCCTCAACCGATCGAATCCATCAACTCTAGTAGTTGGGAATATATATGGAAGGATTAATCATGCTATTATAAAGTTTAATATGTCTATAATATTTAAATCAATTTCAAGAATACCCACGAAATAGTAAATATGATTGAAAATTTAAGATGTTAATACATATATAATACAATATATTTTAATCTCAGCTATTAATATGTCTATAATATTTTTCTCGCCAATTATGTATTTTTCATGTCTAATCACCAACAGTGTAAGTGTTTGTGTCAATGTAGCGTTGTCCACTACACCATGGCAATTGAAACGATTCTAGTCATTTGTTGATACTAAAGTATAGGCAAGGTCAAACTTCTTTCTATGAGTGATTATAAACATAGTTATTGTAGGATAGGTAGATGTATAAACTAAATAAATCATGCGCTTACTTTTGCTGATCTTCAATGGCTATCCCGCGATCAATTGTTACAGGAACATGTGATATGTTGTTGATGATGGGTGGGGGTGGAATCTATTGAGATTCAACAAGAAGATCCTAGTGAAAATTATGCACCTACACTAGGATGGAGCCTTAGTCTATTTTTAGGTGGATGTCTATTTATATATGCATGAGAAAATTCTATTTATAGATGAGGTCTATTTGTAGATGTATTTGCAAGTTATATTTATAGATTTCATGTCTATTTATAGATGCATCTCAGCTATTATTATCCCTTAATATTAGTTGGACAATAAACAATAATGTATTCTCAATGAGTAGTTGGAAATAGTTAATTAAAGTGGAAAATTAGTTAGCTATAGGAATTTCGAGTTGAGTGGTTGGTTGGTGGTGTTAGCCATCAGTAAATTTTGTCATAGAAAATGATGGCTAAATATGTTCTTAAGCCTTCAAGAAGCAAGCTTCAAGTAAAACTGCTAGTTCTTGAAGCCTTCTTGGTGTCTTTTATCTTACAAATTATCTTCACTGTTGTTTCCACAAAATATGTTTCAAAGAAGCCCTGCTCATAGAAAGGAATTGTTTCAAAGCCATTTCCCATCATTTTATAAGCCCCATTTCACCCATTTCTTCACTCATTTTAACTTATCCTAATTGATCATCTCATTCCCCTAAAAATCTCATTTTCTCCCTCATTTACCCTCATATTCCCATAAAAACCCTTTAAACCTATAAAAACCCATTTTTATGGTTTAAACTACCTTTTGTTACCTTATTGGAACTCTCAAAAAGGCTACAAACCCACTTTAATCCTTTTTTCCGCTTTTTCCAAAAAATTGGGCCTTAAGCCCCTTTTTGTTTAAGCCCTACCCCCCTCCTATTCATATGACCCAAGGCCTGTGACCTCCTGCTATCCCTAAAACCTTCACCTTAGCCCTTGGTCCTTTCCTTTCTTCATAAAACCTTTTCCCCGCCCCTTTAAGCTCCCTCCACTTCTTATTTCACTCCCCCCACGCCATTTCTCTCCTTAGAGTGATCCTAGCCATTGATCATCTTGATCTAATGGTTATCAGCCCTCCCCCCTTCAAACCTCACTCTACCCCAATGTTTATTACCTGTGCACCTCGATGGTAGATCTACACCATCAATCGTGTTGATCGGATGACCCTCGCCCTTCCCCTATCATTTTACAAACCCGCACTACCCGAAAAATTAGCTTACGTCAGCTCGACCCCACCTCATTCTTCCGCCATGCATCTCCCCTCCTGTCACGTTCATTCTCAGCCTTAGATCTCCAGCCCAAAGATCTAACAGTTGTTGCATTTTTTCGCATCTGTTATGCCCGCTCCCCTCGCTGTGCATCTTGAATGCGAAACTGCCAGTTTTGTAGAAGCTACATGTCATCCAATCGACCATATCATGTTCAAAATGCCCAAAGTTGCTAACCACCTAAAATCCACGTGAATACCACCGTTGTATTCCCGCAAAACCACATTTCTCCCATTTTCGCGCCGATATTCACAAAACACCATTTCACCTGCCCGCCATGGTTTTCTGCCTCCACTGCATACTCTTCCTCTGCTATACTCCTTTTCCCTTACCAAGACCTCTGAAGCAGTTTAACCCAAGGATCGCAGGTTTTATTTTAACAGTTTCTGTGTGTTGCAGGTTTAATGGAAAACAATAAGCCAACACCCCCATAGCTAGAGCAGTGGAAATAAAGCCTAGGATGACGATCCTCAAGGCAACATCACGAAGAAAACAGGGTCACAAGGTTTGGGTTCAAAGGGTTTGATCAACGTCTCATGAGCGTTGATTAAGCGTAACCCTCCAGTGCAGAAGGAAGCCAAGCCACCTGTGCACAAAATAAAAACAAAGGAGATCAATGAATGATAATGGTTAAGGAATAAAGCCCAAAGATTAAACCCTTAACCAACAGATTAAAGATAAAGAACACAGTTTAAAGAAAAATTAATTAAAATATAAAACAGTCAGCAAAGTGATAAAGCAGAAGATGGAAAAGGAAGTCCTAAAATCCAAATCAGAGGCCTAATCAGAGTCTAAAGGGATATTATCAACATAGATCACCCAAAGGAATGCTTCGAAAGACACATCCTGTAGTCTACCTTACCTTTCAAAGACGCCTTGATAGCCATCCTGATGACAGAACCTATTTAAACTGTTAGGGTAGTTATTATAAAGGCATGGGTGGCCTTAAAACTAAATGTCTCACCTAACTTATTCCAGAAGCCAAGTCAGAGTTACTACAGTTAGAAGATATCTCCAAAAACACACACTTTGAAGTTATTACCAACCTACCAGATGTGCCTCAAAGTCAACAAAAACTACCGAATGGTCTAAACAGTTAATGCAATGTTTATTGAGAAGAATGGAGCATCTGATGCACATATATTCTATCTTAAATGATCATTAAGACCACTTCTTTCACTTTTCCTCCTTATTCACCTGAAGATTCATTGTAAAGGGTTGGAAAATGGTTAATTGTTGAACTGTTATTGAGTAAGAGTTGTTGAGTAGTTGTAATATAGTCGGTCGAGAAGAGAAGTATTGGACTATAGAAAGCTATTGGACTCAAAGTATGTAACTGGTCTTGGACATAAAATAGGCAAGCCGATTCAATGGATCCTGATCTAAATCATTGGTGATGTTATTCTTACTGTAATAGTTATTCTCCTTATGTTTCCACTATGTTCATATTCTCTGGTAAATAACAATCAATATAGATTAGGATTTACTTCTAAAAGTACCCTAAATTTGACTGATCAGATTTATCTTTATGTTTTCTTCTAAATGTGTTTTTGGGAATGATTTCAGTAGAGTATAACCAGTCAAAGAATGTTGGTGAGCCCATATCTTTCTGAGTAGAACTTGAGATGTTGTTCCTAAATGATCTTTTCACCGCATGCTAAGTAGAGTCCTAATTAAGGAAGTTTATGGTTAGCCTTGTCCCTTGTTTAGTCTTAAACAACTGTTTTGAAGATTTCCCTTAAGATTATGCTGAAAGCAGGATAGGTTAAAAGTCCTTACTTGATCTTAGGCTGCTTTTTATGTTTATCTTAAATGTTTTCTACTCTTGAGAGTATGCCGAAAGCAGGATAGGTTAAAATTCCTTACCTGATCTTAGGCTACCCTTTGATTTCATATATGTTTGCTTCTTTCACCACACTTCTTAATGTTCCATACCACAAAATCAACTTAAAATATCTTTTGATGTAGATGACTTGCCCTATGAAAACCCTTGGATAGTTTTTGTGCAAGTAAACCCTTTTATGACTGCATAGCCCAATGGATTGACACTATTTCTTAACCTATCTTCCCATATTGAAACATCCTTCTATTTTTTCCCTCATTCACTTCACATGACCTTCTCAGTTAATGATTCCCAACCAAAAACAAACAAACAAACCCCTTGTACTTCATAAATAGCCTAACATAATATCATAAGCTTTAAAAGCATATCATTCTAACACACATACAGAGAGATCCCTCTATGAATCCAGGAGGGCTAGATCCCAGGATTCCAAAGTGGTTCTGATGCTGCCTTGTCATTTGGTATGCCAATCTGCCAAATCATAGGACCCCAACATAATGGCGACTCCGCTAGGGACTTCTAAGTGATTTACATCTGATATATCCTTAAGAGCTCAGAAGAGCCACAACATCCTTAGATTGGTAGTTAATTGTTGATGGTGGATAGAAGATCGTCTCAAAACATTTGAAATCATCCACCTGGTGACTCCACAACTCCTAAAAGACCAAATACTCCACTCGTGATCAGTAGGCCTGCTGATTACCCCTGGTTTCAAAAAGACTCCATTGTGACAACCAACATTACCATTAAAACATCTTGCACACTCATGATTAGGAAAATTTTAGGATTAAGTTTTCCTTGTTAAAGACTACTTTGCCTCTAAAAATAAAAAATTGTGATATCTGGCTAAATTTTATTTCCTGTCGGTCTAAAATCAACATAGTGGCCACTCCACATCCCAACATAGCGAAGACCAAATCACTCCACTAATAGAAGACTCTGAACAATTTACAAAAATGCAGTCAAGTTTCATATCAAAGTTTCGTTATATAATGTCAAGTGACCTGGCAGAACTTGAATGTGAGGCCCTTCCAAAGGTTATCCTTCTCAGCTCAAAATTCAATGCTAAACCTGAGATTAAGAAGATTTTCCTAGATTTTGTGGTTGAAAGGTATGAAACTGAGATTGAAATTTTGAATTCACAAGAACGATCATACCATTTCAGGGACCCCAGAGCATTTTTGTAAAGTTTCCCTCCCCCAAAGCAAGAAGAAATTTCGCTGCCTTTTGATGTGCAGGAAGAGGATGATTGTGCTTTCAAGAGCCACACTGAAGATGCAGTGATCAACGCTGTCAAGGATGCAAATAGCCTACCAGTTATGGAAGGCCTAAAAAAGGAATTTTTACACCATGTTTTTATTGATCTCGTGGCAGAGTATATGGAGGCCCTAGTTGGCTCAAATTCCCAAGAATTGATCCTTTGCAAGAGCCATATAAATCATAAGTGGTCACCACTAGTGGTGGCCTTGGTTTTGAGGACCCACATTCAAAGTACCCTGTGGTTATCTCTGACAAGCAGTCAGATTTTCTACCCTTTTTTGTTACTGATCAACTGACTGCATTGGCACTATTGTATCATATAAAATAGCATAGATTTCCAAGTTAGATTAGGGTAGGTAGGAATGTCAATAAAGCTTAGCCTGTAAGCATTTAGTTAGTTTTTTTTTTTTTTTCTTTGAAAGAAAAATTGGAAAAAAAAATACAAAAACAATAGAAACGAGAAAAGAGGGTAGATATAAAAGAAGAAAGGTACAGCCCCATACCAAAAAAGAAAGAGAGTCTGAAAGTGTGCAAGCCTAAATGCCACTACTTGAAAGAAAACTGCTATTTAGTCATATAGCTGACTCATGACTAGATATGTTTCAATTTACTGCTGATAGGTTAGTGAAGAAGATCTGCCAAACTGTTTAATCTTGGGTTATCAGTAGATTAGATTAGGATAGAAAATAATGGTTCAAACATGCTCAAAATATGAACCAAAGAATCAAAAGAAAAGAATGGCTCTAATCAGATCAAAACCTGACCCAAAGATACAAAGAAGACTGGTTCTAACATGCTAAAAACATGAACCAGGTAAAGAAAAAGAAGACAGCTCAAAGAGATCAAAAACATAGCTGAAAGAAAGAAGGAAGGACTCTCATTGTTTTCGGATCTTAAGCCTTCCAAGTTTTGTTTTACTTTTTTGCAAATAAAGGTCTATGTGTAGTTTGTTTCTGATGTCATAGCCACCATAGCAAATTATACAACTTAATCCTGGTTTGAATGTGTTTTCAATTTGTGTTTTAGAATGTAGAGAATGTAGATAACTTAATCCTGACAGATAGTAGTTAGGTAGAGAAGCTAATGAGTTCAACTGTTTAATCTGGACTCATGGAAGTTATAAGGGTAGATTTAGATTAGTTTTTCCTATTTTCAAAAGAATAAGATGTTGATGTCAAAGGTTTGAAATTCCAAGTGCACCTTATGAAGAACAAATGTTAGGACAAGTAGGTTGTGTAGGTAGAATGTTTAGGAAAAAATCATTTTGTTGTCAATCTACAAATCATCTTCTCAAGCAGCATGATCATCAAAGAAGAAAGAGGTTGTCAAAGTGCAGCAAAGCATCAATACACTGGTCTACTTTCCAGGGATTATCTCTGAGGTTCTTGACACCTCCAAGGAGCTACGATCCCCAAGTGGAGCCACTGTTAGCCATCAGTAAATTTTGTCACAGCAAATTATGGCTAAATATGTTCTTAAGCCTTCAAGAAGCAATCTTCAAGGAAAACTGCTAGTTCTTGAAGCCTTCTTGGTGTCCTTTATCTTACAAATCATCTTCACTGCCATTTCCACAAAAGAATTTTCAAAGAATCCTTACTGATAGAAAAGAACTATTTCAAAGACATTTCCCATCATTTTATAAGCCCCATTTCACCCATTTCTTCACTCATTTTCACTTATCCTAACTCATCATCTCATTCCCCTAAAAATCCCCTTTTCGACCTCATTTACCCTCATTTTCCCATAAAAACCCTTTAAACCTATAAAAACCCCTTTTTATGGTCTAAACTACCCTTTTTTACCCTATCGAAACTCTCAAAGAGGATAAAAAACCCACTTTAATCATTTTTTCCGCTCTATCCAAACAATTGGGCCTTAAGCCCCTTTTTGTTTAAGCCCTACCCCCCTCCTATTCATATGACCCGAGGTCTGCGACCTCCTGCTATCCCTAAACCCTTCACCTTAGCCCTTGGTCCTTTCCTTTCTTTATAAAACCTTTTCCCCACCCCTTTAAGCTCCCTCCACTTCTATTTCACTCACCCTCTGCCATTTCTCTCCTTAGAGTGATCATAGTTGTTGATCATCTTGATCTAATGGTTATCACCCCTCCCCCCTTCAAACCTCACTCCACCCCAATGTTTATTATCTGCGGATGCTAATGGTAGAGCTAAACTGTCAATCGTGTTGATCGGATGACCCTCACCCTTCCCCTATCATTTTACAAACCCACACTACTCAAAAAATTAGCTTACATTAGCTCGGCTCCACCTCATTCTTCCGCCATGCATCTCCCCTCCTGTCGCATTCATTCTCAGCCTTAGATCTCTAGCCCGAAGATCTAACGGCTGTCGCACTGTTTCACATCCGTTATGCCCCATCCCCCCACAGTGCATCTTGAACACAAAACTACCAGTTTTGCAGAAGCCACATGTCATCCAATCGACCATATCGCGTTCAAAACACCCAAAACTTCTAACCGCCTAAAATCCACGCGAATACCACCCCGATATTCACGCAAAACCACCTTTCTCCCTTTTTCGTCCCGATATTCAAAAAACCACCATTTCACCTGCCTCCCATGGTTTTCCGCCTCCGCTGCATACTCTTCCTCTGCAATACTCCTTCGCCCTCACCAAGCCCTCTGAAGCAGTTTAACCCAAGCATCGCAGGTTTTATCTTAACACTTTGTGTGTGTTGCAATTTTAATGGAAGACAGATAAGCCAATGCTCCCATAGCCAGAGCAGTGGAAATAAATCCCAGGATGACGATCCTCAGGGAAAGATCACGAACAAACTAGGGTCACAGGGTTCAAGTTCAAAGGGTTTGAACAACGTCTCATGAGAATTGATTAAGCATAACCCTCCAGTGCAGAAGGAAGCCAAGCCACCTATGCACAAAAGAAAAAAAAAGGAGATCAGTGAAAGATAATGGTTAAGGAATAAAGCCCGAAGATTAAACCCTTAACCAACATATTAAAGATAAAGAACATAGCGTAAAGACAAATTAAGTAAAAGATGAAACTGTCAGCAAAGTGATAAAGCAGAATATGGAAAAGGAAGGCCTAAAAGCCAAATCAGAGGCCTAATCAGAGTCTAAAGGGATATTATCAACATAGATCACCCAAAGGAATGCTTCGAAAGACACATCACTAAAGCAATTACTCCTCCAGAAAGCAAAAGGACACTTGTAGTCTACATTACCTTTCAAAGACACCTTGATAGCCATCCTGATGACAGAACCTCTTTAAATTGTCAGGGAAGTTATTATAAAGGCATGGGTGGACTTAAAACTAAATGTTTCACCTAAATTATCCCAAAAGCCAAGTCAGAGTTACTGCAGTCAGAAGATATCTCCAAAAGCACACAATTTGGAGTTATTACCAACCTACCAGTTGTGCCTCAAAGTCAACAAAAACTACTGAATGGTCTAAATAGTTAATGCAATTTTTATTGAGCAGAATGGAGCATCCGATGCACATCTATTCTGTCTTAAATGATCATTAAGACCACTTCTTTCACTTCTCCTCCTCATTCACCTATAAGTACTCATTGAAGATTCATTGTAAAGGGTTGGAAAATGGTTAATTGTTGAACTATTATTGAGTAAGAGTTGCTGAGTAGCTATAATATAGTATATTGGGAAGAGAAGTATTGGACTCAAAGTATGTAACTGGTCTTGGAAATCAAATAGACAAGAAGATTCACTAGATCATGATCTAAATCATTGGTGATGTTATTCTTACTATAATTGTTATTCTCCTTATGTTTCCACCGTATTCATATTCTTTGATAAATAACATCAAATATAGATTAGGATTTACTTATAAAAGTACCCTAAATCTAACTCATAGGATTTATCTTTATGTTTTCTTCAAAATGTATGTTTGGGAATGATTTCAATAGATATAAACAGTCAAAGAATGTTGGTGATCCCATATCTTGCTGAGTAGAACTTGAGATGTTGTTCTTGAATGATCTTTTCACTGCATGATAAGTAGAGTCCTAATCAAGAGTCCTAATCAAGAGTTTGTAGTTTAGCCACATGCCATTTGATCTTAAACGATTGTGTTGAGGAATTTCTCTTAAAAGTATGCAGAAAGAAGGATAAGGTTAAAAGTCCTTACTTGATCTTAGGCTACTTTTTATGTTTATCTTAAATGTTATGCCTTGGTGCATCTTAGAAAGACAGGCTACAGGTTAAAAGTCCTTGCACGATCTTAGGTTGCCCTTTGTTTTCTTATATGTTTGCTTCTTTCACCACACTTCTTGTTTCATACCACAAACTCGACTTAAAGATATCTTTTGATATAGATGAATTGCCCTATGGAAACCCTTGAATAGTTGTTGTGCAAATAAACCCTTTTATGACTCCATAGCCCAATGGATTAGCATTGTTTCTTGACCTATCTTCCCATGTTGAAACATCCTTCTAATTATTTCCTCCTCCACTCCACATGACCTTCTCAATTAATGATCCCCAACCACATGTTAGGAATATGTAATTAGCAAGATTGGCAAAGTCCAATCACAGAAACAACATTATTTAAACCACTTTGGGATTCTAGGATCTAGCCCTCCTGAATCTGGAGAGGGATCTCTCCAATAAGTGCAAAGATGGATTTGTCTTTGAAGTTTGGGGTAATGATATTAGGCTACTTATGAAGGCCAAGGGTTGGTTTTGTTTTTGGATGGTTGAGCATGATTACTGTTTGAGGTGGAAATTCCTAAATGCAAAGAGTTTCAAAGGTGAGAAGTTACAAGAAATTAGAACAAGCTTTGGTCAAGAAAGATAGGTAATTGTAGGTTTTATTCCATTGGGCTATGGAGTGATAGCAGGGTTTAACTGGAACAGCAAGATGCAAGAGTGTTCCATGGGGCAAGTCATATATGTCTAAGGATCTCTCTGAAGATTGATTTATGGAATGAAATGATACAACAAGAAGGAAAATTAAACAGATGCAGAACAAAGACTAGCCCATGATCTAGTAAGTACTTTTAAACTAGCCAGTCTTTGACAAGCACTTAAGAGGAACATAAAAGAAAACTAGGATCTGGTAAGTACTTTTAAACTAGCCAGCCTTTGATACACTTTCAACAGAAAAAATTTTAAAACAAAGGGAAAATTGAAGGCAACTGTTGGAGTAGAAACTAGCGGCACAGGCTCACCAAAAATCCTCTCCCAGCTCTGCTTTACTTGGTTACTTTCAAGACAAACACAAAGATGACACAGAATGGCCTAAGATCTGGTAAGTACTTCTAAACTAGCCAGATTTTAACACATTCCAAGGGAAACATTCAGACAACCTTTGGGGATAAAAATAGGACTAGGGAACACCATATCTTCCATATTTCATCTCTAATTAACTAATAATGAACATAACATTCAAGAATAATATTCAGCTAAGGCAATAAGACGAGGGAATGCCAGCATTCTTATGCTTAAACTGAATTAAATCATTCCCAAATAACACAGATTGGAAGAAAACATTCAGGTAAAGATTTTCAGTCATAGAAGGTTACTGATATACAGTAGGTCCTAACTCTATGCATGTTGTTATTTATATGAGAATATGAAACAAAATGACAAGTTACAATGAGAAAAAAATCACCGTCAACATAGACTAGGATCCCATAAATTAGCTTGTATTGATGCTCCAAACCAATTACAACTTTAAGTCCAATGCTTTAGTTTAACCATCATCTACTCATCTCAGCCTAACTTATATATCTCAAGCAGAGCTCCAAGGGCGAGTGGACACTATTTAAAATCAGAAGTTTAAGCTCAAATGTATTTCAAAGTTCTACAACCAACAATTTCTCCTCTTCTACAGAAGTATTTATAGAAGAATGAGGAGGTGAGATCTCAATAAAAGATCTCTCAGAAAGTGTCTGAGAATGATGACTATAGAAGCCTTTGAGGGGCTCGATGGAGAATTTGGTGTGTTAATGTATTAATTGATTTATATTCATGAATTAAGCTCGGTGGGAGCTTTTGTTGACTTTTGAGGCTCTGTGTCATGTTGTAGTAACTCTGCAGATATTTTTTGCATTAAGTTCCTTGCAGAAGTAACTCTCTGGCTGTGTTGAGGCGAATATATGATTTTGATCAATAACTTCAGCATCTGTTTGAATTCTTGTGGCTACAGGTGGCACTATGGTAGCTGACAGGAATCAATTTCCCTTAGATGTGGCGGTGGAGGCCTTTATGTCTGATAAAACATTTATGATTTTCCTTTAATTGTGTTTTAATTTGGGGGATTAGGCTTTTGATAATCAATATTAGCCGTGATCCCCGCAAATCTATCTTCAATGTTCTATTTTGCTGAATTCTGTCTTTCGACATTGATACTCTTTAATTGTGATTTGAAACAGTGTCTTGTTGATGTGCAGGCCGCACAGGGCTCATATGGCATCAATGCCTCATGAAGCATTGATGAAACGTGGAGTAGAGCCCCGTGAATGGTTTTGTTTTATGAATTGAAGGCACGAGAATCGTCATTCCCATCCTTTGGCCTTTATATAATGGAAAACCCATAAAGCACATGCAAAATACATAAAATATTATAAAATCCTGCGTATTTGGGGAAAAACTGCTTCAGAGGGCGTGGGGAGGAGCGTAGCCATTGGATGGCAACATCCAACGATTGAGATTAGTTAAGAGAATGTTAAAAAAGGAGAGTAGAGGGAAGAATAATTCGGAACCATCGATCACGCAGAGATCAATGGTGGGGATCATGCATTTAAAAACATAAAGTGGAAAAGTGGAGGGCGATGAAACCATGAGGAAAGATCTGGGCCGTCTGATTTGGACACGTGGACGGTCCAGATCCAATCGGAGGGGGAAAAAAGAGAGGGTGTAACGAAAATATCCGATGCGATCAAGTACTGACCATCAATATGCAGATCAGATCAACGGGAGAGATGCTTTAATCAATGCGTCGTATCCTGGTTAACTGCTGGGCTTCTTCGGTGAGCGATCGCCGTCTGATGAGCGGCCTCAGATCGGATGGTGGACGTCAACATCATGCCGTGTCCACGTCTGATATTTAACGTCTGATATTTAACGTGTGATGAGCGATGGTTTTGTGAACAGTGGCGAGGCCTCGCGTCAACCGTTGTTCGGAAAAGCTGCTGAACAAAAAAAACCGCCCCGCTCTAAAAAACGGTGCGATGGATACCGCTAGTTTTGCAATGGTGAGTGGTTTGCGGGAACCACCGAGGCGAGAGACTGTGTGGGCCATTTGATCAGCTCCAGATCAACGACAGATATTTTATTTTTATCATATATGGCGGAAAACCTTAATACTTCATGAAAATTCAAAATTTTCAATATAATACCAAGTTTTATTGCTTCGGGGGCGGAATATATATTTATGAAATGTTTGGCACCCGATTGCGGGGCCTTGGTCTATATGGAACGATAATAGGCCCGAGACGTATATATAAAGGGCCAATCGCATCAGAACTATCGGGCCTGGTCTTCAATCAACCCATTCTGGATTCTTCCGATGTGATTGCGCTTCGGGTATTTTTGATCTAACCATTTTTCATTTAAAAGTCATTGTATGGGCGCGTTAGACCAAACTTTGGATAAGTGGGTTTTCTATATTTACAAAGGAAAAAATAGATCGGATATGGATTTTCACAATGATTTAGTTCCTGATTGCGGTCCCACGGTTTGTATGGAGAAACAATATGATCGGGGGTTATGGAACAGAGGGCCAATCGCATCGGAGTTTGTCTACAACAAAACGACTTGTGCTCGCTATGTTTTTCTGATGCGATAAGAGCCTAGATGTCTAGCTCTTGGTTCTAGCGCTAGGGCACATGGAGGGGAAGTGGTTTAAAACCCAACCCAAGGGGGCTTAAGTCCTTAGTAGTAAAAACTTGTTTTTATGAAAATTTTCAGAGTTTTCAATGGTTTTGGGGGTTTCGGTAAGGCTAAAAAGTGAGTTCTTAACCTTGTAAAAAATGATTTTCATGAAGGGAAGAAGAGGGATCATGATAATAGAGGAGTTTTATGGAGAAAAAGGGGAGCAAAGTGAGGGTTAGTTTTGAGTGGAGGAAGGAGAAAAATGATGATTTTGCAGCAGTTTTTCACTTATGGAAACAACAAAAATTCTGAGTATAAAATAGGAACAATAGTGAAGATTTGGACAGAGGCATGAGGCCTTCAAGAGTCTTCAAGAGCCAACACTTTTTAGCAATAAAATTTGTTCCTTGAAGGCTCAAAAAAAGTCTTAGCCACCTTTTGTTATAACAAATTTTATAGGTGGATAACAGTGGCTCCACTTGGGGATGGTGCCTTCTTGAAGGCATCAAGAACTTCAGACTTGCATTCTCTGGGAGGCTGACCTGTGCCTCATCCATTGGGCTGCCCTTCCTTTGATGGGATGATCTTGCTCTAAAAACATATTAGTAGCCAAAAAAACAATGGATCTTTCATATACAAGCTTTCTACCTACCCAATCCTACAGATCTAGCATTTTTTCTTCTTTTAGAGTGCACTTGGATTGGAAAAATCTTTTACAAAATTTTATTCTTTTGAAAGCAGGTAATCTAATATAATTCCACTTCTTATTTATCCATGGACTCAGATTAAACAATTGAGTCCATATGTTTCTCTACTTAATCTACCATCTGTTGGGATTAAACTGTCCAATAGATTTTATTCACTAAATTCTAGAACAAAAATTTAAAAACAATCAAGTCAAGATTAAACTGTTTGACTTGCTATGATCTATGGCATAAAAAACAAGCTGCACATAGATATTTATTTTGCAGAAAATTTTAAAACAAAATGGAAGGCTTAAGATCTGAAAATTCAAAGCACTTCTTTCATCCTTTTACAACTCTTTTTTGACTCTTGTTTGAGCTATTCCTTCTTTGTCCTCTGGTTCAGATTTTGAGCTAATTATAACCAGATTTAGATCTTTTTTGACTCAAAAAATAAAACAGATTTGAGTCATGTCTTTGGAAACTTAGGTTCAGATTTTGAGCTTGTTTGAACCTTTAATTTCTATCCTAAACTATTTACTGATAAGCCAAGATTAAACAGTTTGGCAAATTCAATTCACTACCCTATCAGCAGAAAATTTAAAAATAATTAGTCAAGATTAGGCTGTTTGACTAACTAGAAGTGTGTTCTTTAGGAGTGGCATTTGAACTTGCACACTTTCAGACTTGTTTCTCTTTTTTGGTATGGGGCTGTACCTTTCTTGTTTTTCACAATCTTCCCTCTTTTCTTTCTTTTCTTTGTTTTTGTATTTTTTATTTTTTATAAATTTGAATGCAATGGTGGATGAGATATTTATAATGAGAAGAAAGATAAAAAAGGCTTTCATAATATGTCATGGATCAAGAGAAGTAATGTTTAAGTATCCTGCCATTGACAGGACCCCCAAACACTTCTGCTCCATTCAACTCCTGTAAAAAATAGGCATTGTTACCAGTAGCTGAATGAATAATGTAAGGGCCAAGCCATAAGTTGTCAAATTTCTGTGATTTCCCTTGTCTTCCCTCCTTGAGTCCCACTTTAAAACTTTGTCCTCAATTTTGAAATTGTTGGCCTTTGTTCTTCTGTCAAAAATATTTTTGATGCTGTCTTGTTTCTGCAATTCTTTGTTATAAACTTCTTCTCTAATTTTCTGAAGATGAATGGTCTGATTTATTATTCTGATTATGTCATTATCTTCAGTTTGTAACTATTGAATCAACTTCATTACTGGTACACCAAGGCTATTTGGAAAAATTGCATCAGTACCATACAAAAGCTGGAAGGGTGACATGCCAATAGATTTCTTCAGTGTCAATCTGTCAGCCCAAAGTGCATGAAAAATCTTTGTGTGCCAAGACTTCTTGTTATCCTCCAAAAATTTCTTGATTATGTTCACTAAACTCTTGTTTGAGGATTCTGCAAGTCCATTACCTTGAGGGTAATAGGCCGTGGAATGCCCCAATGTTATCTAATATATATGAAAGAACTCAACCATCCTCTTTGATCCAAATGCTGTTGCATTATCAGTGATGATCTTGGTAGGAAAACCAAATCTGGAAAGAATGTTAGTCTCCATGAATTTTATAATAACTGAATCATTGGCCTGTCTACAAGGTATGGCTTCTATCCACTTAGTAAAATAGTCTGTGGCAGTGAGAATCCATCTATGCTGGGCAGAAGATGGGGGATGGATTTCTCCCATGAAGTCAAGTCCCCACTGTTGAAAAGGAGCTTCAACAGTGATTGGATGCAGAAGCAGGGGTAGCAGTTTTCTTTTTCCTACAAAAAGTTGACATTTATGACAGGCAATGATCATCTTTTGTATATCAGGAAAAAGAGTAGGCCAATAGAAGCCAGCCCTCAAAATTTTGTTGGATGTTGTCTTCCAGTATAAATTATCTCCACACTCTCCTTCATGGAACTCGTGCTTAACCTTCTCTGCATCAAACTCAGGCAAACATTTAAGCAATAGACCACATGCATTTTTCCAATAAAGACATTTATCTATAATGCAATAGTTTACAGCTTTTAAATTTAGGAATCTTGCCTTAGTCTTTGTCAAACCAAGAGGTGTATTTAAATTAAGAAAAACATAAATGATATCAACATACCAAGGAAAATTTATAAAATGGTCTTCAACAATAGGGGTTGAGAATCCTTCTTGGTCATTCAAAGCATCAATCATATTAATATCAAGAACTTCAAAATTGGATTCAGCCATTAATCTAGCTAGACCTTGGCCTTTGATGAGTTTAGTGGGTTTTATCTCTAAATCATATTCAAGGATAACAGCAATCCACTTACCTCTCTTACCATCTGGGTCTTGTGTTAGAATGTCTTTAACAACTGAGTTTGGGACAAAGGCAATGATGTGTGAGTGAAGGATGTACACTCTGAAGTCTTTCAAAGCTTTAACCAAAGCAAAATCTTGCTTCTCCATAATGTTATACTTCAAAGGGGCATCCCTCAATGCCTTACTAAAGAATGCAATAGGCTGCTCTTGTCCTTGTGGATTTTTCTGTAGAAGGACAACAACTATGGTATGTTCTGATGCAAATGAAAAAATATAAAAATCCTTTGAAAAATCAGGACTTATAAGAACCGGTGTTTTGGTTAACGCTTGTTTCACCAACTCAAATGAATTCTTTTCTTCCAAGGTCCATTTCACCCCTTGCTCCTTCTTCAACATGTTTGTGATATTTCTAAGGAGCTTAGCCAAGCTGGGGATGAACCTTCTCAAAAAGTTAATCTTTCCAATGAAAGATTGCAACTCCTTGATGTTCCGAGGATGAGATATTTGCAATATGGCCTCAATCCTCTTTGGATCTATATTAATACCCTCTTCTGAAATGATGTGCCCAAGAAGTTTGCCCAAGAAGTTTACCTTCTTGGAGACCAAATAGTGTCTTCTTAGGGTTTAAAGATATCCCAAATTTTCTGCATTTCTCGAAAACTTTTTTTAAATGTTCTAAGTGCTCTTCATCTGTTTTTGAAAACACAGTGACATCATCAAGGTATATAATGATGAAGTAGCCCAGTTCTTCCGAGAATTCTATGTCCATGGCTCTTTGAAAAGTTGCTCCGGCATTCATTAGACCAAAAGGAATTTTCACATACATGAAAGTGCCCCATGGTGTAATAAAGGCTGTCTTTAATTGATCAGCAGGGTGAACTAAAATCTGTTTGTACCCTGAGTAGCCATCAAGCAAAGAAATTCTTCTAGACCCCACTACCCTTTGTAAAATATGATCCATCTTAGGTAAAGGGTAGTTGCTTTTTAACGAAGCTTTGTTTAAGTCTCTAAAGTCTATACAAAGCCTGATCTCTCCAGTTTTCTTCCTAGCTGACACCAGATTAGACACCCACTCAGAATAGCTAATAGGGAATATAATACCAACGTCATACATTTTCATGATCTCCTTCTGAACCAAAGGAAATTGAACAGGGTTTATTCTGCGCAGTTTATGTTTGAATTGTTTTTGGTTTTCTTTGAGAGGGATTTTGTGCTGTATTATTTTAGTGTCATAGGATTTAAGATCTTCGTAGTGCACGAAAAAACATCAGAGAATTCTCTAAACAACTATGTGTATTTGAGTTTAATGTGAGCTGGTAAAGTCTTAGACAATTTAATCATCATGGGTTTAAGTTCACTGCCTAAATTGCACTCTTCCACTTCAGTATCTATAGGTTCCAGTTTTGCTTTATTTTCCACATCGTTAAAATTGAACAACTCTTCTAAAGGGGTCAGACCCTTAGGCAAACTTTCATCTTTAGAGTGCAAATTTTCTAACTCCTCTGTTTCTAACTCTGCATTCAATTCTATTTTGTTTTTTTGTTTGCTTGACAACATGTTAATATTAACAGGTTTAGGAGACGGTTCTTCTTCACCAAGGAAATTTTCTTCACTGCAATATGTCTCATAATCTGAGTCTAAACTGTGTAGTTCAAATTCATTTCTGAGTTGCATGAATTCTTCTATTTGTTTATCCCCATCGAAAACCTGCTAGTATTTTTTGTTATCAGGCATGGCTGGTCTGAATTTTATCTGAGTTGTGTAGTCTTTAGTTTCATATGGCGTTAAACATGTCCTAGCTGCAAAGACTAAATTGTGGGCCGCAATATTTCTTTTTCTTGGGACAAAAATCAGTTTGGACTCCTCGAATGTTTTTAAAAGGTCCATGACATCGTTTAGGTAGGCCCTAAGTCTGGGATGATTTGCGTTATACTCCCCATTGAATTGCCTAATGACTAACTCTGAATCCCGATGTACATTGATTCTTTTGGCTCTTAACTTTTTCAACAAATGTAAGCCCAAAAGCAGGGATTCGTATTCGGCTATGTTGTTTGAACATTGAAAGTTTAATTTACAGGAAACACATTCTTTGTGGTTTTTTTCAGTGTTTCAAATCCAGACACCTGCACTAGCGTTAGTTCTAGTGCATGACCCGTCAAAATACATACTCCATAGAGGATTGTTTTCGGTTTCGTCTGTTTGGTTACCATCCTCTTCAATTATTGTGCTTTCTAATTGTTCATGATTAGCGACACTTAATTGAATTTTTTTTTACTCTTCAGGTTTTTCGTTAAGTGGAGGAACGTTTTCTTGAGTGTCAAGGTTTAAAAGCAAAGGAGGCATGACTTGTAGTTCAAGACCCATATCTGGTTCGCTATTGTTTAACGGTTCAACAAACTATTTTGACAGTTCTGTGGTGTTTACCTCCTCCTCTCTATCGGCCATAAATTCTGTTAAAATTACTCGCTCATCCAATGTTTCTTCATTAAAAAGGATAAATGAATCAAGGCCTGTGTTTACAGAGTAGAGGGGAGAGTTTTGCGGTCTGTCTTGACTTGTAACTGTGTATTGCATATGAGACTCCCTGTAAAGTCTTCTAGTCTGATTGAAAACAGGGATAGTCGCATAGGTCATGTCCATTTGCATAGTCCCTTGTAACTTAGCCCCCCATGATCTTGATAACACCATTCCATATTTGGGGGGAACATCAGCCACCACAATATCCATGACTAAGCATTTGGATGGAATCTGGGCTAAGTTAACACAGAGTTATTTGATTAATCCTAAACATTTTACTCTGCTGGAATCAAAGGAGTACAGGTGCTTGTAAGGTCTGGTGATTTCTAGACCCAGGCTCTCCATTACAGCTTTTGGCATTAAATTATGAGAAGCTCCTGAGTCATGCATAGAATTGTGAAATTTTTTGTCATGAATGTTTAAACTCACATAAAAGGGAGGAACAGGTCCCTCTTGATACATACCTTCAATCTTTGGACCAAAAATAAGCTCGAGCTGGTCATCATTAAGATTGAATGTATCCTCATTTTCCTCTATATTTAAAGCCTTCAAAATTTGGGTCCTATATACATGCTGGGCAGCTAACTCAGTCAAAGGAACAGAGATTTTGATCTTTGAAATTTCCTGCTCCAGGCTGAAAGGAATTTGACTCTTTAAAGTGTTGGTTTCAGCCTTATTAGCTATCATTCTATCAGCAATATCAACTTGCTGATTTGTCCTATTTACATTTGAAAAAATGGTTTTAATAGGAGTACTAGCTGAGATGTTAGTACTACTAATGTCTGCACTCTGTTTTTCATTGTTTTGAGTGTCTTTCTCTTTACCATTATCAAAATTTACATCCACTGTTTTGTCCTTTTGTTTGACCATTCTAGGCTTGGTTGTAGTGTTGTTTTGTGAAGATTTGTCGGAGGCTTTTTTGTTGGGAGTTTGTTGACTAGTTTTTCTTCTAAGGTCATATTCTCTTTGAGATTATATGATGACATTTTCCATGTCTTGATAATAATTTTCATCATCATCTCTTCTGTCATCATAAGGTGTGTATAGACCTTGTTTTCTATCATAATGAATCTCAAAGTCATCATTATCTACCCCTAGCATGTTGATATCATCTTCCTCTGTTATTTCATTTGTTTCCTCAACCTCACTTACATAGTTTTGATGAAAGGGAGGAGTGATATGTTGATCATCTTCCCTAGGTCTGTTTGGAGGTTGGTTCCTTCTAAAATTCTGATTCTGGTTCTGGTTTCTGTTTTGAGGAGCAGTTTGGTTTTGACTGGCTTGCGCTCTCTCAAGGATGCTCATTTTCTTCATCATCACCTCCATCATTCTCTCCATCTTTGAGTTTGAAGTAGAAGGTGTGTTTTCCTCTCTAAAAGACACTCTCTTCTCATTTTTCATTCTTTCCCTCTTCTCTATCAAGTTGACTTCCATAGCAAGAGCTCCTTTTTTCATCTCTTCAAGAGTTGTAGAGTCTCTCTCTCTCAGCTGATAGGCCATTTCAAGGTCAAACCCTTCAGGAAAATTGTTTAAAGTTGAGCTTTGTGGAGGTTTTAGATCTGGGGAAAGGGCATTATACACGCTGTTAAATATAGTGTAGTAAGCTTGCACACTTTCCCCAGTGTTTCTATGGAGGTTCTTGTAGTCGGAAAGGACTTGGAGAGGATTTTTCTTTACTTCCCATTTGTTTAAGAAAGTCTGATGGAAGGCTTAGAGATTATTGATACTATGGGGGGTTAAGCCTTTAAACCATTTTCTTACTTATCCCCCCAGACTCTGAGAAAATAATCTAATCTTGACAGAATCATCATCAATTTCATTTCTGTCAAATTAGTCATTCATCTTATCCACATGTTGTGATGCGGTTGTAACATTACTAGCATCATATAATGGAATTTTGGACTGATAGTCCTATGGGAGATTGACTAATGGTACAGGAAGGACTAAGGGAGCATACCATGCTGCCATGATATGTGGTGTAGGTGGATTTACAATAAGTGGATTAACAAGAGAAAAAGTGGACTGAAATGGGGTGGTTTGAACAGTGGATGAAGGATGAAGGGATGTGGATGGAACAATAGTAGATTGCTGAGCTGATCTTGGATGAGAGACACCTAGTTTATGAAGGAAATGTAAATCAGGAGGTGTTGTTTTTCTGCTACCAAGGTGTTCACTTGTTTCAGGAGATGAAAGTAAAGACTCAGAATATAACTGATCTAAATCACCAAGGGACCTAGTTCTAAAGGGATTTACTAATTCAACTTGTGATTGTTGTAGAGCTGAAATATTTTCAGGGACTGAATTAGCTGTCAACGGTGATCTGAAAACATTTGACAATTTAATCCTAGGAGAATTCCTAAGGATACTTTCTGGGTTATCAACTATCTCAGGTGGATCAGGGTCAGGATGGGCTCTAGTGTGAATCTTTCTAGGAGCCACTATGTTGTGTTTTTCAGACCCAAATAAACAGGAAAAGATCAACCAGGTATGACAATATTTAAGAGGTCAACCAATTCTGTTTCACAAATTCAAATCCTACAGTCCTCTGACTAAATTTTAAACCATGTTGTATTGACAAAGGTTCTTCCCAGTGGAGTCTTAAGGTCTGTCAAGGATTGTGGAGTCGCCAAGTGGAAGTTTTTAGCTCCTTTCAGAGGTAAAGGGTTTTATGGTCCACCACCATGTTTATTAAATACCAATCTGAAATATTTTTAGGTTTTCTGAGTTATTTTTCAGTTGTGTGGTTTCTAAGAATATCCTAACTCTGTTTCAAAACTTAGCTATGGTTATGAGACAAAGACAGTCTACTCTTATGGCTAAGCCAGTTGATATTTCAAGGTTAGATAAAGTCTTAAGAGAATCCTACGGTTTACTTTGTTTGTCACTGATTCAAACAAGTTTCATCATTATTACCATTCCTTGGTAGTGCTTGAAAATGTTGTTTTTTACTCACAAGGTTTGTATTAATTTCTAAAGGAAACTAAGATGAAAATTTGACTCAGTCCCTAGCGGAGTCACCATAAATGTTAGGAATCTATAATTACAATAT
The DNA here is from genome assembly GCA_034641835.2 of Pinus albicaulis. Lineage (NCBI taxonomy): Eukaryota > Viridiplantae > Streptophyta > Pinopsida > Pinales > Pinaceae > Pinus > Pinus albicaulis. Next base: position 12,452 of record JAXQQM020061001.1, on the reverse strand, counting down.
TGGCAAAGTCCAATCGCAGAAATAACATTATTTCAGCCAATTTGGGATTCTAGGATCTAGCCCTCCTGAATCCGGAGAGGGATCTCTCCAATAAGTGCAAATATGGATTTGTCTTTGAAGTTTGGGGTAATGATATTAGGCTAGTTATGAAAGCCAAGGGTTTGTTTTGTTTTTGGATGGTTGTGCATGATTACTATTTGAGGTGGAAAGTCCTAAATGCAAAGAGTTTCAAAGGTGAGAAGTTGCAAGCAATCAGAGTAAGCTTTGGCCAGGAAGATAGATAATTGCAGGTTTTAGTCCATTGGGCTATGGAGTCATAATAGGGTTTAATTGGAATAGCAAGAGGCAAGAGTGGTCCATGGGGAAAGTCATCTATGTCTAAGGATCTCTTTGAAGATTGATTTATGGAATGAAATGATACAACAAGAAGGAAAATTAAACAGATGCAGAACAAAGAGCAGCCCAGGATCTGGTAAGTACTTTTAAACTAGCCAGCCTTTGAAAAACACTTAAGAAGAACATAAAAGAAAACTAGGATCTGGTAAGTACTTTTAAACTAGCCAGCCTTTGATACACTTTCAATAGAAAACATTTTAAGACAAAAGGAAACTTGAAGGCAACTATTGGAGTAGAAACTAGCGGGCTGGGCTCACCACAAATCCTCTCCTAGCTCTGCTTTACTTAGTTACTTTCAAGACAAACACAAAGATGACACAGAATGGCCTAATATCTGATAAGTACTTCTAAACTAGCCATCTTTTAACACATTCCAAGGGAAACGTTCAGATAGCCTTTGGGGATAAAACGAGGACCAGGGCACACCATATCTTCCATAGTTCATCTCTACTTAACTAAAACGGGACATAACATTCAAGAATAATATTCAACTAAGGAAATAAGACGAGGAAACACCAGCATTCCTATGCTTAAACTGAATTAAATCATTCCCAAATAACACAGATTGGAAGAAAACATTTAGATAAAGATTTTCAGTCAGAGAAGGATACTGATATATAGTAGGTCCTAACTCTATGCATGATGTTCTTTATATGAGAAGATGAAACACAGTGAAAACAGAAACAAAATGACAAGTTACAATGAGGAAAACATCACCGTAAACATAACTAGGATCCCATAAATCAGCTTGTATTGATGCTCCAAACCAGTTACAGCTTTAAGTCCAATGCTTTAGTTTAGAAACCATCTACACATCTCAGCCTAACCTATCTATCACCAGCAGAGCTCCAAGGGCTAATGAAAACTATTTACAGATAGAAGTCTCAAGCTCAATTACATTTCAATGTTCTACAACCAACCCCTCACTCATCTTCTGCAGAAGTATATATAGAAGAATGAGGAGGTGAGATCTAATGCAAAGTATTCTTCAGGACAATTAATACGTAATGATGACTTCAGGCACTTTAAGGCCTGATGGAGAATTTTACAGGTGTGTTACCGTATTAATTGATTTATATTCATGAATTAAGCTCCTGGGAGCTTTACACTCGAGGCTCGTGATGTTTGGAGTAACTCGCAGATATTTCTTCCATTAAATTCTCTAGCACTAACTCTCTGGCTGCGCTCGAGGCAAATATCTGCATTTTATCAATAACTTCGGCCTCGTTTGATGCCAGGCTGTGGCACCGTGCAGCCGAAGGAATCAATTTTCCTGAGGTGGAGGCTCGTCGTCTCGATAACACTTATGATTTTCCTTTAATTTTGTTTTAACTTGGGGGATTAGGCTTTTGATAATCAATCTTAGCCGTGATCCCCACAAATCTGTCTTCAATGTTTTGTTCTGCTGAATTCTGTCTTTCGACACTCATACTCTTTAATTGTGATTTGAAACAGTGTCTTGTTGATGTGCAGGCCGCGCAGGGCTCATATGGCATCAATGCCTCATGAAGCATTGATGAAACGTGGAGTAGAGCCCTGTGAATGGTTCTCTTTTATGAATTGAAGGCACGAGAATCATCATTCCCGGCCTTCGGCCTTTATATAATGGAAAACCCATCAAACACCTGCAAAATATAGAAAATATTATAAAATCCTGCGTATTTGGGGAAAAACTGCTTCAGAGGGCATGGGGAGGAGCATAGCCGTTGGATGGCAACATCCAACGGTCGAGATTAGTTAAGAGAAGGTTAAAAAAGGAGAGAAGAGGGAATAATAAGTCGGAAACCGTCGATCGCGCAAAGATCAACCGTAGGGATTATGCATTTAAAAACATAAAGTGGAAAAGCGGAGGGTGATGAAACCATGAGGAAAGATCTGGACCGTCCAATTTGGACACGTGGACGGTCCAGATCCAATTGGAGGGGAAAAAGAGAGGGTGAAACAAAAATTGCCGATGCGATCAAGCGCTGACCGTCGATCTGCAGATCAGATTGACGACGGAGATGCTTTAATGAATGCGCCGTATCCTGGTTAACTGCTGGGCTTCTTTAGTGAGCGATCGCCGTCCGATGAGCAGCCTCAGATTAGATGGTGGATGTCAATATCGCGCCGGGTCCACGTCCGATCTTTAACGCGCGATGAGCGGCGGTTTTGTAAACAGTGGCGAGGCCACGCGTCAACCATTGTATGGAAACACTGCCGAACAAAAAAAATCGCCCCGTTCTAAAAAGAGGTGCGATGGATACCGCTGGTTTTGCAATGGTGAGTGGTTTGCGGGGACCACCGGGGCGAGAGACTGTGCGGGCCGTTTGATCGGCTCCAGATCGACGACAAATATTTTATTTTTATCATATATGGCGGAAAACCTTAATACTTCATGAAAACCCAAAATTTTCAATATAATACCAAGTTTTATTGCTTCAGGGGCGGAATATATATTTATGAAATGTTTGGCGCCCGACTGCGGGGCCTTTGGTCTTCGTGAAATACAATATGCCCGGGGCGTTATAACAAAGGGCTAATCGCAATCGGAGCCTCGGGCTCGGGCTTTTCAATAAACCCATTGGAATTTTGCGAGGCGATAAGTGCTTCAGCCTTTGCGCTTGGTTTTACAAAGAAAAAAAAGGACCGGGGTTTACACATATGGGACTTAATCACATCAGAAGTTTTGATGCGGTCTTTCAATCAACCCATTTTTTATTAAAAAACACAACTTTGGTGCTTTTAGACCGAAACTTTGGATGAGTGGGTTTTATGATTTAACAAAGGAAAGAGACCATTGGGAATGAATTATTTCAATGATTTAGCGCCCAATGGCGGGCCCACGGGTTACATGAAATGATAATGTGATCGGGGGATATGTGCATGGGCTTAATCGCATCAGAACTTTTTAAACATGGCAAAAGGACTTACGCACTTGGATTTTTATGATGCGATAAGTGTTGAAAAGGATTAGCACTTGGTTCCAGCGCCAAAGCGTATGGTGGGGAAGTGGTTAGGACTTAGCCTAAGGGGGCTTAAGTCCATAGTAATAAAAAATTGTTTTTTATGAAATTTTTCAGAGTTTTCAATGGATTTGGGGGTTTCGGTATAGTTTAAAAATGAGTTTTAAACTATGTAAAGAGGATTTTCATGAATGGGCGGAAGGGAAACATGAAAACTAGAGGAAATTTTATGGAGAAAAAAGGGGAGAAAATGAAGGTTAGTTTTGAGTGGAGGAGGGTAAAAATGATGATTTTGCAGCAGTCTTTTCTCATGAAATCAACAGAATTTCTGAGTATAAAATATGAACAGTAGTGAAGATTTGGACAGAGGCATGAGGCCTTCAAGAGTCTTCAAGAGCCAATACTTTTTAGCAATAAAATTTGTTCCTTCAAGGCTCTAAAAATTTTTAGCCACCTTTTGCTATAACAAATTTTATAAGTGGCTAACACATCGAAAGGCAATCAATGCATTTTCATATAGTTTGGTTTTCATTGGTTTCTTGTTGCATCATACAAACATCATCGGTTTCACTTCCATATGTCCTTGACATAAAATAACAGCCAATCAAAATAAGCGATATAATTTAAAAACAACTAGCAATTTTTGTATTACGTGTCATACATCATCTAGCTAGGTTGTAGGGCCTTGGATTAGGTGAGTGGAGAGTTAACTCTCCAAGGCCACTCAAATTTTGAAACATAGAAGTTTATTAATGAGAGAAATCCAACACCGTTATGTGGAACGGGAAATCTCTCCGCCAGAGTCAAGCGCGAGGGAAAGTGTAGGTAGAGAAGAGAGATACCCCCTCTCCAATTTGCTGAATCTTGACCTAAGACCGTTCCGCCCAGCTGCTGATACAGATTGGTGTCCTTAGCTTCCCATCCTAGGTATCACATAGGTTACTGTGGGGGGGGTGTTGAGCCTTAGAATTTCCTTCTCTTTTACAAACCTTCACTTCATTTCATCATTATTTTATCACTTCATAAGCCTAAAATCAATGAAGAATGATTAGGATTGCTTAAAGGTTACATGAAATTGATTAACATATTGTATTTTCATGATTTTTTCTATTTTAACAATTTTCTGCAAAATAGCTACAGAATGCAGACATTCCGTAGCTGACCGGCGATTCTGCAGCTGTTTTACAGTTTGAGTGGGTTCCAGGTGTCGTCTGAAGGAAAACCGCATATGGGCATATTCCACGTCATGTCTACATGGTTCGTTGCTCACCATGAAGGAAGAAACGAATTCTGTGTATGGTTTTGATACGTGGGAACATATTTAAGAAAGTAGACTTCTAGTAGGACTGTCTCAGTCCAGATGTCCATTTCCTTTTCACGCAGCCACTTTAAGAGTCCTAGTATGATTTCAATAAGGAAAGACAATAATCCTTCATTATCTCAAGTTCTGTTATGTAATTTCATTATAAATATGACTTGGGAGACCAAGCAACGCTAGTTAGATCTTGGTTAGTTTTTGGCTTTTGCCACAGAACCGTGAATACTCTGTTTTTCAGTCATTATCTCCTTTAATGAAAGAAACATCATCTCTGTGAACGTGCTGAGTCAATTTTGAGTTAGATTGCATGCTACCAGGTGGTGGAGGGCCCCTACCTCTTGTGCAGCTCTGTTCTTTTTAATTTAGATAAGTAACTCTCGTGTCATTCTTAGCTTAGTTAATTTTCTGAATTCTGCGTTTTTATGTTCATTTGTATTGAATTCTACAGTTTAGTCTCATTCTAATGAATTCTTCCAAAATATCTGTAATGATGAATGAGAATTAACTGTGGTATTTTAGGAGTTTAATTGTGTTTTCATTTCAAACTGTGTGTTTTCTGTCAATCTGCATTAGATATTACAGCCAGACTTGTTTTCTTAAGCTATTCCAAAACAGCACTATGTTAAGCAAGATAAGGCTGTAATATGCAATAGATTAGTTGCACTATGGTTTAATACTCCGGAGGTAGAATGCATGTGGTTTAGCTTTGTCTTTTCTTTTCAAGTATGATAATGGCTCTTTAGTTTAATACTGTTCATTGTAGATTAATAGCATCTTAGTCTAGTTTTAACTCATTGCTTTAACACTTCAAGTTTAGTTGTTGTCCATTGTAGTTTACTTTGTCTTAGTTGATAAATTCAATCTCACGGGCTTAATTATTTACAAAACTTCTTTTGTTCAAAATTCATACTCATACACAATTATCTGGACAAAAGATAGTATTATTATAAGGTCTGGAGTAATTTGCAGCTTCTTTATCATTTCACAAACAAGCCTCTTTCTCAAAGACTATTTTTGAAAGGAAATCTATAACTTTTGAGAAAGGTTTAATGGTGTTAAATTGAGTTGAAAAACAGAAGTAGAAACTAGTTTAGAGTAGAAACTTTACCTTGTTACAAATATTCTTTTCCACATATTTTCCAACAAATCTTTATTCATGGATAAGATGTTGTACATTGTAAGTTATCTGTTTGATTAGTGATTTAGGAGAAAACTTCATTTACACTTAGCTTGTTCATTTCTCAAGTTCATTTCAATTTCATGTTGTGAGTTTACAATAGAGTCATTATCAAGCTTTGTATTTGTTGGTTGCTAGTCATAGTTAGACTCTGTTTTGTTTCAGCATTTGCATTTGTTTACCATCATAGTTTAGGCTTCACTCTGTTTTGACCAATAGTTTCCCTTCATTTAGCACTTAGTTCTTTTCCTTTTCAAAATAAAACCATAAAACCAAAAACATCAGAAAACACTAGACACAACGAAGTAGGAAAAGGTTACTTAGGCACATATGGTGCACTTCACTTCAGCAGTTTACTAACCCTGGTTGACAATTAAATGAGCTCAATTTAGGAGACTAGGTTGAGACCAAACATTTTGGCGCCGTTGTCGGGGAAGTGTAACTAGGTATCCTGATTTCCTACATCCACAAAAACAAAAACAAAACTTCAATCACCTACCACACCCACTATATCATGTGGTGCAGTAAGAGCCACACATCCACATCATGAATTCATATTTGCAGGTAGAAGAAGAGGTGACAAAGGAGGTTGAAGAAATGGATGGAGATGATGACAATGAGGAAGATCCTTTTGGATTTCCCATTCAAGAAACCGATATCAACATTCAAATGAAGAACATCCATCCATCTGTACTTCCTAACTTCAAAGGTATGAGATCAGAAGACCCGGAAACCTTTCTTTTTGAATTTTAAATAATTTGTAGATCTTATGGCTACTCATTGCACATGCAAAAATTGAATTTGTTTCCGGTAACATTGAAGGATAGAGCTCTTAGATGGTTCATGACTTTAGGAACAAATTCTATAGGGACATGGGATGATATGAAAAGAGTATTTTTGGAAAAATATAAAGGTTATTGTATGCACCATGACCTTAGAAATGAAGTCTTTAAGATGAACCAAAAAGAGGATGAAAGCCTAGAAGATTTAGTGGAGAGATTTACTTATAATATCAAAAGATCTAAATTGCATAATTTAGGATCAGATGCATTAAAAACTCTCCTACTAAATGCTATAAAGGATGAATGGATTGATCTTCTTAATCTTGTGGGAAAAGGAGATGTTTACCGATTGTCATTTCAAGAAATTTGTGAACTATGCAAGAACATATCAAGAGGAAAAGCAAAGTGTGTAGGGTCCCCTCAAGATCCATTGGTGGCAAAAGTAAGTAATTCAACATCAAGATTGGTAAGTCAAACTGAACCTAACAATTTGCTAAACATTCTTGGTAATTTAAATGAACAAACTGACATGCTAAGAATGCAAAACAAGCAAAAAGCTTCTTCATTTATATTTTGCCCTAGATGTAGAAAGAAACATGCTTTGCATGAATGTCCACTTGATAACATTAAAATGTGTAAAATTTGTGCAGGATCACATACTACTGAAGATTGCCCATCATTACCAGGGTTGAAGGCAATTTACCAGAAGGATAATGGAGCAAATCAATCACAAGAGCAACTTTGTTATGTAGCTCCAAGAGGACTATGGCAGCCTCATCAACCCAATATGATGCAATATCCTTATGCACAGTTTCAAGGTTATGCACAACAATCTCAAGGTAATTGGAAAACACCCTTGCCTTGGCAACCCTGGGCATATCAATCCCAACCTAAAAATCAACCTTGGAAACCTTGGCCATCTCAATCCCAACCTCAAAATCAACCTTGGAAACCTTGGCCATCTCAATCCCAACCTCAAAACCAATCTTGGCAACAAAGTTGGCAAAGGCCCTATAAAGGAAATCCACCATATCCTCAATCTTTTCCTCTCTATCCTCAATACCATGATCAATGTTATCCATACCATTTGTCTCCACCACAACATCAAAATCACCCTCATTTGACCTCAATTCAACCTTTTCCATTACCATCCACACAAACACCCCAAAGATTCCCCACTCCACTACCTCCACAACCATTTCATATCCCCAACAATAAAACACCTCAATCAACTTACAATTCTGAGGTATTGCAAAATTATTCACCAGCTATCATTGAAGAACAACAACCAGAAGAAGAAGACTTAGATAAGGTCCAAGAATCATGGATGTCTATTGATAAAGAGGAGATATTGGAACCAGAGATTGAAAAGTCTCATGCATGCCTATCACTAGATTCTATGAATGAAGATCACATCTCCGATTTCATGATAGAGGAAAGACAAGGAAGACAAGATTACATTGAATCTTGGTTCAATTCAGTCATTGGATTCCAATGCTCAATTATTCAATATCTTCTGACATCATCTAAATCAAGACAGTTGGCATCTCATATACAGGTACATATCAAAGAGTGTCTTTCAAACCTGCATATGAGTTTATCTATCATCTTGTTACAGACATGGTTCCATTGGAAGTACTCATATACTTGAACAAGATTTTATTTTTCAAGTAGAGTAGGACATAAAAAAAAAAAAAAGAGAGAAAAAAAGAAAAGAAAAAAAAAAGTAAAGAGAAAAATAAGTCCTATTGTGAAAACCAGCTTGCTGGCGCAATTGGACATGAGCTTTGTTTGAAAACCAGGCAACTGGCGGGAAAAGTTCACAATAAGTTCTGCAATTTCATGATGGTTTCAATCTTTCATGGTTTTTCAAATCATTCTTGGTTCTATGCTCGAGTTGGATGATGTGGAATTCCTTAAGGTCCACCTTCCAACAGATCTTGTCCCATCGACCTCAACACTTTATCTGGGATCAAGATTAGAGATTATTTGAAGTGCCTTGGAGCTTGCATTCATCAATGACAAGCCTCCTCGTTGATAACAATGGGAATACAACAATGTCTCTTGATTGTCAAATCTTGCAGGCGACTCGACTTCGACACATTCATTCGTCCCTGTCAAGATGCACTGAGGTACCCTGACACTCATTTACATTATCGGTGAGTTGTCTCGCATTGGTTAACGATTTTCATTATTGATCGGTAATCCAATGATTTCTTCCCATGCTCGACTTCGACACATTTATTCGCATGGTAAGAATTGTACCATGAATGTTGGCTTTGATGAAGACTAATGGTTTTTTGGAATCAACAACAACTTGCAGCAGTACATTTCATTAGTTTCTTGTAGCAGCATGTTCATATTTTTTTCAATTCAATAACAGCTACGGAAAGTGGCAGTTTCTGCAGCCATTGTTGTAGCAGCCTGTTTTCGTCTTTTTGCAACTTTTTCCAGAAGGCAGTTTTGGTGCAATTTTTGCAAAAGACTGGAGCAGAAATAAAAAATTCTGAGCTTCTGGGTTTTCTCAGAATATGATAAATTGAGTAAGACGCAGACAGAATTTGGAAAAAAGCAATTTTCAAGGGCATTTCAGAAGGGTTTTTCAGGCAGATTTTCAATTTTCAGCATTATGGACAGAATAGGACAGATTTGAGTATTTTTGCACAGCAGCACCTTTTCTTCATCAAAATGAAATTCTGGAAGCATGTGGCAGTAGAGAAGGTAAAAATACACAGTTTCCCTTTGGAATCACTCAATTTGGCCTTAAAATGAGTCCGTGGCGTACTTTTTTTGTTGCAACATTGGGCAGAATGAAGGGTGAAACAGGACATAAATTGATTTTATCATAACTTTCAAACCGTGCATCCGTTGGTCCTGAAATTTTTATGGTAAATGCATTGAGGTAGGGTGAATAAACACAGAAAATTTCAGAAAATTTCAGTGTGTATTTTTCAAGAAATTGGCCACTTTCACCTACAGCCATTTCTCATTTTCCGGGAGATCCGTGTAACCAATGGCAGAGATTTTTCGTCAGAAGATGCATAATAATATTGGTAACAACCTCAGAAAATTTCAGGGAAGTCTGATGTACCATTTGAGAGAAATTCCAAAATTCATTTCATTCTACAATTCCACTCAATCTCACTCCATTTTCACTCCATCTCACGCCATTTTCATTTCATTTCACAAGTCCATTCCACTTCCACTCCATCTCACGCCATTTTCATTTCATTTCACAAGTCCTATTCCACTTTCACTCCATTACATTTCACATCCATCTTCCATATTCATACTTCATTTCTTCTTACAGATTGCATGTTGCAGCCACATCTTGTTCAACAGTTCTGACATAATTGTACAGCCTACAAAGAGATGATGATTACAGGAAATTGAAGGATTCTGTTTTGAAGACCAATATGCTCAAAGAGGACCAAAGGAACAACATCAAGCACATCAATTAACAAGGTCAAAATTCTGAGGTAAATTGTGAAAATTATTTTAATAGCAAAAAGTCAAAACATGAAATAGATACAATGTGTATAATCATGTGTTTCCTAAACAACCTATCATTCGAATTGATTAGCCATATCCCTTATCCAACATTCCATATTTCACCACAAGGTCATCATAAATTCTCCATCAGATCCATAGCCACTTCATTTTCCCTTATAGCTTAATTACCTCCATCCATTCACTTCCATTACACTTTGCAGCCAATCCATCTCTAAGTGAAGAAAGGTAATTCTAAGGGTGAAGCATCATTCTTCAACTAATCCATCTTCAGACACAGAGATACAGTTTCAAAATAAAGCATTATACTCTGTAGTCAATCTAGCTTCAAGCATAGAAAAGTAATTCTGAAAGGAAGATAATCTGCACAAAGGAGGAATGTGGCTAATTGTCAGGACACAATCAGTTGAAGTCAAGTATTTGGAAGGATATCCACAAGCCAAGGAGCTACTACAATAAGAAGGGAGGCTAAATTTTATAGATAAATTTGATGGCTTCCATAAGGAGATTATAAAATCTTTTGTCAAATCTTTTGATGGAGCAGAAGAAGAGAAACTGACATGGATATTGAAAATAAACTTGACACTCCACTACAAAAGGAAGATGAAGAACTAATTTCTGAAAAGTTAACAGAGATTAGAAAATAGATTAGGGCCAAAAGAAGCAGAAAGATAAGGTTGGATGTTCTAACAGAGGTTTCAAAGCACATGGAATAAGTTTTGATGAAATTGCATGAGGACATGCAATAGTCTTGCAGTGGGGGTATGTTGAGCCTTAGAATTGCCTTTTCTTTTACAAACCTTCACTTCATTTCATCATTATTTTATCACTTCGTAAGCCTAAAATCAATGAAGAATGATTAGGATTGCTTAAAGGTTACATGCAATTGATTAACATATTGTATTTTCATGATTTTTGCTATTTTAACAATTTTCTGCAAACACGCCATGTAATACAGCATTCCAAACCCGACTGTGCATCTGCAGCCGACCGCGCATTCCGCAGCTGTTTTATAGTTTGAGTGCTTTAATGAAAAAGACATCGTTCTAGTGCAAGAGCTGAGTCAACGTTAATTGGGTTTGCAAGCTAATCCGGCAGTAGAGGGCCCCTACTGCCCGAGAAGCTCCGTTCAGATGATTTAGATAAGTAGCCTTAGCTTGATTTCGTTTTCAATTTCCAATTTCAATAGTTTTATCAACTTCATGCTTTTACGCTAATTTACATTACATATTACGGTTAGTCTTGTTCTAAGAATTCTTCCAAAATACCTTTAATGATGAATGGGAATTAACTGTGATATTTTAGGATTTTAATCGTGTTTTCATTTCGACTTGTGTGTTTTATGTCAATCTGCATTAGATAGTACATCCAAACTTGTTTTATTAAGCTATTCCAAAACAGCACTATGTTAAGCAAGATAAGGCCGTAATATGCAATAGATTAGTTGCACTGTGGTTTAATACTCCGGAGATCAAAAAGCGCTTTAGTTCATTGTACTTCAAAGTTAGGATTATGGAATTTTAGTTTAATTCTTTTCACCATCTTTCCAATTTGAATAATTGCATTTTAGCCCAGTTGTGGTCACTGTGTTTTCAGTTTGATTAATTGAACTTTAGCTTAACTTTGTCATTTGTATTTCAAAATTGATTAATTGCATTCTTGTTCATGTTTTGCTTAATGTATAGTCAAGTCTCATTAGTTAGTTGTATAATAGTTCTATTTTACTAGACTAAGGCCTTCATTATTTACAAAGACTATTCCTGTTATTAAACTTTTCCAACATATCACCATGCAGACAGGAATTGGTAATATCATTTCACGGCCTTTACTATTCTGCAAATTCTCATAATTGTGCAACTAGCCTTTTCCTCAAAATTATTTCAAAAGACTTTAACTTTCGAATAAGGCTTAGTAATGACAATTTAGGTTGCAGAATAGATTAGTTTCGGGATCCTTGGTTAATTTAGAGCAGAATTATTCACTGTGTTGCAGAACTAACTTTTCCAAATATGTCCAAACAAATATCTAGTCATGGATAAGATCTGTTTTGTGATATGGTAAATTGTTGTTTAGGAAAACCTCACTACACTAAATTTATCCTTTTCTTGAAGTATTCCAACATGTCTCTAACAAATAAATTGGACTAAATTTGTGTTGTGAGTTACTGTCTAGTTTTGCATACCACACATGATTTAGAATTGTATCTAGTGTGACCAACAACTGCTTTTCACCAATATTTAGTTCTTTCTCTTCTTAACACAAAATCATAAAACCAAAAACATCATAAAAACACTAAACACAACGAAGTAGGAAAGGGTTACTTA
>JAXQQM020082375.1:0-196948 GCA_034641835.2 Pinus albicaulis | reverse complement strand
TTATCCTTTGGGGTCCACTCCCCTTAGGATTAAAGTTCAATTTTCTTGCTTTGAAATTCAAACACATAAATTGGGGGTGTTACATATTCCCCCTCGGAAAATAAACACCGTCCTCGGTGTTGTTATTCAACTACTAAAGTTCATTTTTCAAACAAAAATGGATATCTTTCCATCATTTCAGCTTCTCTTTCCCAGGTAGCTTCTTCAATAGTAAAGTGCTTCCATTGCACCTTTACTCTTGCTACAGTTCTATTTCTTAATTCAATTTCTTCCCGCTCCAATATTTGAAGTGGTTCTGGCAGAAACTCCCCTTCTGGTTCCACCTGTACAACATTCTAGTCAACTATGTGAGAAGCGTCATGCACATATATTTTTAATAACGAAACATGAAAGACATCATGAACTCTAACATGGGGAGGTAAGGCCAGCTTGTAAGCCACTGGTCCCACCCTTTCTAATACTTCAAAAGGACCACAATATCTAGGAGCTAGTTTTGCACAACTTCCATCATAAAGAGTTCTCTTTTTGGGTTTAATATGTAAATACACATGTTCTCCCACTTTGAATTCTCGGTGTACCCTTTTCTCATCAGCATAATTTTTCTGGCGATCTTGTGTTGTCTTGATGTTTCTTTGTATCTGTTTAACTATTATTTCCATTTCCTGTAAAGCATCGGGTCCCAATATTAACTTATCTTCTGGCTGACTCCAGCTCAAAGGAGTACGACACCTTCTACCATACAGTGCCTCAAACGGACTCATCTTGATGGAGAATTGATAACTATTATTATAGGAAAATTCAGCTAAATGCAAGTAATCTTCCCATTTTGATGGCCTATCCATCACATACATTCGCAGCATATCTTCCAAAATCTGATTAGTTCTCTCGGTCTGTCCGTCAGTTTGAGGGTGATTGGCAGTACTAAAGTTCAGCTTAGTGCCCATCCTACTAAATAGTCTTTTCCAAAAGGTTGCTGTAAATTTAACATATCGATCAGAAACAATCACCTTCAGAACTACATGGAGTCTTACTATCTCTTTCAGGAACACATTCACTACTTGAACTGTTCCATAGGTAGATTTTACTGGTATAAAATGTGCAGCTTTTGTTAAAGTGTCTACTACTACCATTACTAAATCATGCTGGTATTTGGTTTTGTGTAATCCTGTTATGAAATCCATGGAAACTGTGTCCCATTTCCATTCTGCAATCGGCAAAGGGTTTAGGAGACCAGTAGGATGTTGATGCTCAACTTTGACTAGTTGACATTCCATACATCTAGTTAAATATTCTGCTACATCTTTCTTCATTTCGGGCCAAAACAACTTCTTTTTCAAAGCTGTTAACATTTTCTGATATCCTAGATGTCCGACATATGGCTGTTTGTGATATTCATCTAGGATCTCTCTTTTCAAGGTCTCCACATTTGGAACATATAATCTGTTTTTATAACAGATCAACCCTTTTTGGTTTTGAGTGAAATCAGTTTTCTCCTTTTTCCGCAATTTCACCAAAAGTGTTTCATAATGTGGATCTTGGTTTGCTGCTTTTCTCACCAATTCTTCTACTTCGACCTGGGCACTACTTCCCATGCTAATTATATTCTGACAAGCATTTCTACTCAATGCATTAACAATTTTATTCTCTTTCCCTCTGATGTGTTTTATATACATATCAAATTCACTTAGAAAAGACAGCCATCTGGCTTGTCTCGAATTCAAATCAGTTTGGGAAAAGAAATATTTGAGACTAATATGATTAGTCATCAATGTAAATTTTTTTCCAAGGAGATAGTGTCACCACATTTTCAAAGCATGAATAATAGTAACTAACTCCAGATCATAGGCACTGTAGTTTTGTTCATGAATATTCAGTTTCCTAGATTCATATGCAATAACTGAATTCTCCTGCAAGAGGACTCCTCCCAACCCCTCGTTACATGCATCCATACATACCACAAATTCTTTATCAGGATCTGCAATCTTCAGTATAGGGCTGTAGTGAGTTTTAGCTTTAATTGATCAAAGTTGTCTTGGCATTTTTCAGTCCACTCAAATTTGACGCCCTTTCTTTGTAATGAGGTTATGGGATGTGCTATGGCATAAAATCTCTCCACAAATATGCGATAATAGCCTGTAATCCCCATGAATGATCTGACTGTTGAAACATCAGTTGGTATAGGCCATTCTTTTATAGCCTTCATTTTTTCGGGGTCAACAGCAAGGCCTTGTTCAGAAATAATATGGCCCAAGTATTGAATCTTATCTTTATAAAATTCACATTTGCTGAACTTGGCATATAGATGGTTTTCTTTCAAAGTTTGCAACACTATCCTCAAATGCTCTCTATGTTCCTCTTCATTTTTGGAGTAGACTAAAATATCATCTATGAATACAAGAACAAATTTATCCAAGTACTTATTTAGCACGCTGTTCATCAGACACATAAATGTGGCAGGGGCATTTGTCAAACCAAAAGGTAGGACTACAAATTCGTAGTGTCCATACCTGGTTCTGAAATCTGTTTTGCTGATGTCTTCTTCCTTGATTCTGAGCTGGTGATAACCAGTTCTTAAGTCAATCTTCGAAAAGACTGAGGCTCCTCTCACTTGATAAAAAATATCATCAATTCTAGGTAAAGGGTATCTATTCTTAATGGTCAACTTGTTCAGTTGGCGATAATCAATTCACATCCTAAAATTTCCATCTTTCTTCTTCACGAATAGGACCTGTGCTCTCCAAGGAGACACACTTGGTCGGATATAACACTTATCTAGCAATTCTTGTAATTTCATTTTCAGTTCCATAAGTTTAGGGGGACTCATTCGATAAGGGGCTCGAGACACAGGTGTTGCTCCCGGCACCAAATCGATTGTAAAGTAAATTTCTCTTTTGGGGGCGAGATGAGGAATCTCATCTGGAAAAACTTCCTTAAATTCCCTTACTACCGGTAAATCATTTAGCATCTTTTCTCCAGTTTTTTGTTCTATTTCATCCACATGTACTGCATAAACTTGGTATCCCTTTCTAGCTGTTCATTTTAATTGCAGTGCTGATATTTGTATGACATAAATGGATTTTGGTTTTCCTTTGAGTATAAAGGTTTCCCTTCCTCATCCACACAATGTAGGGTCTTATACCAGCAATTCATCAGGGCTTTCTTCTTTTCCAACCAGTCCATTCCTATCGCAAGTCATAGGAACCTAAAGGCAGAATGTTCAGATTTACTTCTGTTTGAAAATCATTTAATTTCATTTCTGTTAGGGGCAGTTTATGTGTTACTTTCCTCTTGGTACCGGTGGCCAGTTGAAACAACCATGACTGCTGAAATTTTTCAGGTTTAAGATTACATTTTTCTACAATTTTTGGACTAATGTAGCTTAAAGAAGCACCCAGATCAATCAAAACAGTAACAGATTGGGCAGAAATATTACCCTCCATTTCCACCATGGTAGCTTGATGTTCTGCTTGCCGGTTCTCCAAGGCTACACTGATAGTGGGTATGCTTCGTGCTATGTCATTTACTGTGGTTTCTTCTCGCTCTCTCATAATCATATGAATATTTCTGTGGGGACAATCCCTAAACAGATGGGGTTCTCCGCATCCCCAACATTTCAACGGTTCTTTCATTTTGACTGTTCCCTCTTTCTTACTATCTCCATCCATTTGTTTTGAAGCCACCTCCGACTGAGCAGTTTGACTTTATCTGGTTTTATTAAATTTCTTTCGCTGATGATCTCTGCCAAAATTTTTCAAATATGCTGGTTTTTGTTTCCTCCCTTTGAATTCACCTTTGTTTAACCAGCCTTTTCCTTGTTCAGCCTTTCCTTTAAACTGCTGGTAGCATAATCTTGCCTTTCTTACTGCCTCGTCCATGGTTTTTGGATTATCAAACTCGATTTTCTCTTTGTACACAACTGGAAAACAGTTCAGAAACCTTTGTACCTTTGCCTTTTCTTCCCTAATATAAGGGACATATCTCAACAGATTCGTAAACTTAGTGACAAACTCATCGATAGTAAGTTGTCCTAGTTTAAGTTCATGAAATTCCTTGGCTTTATCATCATAGTAACGTTCATTTAGATAGCATTTTTTGAACTTAACTTGGAAATCTTCCCAAGTCACTGTCTTTTCGTCAATGACATGCACCATTTTTGTCTCCTCCCACCACAAGGTAGCCTTACCTTGTAGCTGGTAAACAACTAATATGGCCTTCAGATTGCTCTCATATTCATAGACTTGGAAATACTTAATCATGTTCAGCAACCAGGCTTCAACATCTTCCTCCTTTTCTCCATCATAGGAGGGAGGTTTGATCTTCCGGAATTCTCCCTGTAATTCCCTTTTCTGCTTATACTGATACCTACCAGCATCATCATCCTCAGATTCATCAATCTTCCTCTTTCCGGAACCTTCGCCTTCTTGGCTGTTCCGTGAGGTTAGCTCTATGATGAGTTTTTCCTGCTCCCTACTGGCTGATGACAACTTGTCATTATGGATTTTCAACTTAGCCAATTATTGCTGCAACCTATGTAAGATATCCATAACTGGAGCGTTGGGATCTGGCGTACTAAACTCATCCCGCAGATCCACATAAATTTCTTCACGTTCAACGATTTTAGCACCACTACACACACTCATAATATAGATCAGTAAAATTTACAAGGACAATATCCATAATACTCATTTATACAAGTAACCCTCAGCAACAGTGAGCACAATAACAATAGCCCAGTTTTTATAACTTGGGCTCTGATACCATTTGTAACATCTACGTTTAATTTGCTCAACAAAATATTTTTTTTTCCTATTACAGGTTTTAAACCTTTTTGTCTAATCACTATTTTGAATTTCTCTAGCATTTCTTTCCTCATATATATATAATTAATCACATACATATATGATTAATAATATTTCTAAAACCAAATAGCATTATAAGAAGTGGGTGTAAATGTGATCAACATATGAATAATTAATACACTACCCACTTAACATAACATATGTATATTTATAACAACATATCTATTATAATAACATTCATAATATATTATGAAATAATGTTATGAACATATTTTATATATTAGAAATATGAACTTATGCGCATATTCATTCATACGGCCCTACGTTAGGGTTTTAATTCGAATAACCATTGTAACTAAATATCATAAAGGTTCAGACTTCGTACCTTAATCAAATTGGATATATATTAGTTGTGAATCTTTCACCATATATATACTAGTTGTTATTAAGGGTGAACCTCAATTTATACTACTGACTGAAATATGAAATTCAACAACTGTTACATTTCTTGCGCCATTATTACAATCTCACGTGACTTATGGTGAACTTCGACAACGCGATACCCATGATGTTTGACAACCTGGGATTACGTTCTTGGTAAGGAAACCTACGTTACTTCGCCCATTACGTGTGTCAGGAGGTAGGCGCGCACTTTGTATATCAACGCAGAAGGTTCACGGTTCCAGGTTGGAGTTTATACTTCGCACGACTAGATAATTTCCCTTTCATCTAACCCTCGTACCATTTCTTGTAAACCGATGACACGTAACCCCGCATACTGATATAAAAATTCTCAGGAGTAAATTCGGCGTCGAAGAACTCAGGTTCCGTCGATTTGGTATTCGATTTTCCTGTCCGGATAATAGTTAAATAATACAATGCGGTACTCATTCATTCCCTCGCATTAATTTTTCTGAATTTGCCTCGGGATTTCGCTGAGGCCTGGGCATTGTAAGTTCTAGGTTCTAGAGCTACCTTAGCTAGCGCTCAACCATTGATCTACATGACCACTGTAAATTTATCGATTTCTTGTTCAGGTTATAAAACCTATTCGTTTCGTGGTTATACCGTTTTACCAGGGTTACCTTTCCTCACGTCGCCTTCTCGAATTGTTACCACAGCCCTCAGCTGTCTGCAACCACGAGGACCTCAAGGCGCGAGTTCTTCTGGCCTGGAAACTGGTAATCAATTCCCCCTCTCCTATTCTATCTGTATTCATCATTTTTTTTTTCGTTTTTATTCTCACAGCCTAGAATGGCTTTAACGTTTCCTCTCAGAGACTGAATCCTCTTTGTTTGAGCTATTGGCAATGGTACTATGAACCCGTCTCTCGATTTCATTTCCCCTTGCCATGTGGAGTTTGATTAATATGGTTTTCAGCCCATCGTAACTCCCTTTCGGCATCTGTGGAGTTAAATAATTTTGTTCCGTTTATGTTGTATATATATATATATATATATACAGGGTTTTGCCCATGCGTCCGACGTCCTTACTCTCTCAGAGAACAAGGGTTAATTCTAGAACATCGACTGCTTTTACCATTGTTTGTACAGGTCTGGTTTTCTATTTATTTTAATACCATTCTCCGGTTTTTTTTCTTTTTATTGTTAATATCTGGCCTCACTTATTTCTAAGCCACGTTTCTCTCTAATAACAGGTACACAGAGCCTCCATCTCCAAAAGAATGATTCCAGTACATTGGATTCACGTCTTACAATTTTCTTATTTCGGCTCGAGTTCACCTGATCGATTCGTTCGGCTTGGTGTAACGTTTGCCGGTTGGTTACGGCCCTATCTACTGTAGACCAAATAGGTTGCGATACGAACTGTTTGTCTTAATATGCCACTACGCACAGGGTTTGTTTTGGTTTTGCTTTTCAACTGTTGCTATACCATATTAGCTCGACGGCTAGATTTTATATATTAGCCCTTTAAAAGAGTATATGATTACGTTGCAATCATTACTCGGTATTTATTCATAAACGCCCTTATGTCCAAGTTCGTGGAGATTAAGTCTGCACGAAATTTCCATGTGCGACTGTCATATATATATTTTTTCTTTTCATTTAATTCCTTCATGTTTTCCTTATATGTATATATGATAGATATATATATATATAAAGGTTGTAGTTACATTCTCTTCGGTCGTGTTAGCCCAGGTTAATACTTTTCATACATATGTGTTTAATCTATAAACGGAGCTATTTCTGTTAGTACTACTGGAGAGTATTACGAATAGGAAGAGGTCGAATTTTTCAATTGTGTTTTAAATTTTCAATACTATTATTGACATAGCAAGATATTGACCAGAAAGGAGTGCATAGTCCTATAATGTCTGGTTCTGTCGCCACGTTTCCATTCATGTACATTTCTTACAAATTCTATTTTACTACTTCCCCAATAGAAATTTGTATCATGGTTCATGTAATATATTTTTTTGTTATGGTAAGCTGGATAATTTAGCAGACCCTAGAGTCTATTTGGTCCTGGTCATGCTTAAAATTTTCTGAGATATATGCATATTATCCCATAGCCTTAAGCTAATTTTTCAAGGTTAAATACATATTTGTTTTTAACAATTTATCATTCCCTACTAACCGAATACTCTTATCCTGAACATGACAGTTCTATGGCAAGAATTTTATATGTTATATTTTCCTTTTTGTATTGATATGTATATACCAATCAGAGGGTATTACAACTAATGTATCTGAATGCAGTTACAAAGATTTTATACATAACATTTTAATTTATAAAGTATAGTTCAGTTCTGCACCTGCTTAATTATTGGAGACATAGCAGAGTCCTATTCTTTGTTACAGCTCTATGGCCCTTCTTTTTTTCTTGTACATGATATCTCTGTCAAGATGTGACCTTTTGGTACAGGAACCCACTTTAATTATATTCTCCCTAATTTCTGCTTCACTTAAAAGAATTATTTTGTTTTTCTCCTACCAAGAGTTTTTAATTCAAAATTAAAACTAGTTTGCAGGAGACTTATTTTCTTTTTACATATAGAACCAGATTGAAGTTATATCAAAATCAAAATTAGATATTACTAAATTTGAAGCAGCTTCAACTAAATCATCTGTGAAGAACTATGTATCCCCAGATTTAAACCACCTTGGTTTAGAGATTCTGGTGGATTCTTCAGCACAGATTTAATTTCTACAACTAGGCAGAATTACAAAGGTGAATACCTTATGATTAATCATGTTAAATGTAGAAATTATGATTTAATAAACAATTAACATTTATATGTAGCCAATTCATACAGTATACAGTAAACACATTCAGAATTTTCAGATACATACCAATCATGCAATAGACCAACCTCCCAACCTTAGAGTCCTTCTGTCTCCCAGAACTCACCCCCGAGCTGAGATCACCTCCACTACAGACCAACCACTGATCTGTTTAGGAGTAGCTTATTTAAGCTAATGTTCCCCCAAAGCATGTTTCTAATTCTGCGTCCAGAATAGCGGGATGCTTTTCTTCCTGTTTTCCTAGGCTTCCCATTTTAGGGACTCTTTAAAGCTGTTTTATGTTTTTCCTCAGCTTTTCCAGCTTTTCGCCTCTTCCCAACTACTTTCCTCATCATTGGGGAAATTTAGATTCTTCCTCAAAATCTAAATTACAAATAATTCCTTTCAAGGATATTTTTGAAATAGTGTGGGGAATAGTTGCCTTATCCATCCTCATGGATTTAGCAAGTGATCTCATAATCTCATTTTGGTCAATATACACACAATCATTTTATTCATTTACTCAACTTAAATATTAAATTACATTCACAAAATACTTATCCTTTGGGGTCCACTCCCCTTAGGATTAAAGTTCAATTGTCTAGCTTTGAAATTCAAACACATAAATTGGGGGTGTTACACTTCTTTTTCAAAGATTATACTAACAATTCCTTCCAATGTAGTCTAAACAACATGCTATCTTTTCCCACATAGAAATATGTATACTCTTTCCAATGAAAGCTAATACAAATATTGCATACATTTGCATGATCTCATTCCAAATGAAACTAACATATTGTTTATGATAGCACAAAACACTCACAAATAATTCTTCATAAAGAAACATTATAACTCATTATTTCTTCTATCCATGCAAAGAATATATCTATATATCACAATGGCTATTCTTTGCATATGCCATAGCTTATTATAATAGCTCTTCTTTAATGTACATAAGCTCACAATCACTATTCTTTGTGCATGCAAGAGCTTATCATAACAACTTTGATTTAATGTACGTAGGACATATTCCCTTATGGGAATTACACCATCATTAACTATTCATTTCATGTAAGCAAATAGCTTATTATAATAGCTCTTCTTTAATGTACATAAGCTCGCAATCATTATTATTTGTGCGTGCAAGAGCTTATCATAACAACTCTTATTTAATGTACGTAGGACATACTCCCTTCTTGGAATTACACCATCATTAACTATTCCTTTCATGTAACCAAATCCACACTTCATTTGCAAGAAGAAGCTAACATAACCTAGTTTTGTTTCTTTATACCTGTAGTTTTTCCCATGCCTCCCTTTCAAGAAATGACCATATAGATGACCATATTTTATGCATAAAACCTAAGAAACATTCACAAGGTTAACTTAAAATTTTATGCATTCTTGTTCTTGTATGAACAAGATTCATATGCATCTTTTTATAAAAATAATATTTATTTATTTTCTTTAATTCATGCAAAAAAATTATTATCCAATTTTTGTGCACTCATGTATTCTTTAAATGAAAACATAGGTGACATTTGCATACAAATTCATGGAAATCCTTTATCTTTTATTTTTTTTTCACCACCCTTGATATATTTTCTTTTTCACCAGCCATGAAAATTTATCACCAATTACCCTCTTTATTCTACATTCATTTTCAAGAAAACATCTTGGATTTCTTATCATTTCATTTTATTTTTCACCAGCCATGAAAATGTATCACTAATTACCCTCTTTATTCTACATTCATTCTCAAGAAAATATCTTGGATTTGCTATCATTTTATAAACTGAATGAGTACAAAATCCTTTTTAAAATAAAAAGCATTCATTTTCTATTTTATTGTTTATGAAATATTATATAAATATTTATATCTCTTTCCATATATTTAACATAATCATTTAATCTTTGTGCATGGACAAAGTATTTCTTTTCCAAGAAATATAGCATAGCACATTTTTATGTAAAATCTAGTTTGTGCACGAGGTATATTTACCTCTCAAAGAATCGAGCTCCTCTCAACATTTATTTATAGCATAGTAGATATTAAGTAAAATATAATTTTCCACATAAACACGTAAACATGGAAAATATTTTGGAGAAAATAATCAAAACATTAGTTATCTTGTTTACTCATGAAGTTCCATCTCCATTTTCGAGGCTCGCAGCCTCAACTCTCCATGAAATGACATGGTGCCTATATTTGTGCTCCCTAGAGCCCTATTTTGTGCAATGCTAGGACTGGGACTAACACCATATGTCATATGTTCTCAGTACTATGATAAAACTTACAGAAAGCACGGTTGTTCCCATGGAACTTTTTAAAAGCCATCATAGAGCTCAGAGATCCAAAGGAAGTTATGGTCTTTGAGCACGCAATATATGGCTTGGCTAATGCTCAGACGTAAATATTGAGAGTCTGTGAACTAATGGTCGAGCCGTCAGAAAGGGCATTTAACCACATTTGGGCTAGAATTTTACCCATAGTGGAGTCTCTGAGCCATTGATGTGTATTCCTCTGAGAGTATTGACAAAGCTACTTAAACTCTGCTTAAACCCCAACGAATTCTTGATACAACTATTTTGGTAAAACATGGTAATTAAAAAATGTAAATTCCAATGGTTTACAGAATCAATTTATTTATATGTAGATGCTTAGTAGATTGGAATTTAAGATGAATATATAGTTGTTTAATTATTAATTATTTTATTTTTATGAATAGTAATTTATGATACATACAAAATTAGGATAGATCTAGACTTGTTATTAATAGCTATAAATATAAATATATAACTATTCTTTAATATTTCATAAATATTTATCATAACAAAGATTAAATAAATAAAGATAAAAAAATAATAAAAACCCTAAATTATTAAATTGATAAAAAAAATATATTTAAAATTTTTATGACACTTGATTTAAATATATTATAATATAAATTGAAAAATTAGTTTTTATTTTCTGAAAATATATAAATAAATAAAATTTGTTTTATAAAAATGCTTTTCTTATATGTTTTTATGAAAGTCTATGGTATAATACCAAATCATAGTAAATACCTAAAACATTACATAATAAGTGCATAAAGATCATAGTAAACAATTTAAACATTGCCTAAAAAGTTGTCTAGCCATGCTCACCTGCTAATATTAGCCATTAATTTTTTTTTGGCTTGACAATAGCAACCCAAATTTCCCAAAATTTCTACCAATTTTTACAAAATTTTGCCAAAATTTTTATTATTCTACAAGCAAAATTGTGACTTTGTTAACCTATTC
Source organism: Pinus albicaulis (assembly GCA_034641835.2). NCBI lineage: Eukaryota > Viridiplantae > Streptophyta > Pinopsida > Pinales > Pinaceae > Pinus > Pinus albicaulis. The sequence continues at coordinate 185,616 of JAXQQM020082375.1, read as the reverse complement.
TTATAAATTTTACAATTATTAATATAAAATTAGTGCATAATATTTAAAAATATATATATTTATACACATCAATATAGTTGAAATATTCTTTTTATTATTAATATTTTTTTTAATTTTCTTTTACCAAATTTAGGTTATACCCAACTACATCATAATAACCAAAATATTAACCCTCTCATTAAAATATAGTATGATTGGAAAGAGATGCATTAAACACCTGTGCCGATAACAATGGATTTCAAATAGCTCGCTTAAACACACCAATTCTAGAAGAAAGATGGACCAAACCAAAATATTAACCCTCTACTCACTGATTTGAAAGAGCTACATTAAACACCCGTACGGATAATAACGGATTTCAAATAGCTTAGTCTAAAGAGGCCGCGTTTTGACCCAAAATCTGGGAATGATTTTCAGAAAATCCGGCAAAGATTTGTCTAGAAACTTGTTTATAGTTGTTAAACATTAGTATTTTGAGTGCTCCAGGGGTTTTTGATAGCGCTGAATCCATTTCCACTATCAAAAATGGATTCCAAGCTCTGCAACTACCTGATTTTTGCAAATTAAATTGACCAGATTCCGGCGGATTTCTGCCTTCCGGGCCAAAACGCGGCCTCGGCAAATAGCTGGATTAAACACCTAATTTTAAGAGCAATTCAAGAAGAAAGATGAACCATAGTATAGACTCCGTACTTAGTAGATGAACATTAAGAATGATTTAAATTCACATTTCCTACAAGTTCAAATTTTGTTATCATTATCAGTGTTGAAGTATCATGTTCTTGTGATTTAATAGAAAGAGTGGTTGTACTCAAAATTGACATTTATGTATCTGCACGGCCGCCTATTTCCTTCGCAATTTGCTGTTCCTCGGCCTATTTGATATTAAGGATATGCATCAGTGTTCAGTGGATATTTTAATGTTTTTAGAAAAAATCATTTTTATTATTATTATAAATATAAATTATATATTTAATGTTTTTAGAAAAAATCATTTTTATTATTATTATAAATATAAATTATATAATTAAAATAAATTAAATTTATTCTGTGCAGTTTTTTCTGTAATTATGGAACTACTAAATTGTTGGGAAAAGTGTATGTAGAAAAAAAAGAAAGTAAAAGTTTTATGTTGAATTTAAAATCAATGGAGTTTTTTTTAGTGTTATTTTGGTGAAAAAAATGGAGGTAAAATCTTGATTTCTGTTATTTAAACTGGTTTTTTGACTGTATATATGGATTCATCACCCTAAAAAACTCCTAGAGCACTTAGATTGTGCAATGTTACCCATCAAACTTCTATTTTCAATAAATTCCTGCTAGAATTTAGAGAGATTAGAGTAAAAAACTACCGTAAAAGCCTTCAAAATGTCCCACTATAGACTACTCGAAAATGAATTATGAATATATGATTATCTAGCTATATGAGTTCTTCTTTCTAGAAACCACTTATTATTGAGTAGTGCATGCATAAGCTTGCTTCACCAATCTCCCTCTACAAAAGAAAGGTTAGGTATTGGATTGTATTATGCCTCTCAGTATAGCCAGTTGTCTCCATAAAATTCACTGAATTGACTCAAATCACCTCAATCACTTTATTTTAACTTTCATCTAGATAAAAAGAAAATAATCAATTTAACTTGGTTAAGAAAATAAGTACTTTATTCTCAATTTGAAAATTATGATGTTATGAAAAAACAATATAAAACACTAAGAAAAACCAATTCAAAAAATCAACTCATAAAAAAATTACTTTGAAAAATAAAAATGCCAAAAAAAAAAAAAAATCCCATGAAATTTATACCCTGATTAACAATTTCTTTCACACAAACAGGCCCTAATTGATTAATAATTTCACACATCCATAACCCGCTCCTAATAATATTGATGCCAAAAGCGAGTAGTATAAAAGTTAACTCATCCTCGTCTCCTATACATATTGTCATGCTACCTTAACATCCCGGGCCCTCGGGCCCTCAACTTAGGTTACAACTAAACTAAGCCTGTCACGTTGGACCGTCCATGTCCAACCTGACGTGACGCTTTATGCTCTCTGGAGGTCCCTCTCCTTTCTCTCCTTCTATGAATGGAGGTGCCTCTCTTCTCTCTCCCTCTATGAATGGTGGGTTGTCCAGGTTATAATAAGATACCAACTTTATGAAAACAAAGACAACAATGCGTTCCGAACCAATCAATCAATCGGAGCAAAAGAGAAAGAATCCTTCACAACGATTCGTGTTGGCATGACTTGGCAGTTGGATTGACGGTCCCTTTACCACTTCGACTGAGAGCCCTCTCATCATAAAAGTGTTGAGTTTAGGCCTTCGATTAGTGATAAATGATCGAGTGAAGGACTGCAGAAATTAATTAGATTTTCGAGAATATTTTGGAACGAGATGGACAATTCAGTGATTCACTCTGAACTTATTTATTTGATTCTACAACATTCTCAAAAATTAAGGATGATTATGAAAGACTACCAAGTGCCACTTAATGTCATTCTCAACTAGAACATTCTCAAAAATTAAGGATGACTATGAAAGACTACCAGCTCTCACTTACTCAGCGTCTTTGGATCTGACATTGGTTATTGTGACTCAAGACTAATCCTGCCATCACCCTGCCTACCTATTCGCATTAATGTTTTCTCTTCAAATCCTCTCTCCAACCAGTAGTAAAAAGTAGTACTGTGGCACCTAAATCAGTCGGCAGTGGCCTTGGACCTAATTATCTTGACTTGGAATAATTTTTTTTTTTTATAAATGGTTTTGTTTTCTGAAATCCTTTCCACTCAGAAAGTTGACCGGGATTATGATCCTTTTCAAACTTTAGAAATAGCTATGCATAATCACAAAGAAAACTGTATAATTTAGTTGTCATAACGAAAAGTTGAAGTAGTGAGCCCTTTCTTTGAAACGTATTTGAAATTGTGCCACTCCACTTCCTTCTAACAAATCACAATGTATTATTAGAAAATATAACATGATGTATATTTCCAATGCATATTATTGCGTTTCGAAATAATCAGGGGATGACCTTTAGATATCAGTAATTTATTTCTTATCTTCACACTCCATACTAAATAATGCATATCTTCATCAATAATCTGTGTTACACGATTATGATTAATTGGTTAGAGGTTAATTTTTTAATTATTAAAATTCTAGAATGTTATATATTGAAAAATTATAATTTAAATTATAATTGTTTTAATTTAGAATTTTTTAATGTATTTAGTAGGACGAGTTAAGCTTCTTTTTTATTCAACAATATACTTTATTAGTTAAGTTTTTTTATTATTTAGCAATAAAGCAGAGTATAGTTTTTTTGAATTAGTGAGTACATTAATAGTTGATAAAGATTATAATTAAGGACATTTGTTGTTAATGTTTCCTATTTTATGTTGAGAGGCTCATTCTACAATCAAGTATGAGAGAATGTGTGATTTCGTCTCACTCAACTTAGAGTTGGCAAGTATCCCTTAAAAAACATTTTAAATGAAAAAACATTATCCACTATAATGAAAACATAGTATATTTGGTCCATATTTTATTTTTATTTTTTTTTCTAAATAAGACTGAATCTATTAAGAAAAAACATATAGTACAATCTGAGCTTGCAAATAAGCGAAGCTAGAGAGAAGGGGAGCCAGAAATGATAAAATATCAATCCGTAGTCCCAAAAAGCAGCTATGGAATAAGCAAAGGATAACAAGAATAACAGAAATTAGAGAGCGAGACAAGGAATCTACCCAGAATGGGTAGAGGCTTCCAAAAGGCATTTTTTCCCTTTCTTCTTACTGACTTGGACCCAACCGTTGTGACTTGGCTGGGCAAGAACTAATTGTAGATTATTCTGCATTGAAGGAGGAGTCTCCTTATCTGAATCGGAGGAAGAAGAATCATGAGTGAGTTTCTGCGAGATTAGAGGTGCATAGGGAACTTCAGGGTTGGCTGAGCGCGTGCCCTTCGGCTGCTCAACATTCTCCCCTTCTGCTTCAATTTCCTCCTCATTCGAGTTGAAGGACCCTATGTCATCTGTGGGGGGTGGATCACATGGTTTCTAGCTATTGGATTTGGATTTGTGAATTTTATTCTTCTTCTTGTTTAGGAACGTGGCACAAGTGTTCTGGAGGTGCCCTGTCTGATCGCAATGGCGGCACCAGAAGGCTGTGTTCTCATAGTCCAAGGTTTGTGTCCAGGGAAAATTTTAAGAACCCCCCTAGATTTACATGTATAATAATTGGGCGAATCCCGATGATACATAGGAAAAATGGAAGGTGATTTTATTATTAATATAATATGTATATATAATATTTTTGGCGAATCTCTCACGAGATTATATTATCTTGTAAAATCATGGTGAATCACCAGTACAAACAGTGAATCACTAGTACAAAATGGCGAATCGTTGTCTAGTGGGGTTCGGGGTGTTGGTTCCAATGAAGATATGGTAGTTGAACCAGGAGTTGAAGGTATCGAACCACCGAGACCAAGTATGGCACACAGTGACTCGTGAGAGAAGTAGTTCTCGTGCAGTTTTGAAAATGTGTTCTTCTAGTTCTGCTAAGTGTAGTGTTGTTGCTCATGCTACTACTAGCACTAATATTGAGGTTGGAGAGGAGTTTGAGGAAGCATGGAAGGTAGCAGTGGTGGAGAATTACAAAGAGAACCCCATGATGGGCTCTATTTTTCCCTTTGGTATTTGGGCCTGCAAGATCTTCTGTCCATTGAACCAACAATTAACCATTCAACCAACAATCAACTTGATTGATTTGATTATGTACGAGTCAACTTAGACTAATCTTCAAAACTATGCTTTGCACTATCCCATATTTATCACACTAATTCTACACAACATTGTGCATTTTCACCCAACTCTCATGCATGCACACAAAATTTTCATTAACATCTATAACCCTAACCAAGTGAGAATTGATCAATAATTTGCACCAAAGTTTGTTATAGTGTTTAAAGTTCATAAGAAATTTAGATCCATGGTACCTTAAATAAATTTTGAGATAACCTCGACAAATTCAACCAAAATAGAGCAGACTTGTGATAAATTCTAAACCTACAAAAATTAGGATTCATGTTCCTTGGAAAGATCATAAGTAGTTGACATATAGGTCCAGTTGTGAGCCTTGACACATTGATAATGAAATGGCTTAGGTCAAAACTCACGCATTGAAAAGTCGTTAATGAAGAGAAGACAAGATCATTATGAATTACACATACTCCAAAATTCCTACCAAATTCTACTTAGTTGTCCGCAACTCAGCTATACATAATCTTATAGTAAATACAAATTCGAAAAAGCCTTCTTCACATAGCTAATAAATGGTCATTGGAGGAGCACCCCTTATATAATAGTAATAGTATAAATCAATAGATTATTTCATATTGAACTTCATAGCCATCACACTCCTATGTATTGTATGATGTATTCAACTTGCATTATCAAATATAGATAAAATCCTAATTTTGATTGATACATTTAAATCATACTTGTGCACAATGTTGAATGCAATGCCAGTCAAGGAGTAAAGTTGGTTTGACATGTAATGATTTATAAAATAACAAAGAAACTTAGAAACAAATCACAACTTTCACGTTTGAAAAAATTATAAATTTTTCATGCAAATCTATTGTTGTTATAGTTCCTTCTCTCAACCATGTTCCACATAAGCATGGAAAATCAAGTAATACTATCATTTGCACCGAGTGGTGCAAAGTAATGTCGGGGAGCAGGGATACATCTTCCATGCGAGATAAAGGTGATGTAGGTGATAAAGTTGGAGGCAATACGAAATGTTTTGGAATAATGGTTGGTTTGTTTATCAACTTTTGAGTATTGGACATGATTTTGAGGAAAGGTTGAATGATTCAAGGGAATAACAAACTTGTCTGCAAGTTGTTGTATAATATCAGTATCAGGATTCATCATGCCGTGACAAGGCTATGGAAATGCTCAGTCAATGAGTACTTTTTTCATTTTTACCAACTTGGAAAGAAAATGTTGAAAGTTGTTTCAATGGAAACTACATCATATTCATCATTAAAACTTGAAATACACTTGCAAAAAAATAAGTGATCGCTTCCAACTATTCACTCATAATTTATCTCAAAATTATTAGCTATATTATGTATGTTATAGTATAATGTTGGGCTTGAAAACTGTCAAAACCAAGGAATCATTTGAGAACTTGTTATTACTCGTAGTTATCTTGTTTATATAGAGCTAGAAGTAGAAAATATATATTTTCTGGCTATAGGCAACTTAAGAAAATCAAAGTTTAAGTTCATTTCCAAGCCAAGAAATATTAAGTATTTGACTAACTTATTATATTCATAAGGAGCATGCTACTCAAAAAGCCTGCAATACATCTTTTAAAGAGATGGGGTTGTTAAAATTTTGGAACTCGTATTGGGAAACATTACAAGTGGGGAAGCATATATCACTTTATCCACTCTAGAACTGACTTTATGCTACAAAGTCTAATGTAATATAGCTCTAAATATAAAAATTAGGGAAAGTAATGGAAGTTAAAAAAAATTAATTTGTGCAAATTATTAGTGCTAATTATTGACAGGAGTAATAAAACAAACTAAAATTTTATTAATGTCCAAAAATAACCAAAATAGGTTGATGGAACTAGAAAGTACAATTCTAAAAGAGAATGTTGAAAACAACTCCAAGGCACAAACAGAAGTACAAATAAAGATAAAAAGCAAAGAGAGGTAAACACAAGTGGTAAGCCCTAGAAAATAAATAGGAATTGGTACTGCTCTATGCAAGAAGGACACTGCTCTGGATTAGAAGTAGAAGAGGAGCTAGCACTATTTGTTGTCAACTATCATGAAGGTAATAATATAGATCCTAGGAATGTCCTCTAGGAAATGGCTGACTGAGTGGACCAAGTTGAATATCCTTGGGGGCAACTAGATGTTACTTACACGAGCTCTCCTAACCTCCAGGAGCCAATGATGGGCAATAACTTCTTTCCTTTTACTCTGATTGACAAAATAAGAAACCTTTCCATGTGCTTGCACATGCATGTAAATAGGAGACTACACGTCATGCTCTATCAGATACGACCCTTCACAACACCACAGATGCAGATTGCACTTTCAGATGTCAAAAACGATATGTAAAACAATAAATTTGCCTCAAGTATACCTAAAATCTACAAAAAGTGAAACTCAGGACTAAGTATCATGTATACCATTCACATCTACATGGTGAACCCCACAAACTAAACAACCGTAATTGCAACCAGTTTTCTCTAGGGAAGTAAAAGTAAATAACACTAATAAAATAAGAAGCACTGCACATCCATAGGATGTCTGGACAGAGGACCACTACAAATACATGCACAAAAACAATGGATAACCTTAAGAGATAAAGACCATCAATGCAATTCACCAATGCTATTTTATACATTAGTGGAACTGGCTTTACCATAAAGTAGTCTGTGTTAGAGATATACTATTCCTCCAACATACGTAAGTGAACGACCAGTGTACTCAATGATGGGAAGAAATATATTTTGATTATCGCAATAAAAAATAATGTCAAAAGCAGCTCCTGTACGAGTTCAACACCTTGGTTCTGCTCAAGCTGGGCCAATAGTTAGCTTTAAGTTAAAGGAGGATGAAACAAGAAATTACTAAGAGGCAGAAAACTAATATTGAATATGTCAAACCATTAGAAGATTCCCCATTTATCACTTTTCCTTCAAAATGATTCTTCAAAATCAGTAACTCAGAGTCTGTTAAGAGTACAATTTGACAAGGCTGTCAGATTTTAGTTGGGTAGTATAACCATATACTAGTCAAGGAGAATATTAATGAGGATAATCATAAGTTAAAATAATTACAACTTGCTAACCTCGCTGATCATTCACAGAAAACAAAAACGTTGGACCTTTTTACATAACTATATTGTCCAAAATAGCTTTCCATACTGTACACTCACAATGGCTCCAGCTCCTGTCACTGAATGGGAGCTAAATAAACAACAGAATACCACTGTCAAAGATGAGCCTGTCTTTTTGGTTGTTCAAAGAAGTTGTCTTCTATCTTATGTGTGAATTCTTCACCTCGTATTTTTATTTATTTTTCATGGAGGGTTTTTATACATCTTTAGTTGATCTATTCCTTTGATTCAAAGAACCCCATGATTTATCTTGCTCTTCATAAAAAGACCACTGGTAATGAGAATGAAACCTATTTTAAATTAAAAATGGTAATCTTGTAGAATGGATTGGCAACCTTCGTTGGGATAATCATTGTGCGACATATCTCACTCTTAATGCTGGATAATCACCAATGACATAAGCATATGGGAAGGGCACTCATGTTCTCTTTGGAAAGAAATAGCTCAAGTACCCACACCCATTCACAAGTTCACTATACCAAATGACATGTATTTTGAATGGAAAGAGTCCTCTTGGTGGTCTGGCAAGAAAGGACACTCATCCCAAGAGATATGGTAAGACTTTTGGTTGTAGAAAGTTCCCATAATGACTTATGAAACATGCTGAGAATTAAACGTATCTGAAATTGGTATTTTACATCATTTTCTTAGGTGATATGACTAGAAGAAAAGATTAAACAAAAGGAGATTGTTTTAAGGGGATATAATATAGAATTAGAACCCAAGGATAGTTCTTGTCCCTGATGCCCTCCAAGCTGCAGGTTTTTATGCCAGCCCGTATGCCATACACCTGCAGGGTTTACCTTCTAGGTTATCACGTATTGGTCAAGCTATAACACTAGCATTACACACTCATGCTGGTCATACTGTGATGTTGGCATTATCGTGCTAGTACATGCTAGCATACAGCTCTATCATGGTTGGCTGTATCCACATGGCTTAAATCTCTGCATGTTTAGTGGTGTAGTAGATGAGATTTACCCTGCTCCTTTCATAGAGAGATCCTCTTATTGTGCCCTTAATTCCACATATTTATAGAATTCTGAGGCTTTTCAAAACTAGGAAACTCGGAAACATGGCTTTCTCACCAACAGGATGGAAATCACATCTGCCTATCTCCATTCTCCTCCCAAATAAAAAGCATCTCATCTTGCACTTATATTCAAATGAACTGGCCAGAATTACACTATCCTTCCTGGAAGTGTCATAAATACTATTTAGCTTTGCTCCAAAAAATTACAGACTGTTAGGCACAAATCCAATCTCTAACATCTAATTGAAAGGGTTTTTTGTTCTTTACATACAAACCAACTTATTCTGTCTATCATCCTGGGCCTGTAATTAGCATTGATAGGCACTAATACTTTGTCCATTTATTTATTTGAAAGTCAACGATTTGGATTTAAAGCAATCTGGTGGAAAAACCATTAAATTGCAGAATTTAACATGAAATAGCAGAGATGTGAAGAAAAAGTAAATTGCAAAAATACACGCAATATTGTAGCAAACAAAAAAATTTATTGCCCTGAAAGGCACACTCAACAACCTAGTATAGAGGTAGATGTGTTATGTATGTGTCAAATAATATTTCAAAACAAAAACACAAATAAAAACTATATAGATAAGAAGCTGACATAATAATATGAATACAATATTTTATATATGTGTGTGGGGTGAGTTAGAGGACTGAGACCAAATTTAATTAAAAATGAAAAATCTACTGACAGAATTGCGCAAATTTAAGCAACCCCGCTGCCTGCATATGGATTACCACAAGAAGCATTGTGGTGTAAATGTGTCAATCTACAGTACAAAAGCAACGAACCCCACCATATGGTAGCAATGGAAAGAAAAATCACACTCAATTTCTAGGTTTCAATTAAATTTTAATTGTGTCAAGTGGAGACCACTATATATAAAAAAAGATACATGCTTAAAAGTTAAAACCAGCAAGCATGCTAAAAGAATGAGTACACATCTGTTTAACTAAGAAATGACCATACTGCAACAAATGGGACTCTAAGTCATTTCACAGTCATTGTTATCCATGCTAAAGGGCAGTGTACCAAGAAGTGGATACCAATTGCTTGAATCATCCAAAACTATAGATGTATTTGTTATATGCAAGAAACAATTCCTTCTGTGACTTTATGACTACAGTAAAATTATCTGCAAGTAAAATGACAAGATAACCATCATAAGGACTTAATGATTTCAACTTACTCTCATGCCTATTAACAACTAATTTCCCACATACATTTTTAGCAATGTCCAAAAAGTTAAAACAGGCTGGACCTCATATGATTCTAATGATGATGTATTGCTAAACATCCTATGCAATGAATGTATTTCTAAATGATATCCAATGCAACTATCATCTTACCATATGCATTATGAGCCCCTTTATTTTGATAATGGTTATCAGGTGGGAGAAAGCTTTCTTCTTTTGCACAAACACAGCAAAGTAAATGACACATTGTGTATTTTCTGACTACTCACATGCTCATCTTATGAAAATATTCTGTGAGTATATGATCAAGAAAAACCCAAAAATACACATGTTCAGAGAAAAAACAAGAGTAAGAAGGAATCTTCTTTAACACGAGTCATGACCATTCAAATTTCCAAAGTCAACATACACAAGAAACTAGTTTTTTCATCTCAAAACTAACAAGACTTCTATCATGACCCTTCTATAATTATTGATTGTGAGTTCCTTGATGAGTAAGTATTATTTATGAATTGTTGTTGTTCCTATGGGCATCCATATAAGTGAATGGATGACTTTCAGTTCTCCTGAGCCAAATTTTCTATCAGACCACGAAATAAAAATGTCTTCAGATAACTAAGAAAACTATTTTACATTATTCACTTTTTTCCTAGGTTTAATGATTCATATGTTGCTAAACCAGTATAGCTTCCATTTGAATATGATTTCAAAGTGGTTTTCCTAAATAACTATGGTTAAAGCATATCATGTCGAGTCACATCAATTATGCCACCTGATGTTACATGGGCATGAAGGGCATGACCAATATTTTACATTCCAACAACCAGGGACATGCTCTTGGGGTTTTTGTTAATTTCTTTCCTGACCATTATGGCAGGTTATTGAGAAAAAGTATTTTAATGTAAATTTTTTATCACCCATGCTCGTTTGACTACATACTCTCTTGGGTATGCCAGTGTCACACATGTTTCTCATCTTGAAACAGATACAACTTCCAAGAACCAGGGGCATTCTCCTTGGGTCTTTGCCTATTTTCTTCCTGGCCATTATTACAAATTATTCAGAAAAGGCACTTGAATGTGAAAATTGTATCACCTATGCTCGATTGATTACATGATCTCTTGGTTATGCCAGTGTCACACATGTTTCTTGTCCCAAAAAGAAATACAGCTTAGGTCTAATGCTTTCACAGATTCACACATGATACACATGATACAGAGTATAAATTATCTACCATTGATGAAAAGGTCTAAAGCATGAGATTTTCCAAACCTAGATTTTCCTTATATAAAGATAAATTTGAAAAAGTAATTAAATAGATTTAATCAAATCATTAAAAGCCAACAGGAGAGTTACAATATGTGAAGATCTGACCAGGACCATATAAGGGGATGATAATGAGGAAAGGTGTTTGACCTCTGGAGTTGGGTTTGAACTAGCAAAGCTCCAAGATCAAATGTAACCCATATATATCAGGAACCTGCGTTCTGACTGTGGCTTTGGAGGTCTGCCTTGGCCACTTAAGATTTTTTATCATTGCAGTATAGGTGGCCAGAGGCACTGTCCAAATCACCCCACATGAAAGGATTTTATAGCTGAGAGAAGAATAACAACATGGTCTCTGCAACACATGATAAAAAATTATAAGAGCAAGGATTGAAGAAATAGGAGAGTTTCAAAGAAACCCCGTAAGACACAGGAACCTGGGAAAAACTACAAATTGAAACAGAGACATTCTAGTGGTTGAATTCGAATCTAATTGCAGCTGGGCATCTCTACGGTTGACTACTAAGGAGCCAATTTTCTCTTTTCTTTGTATTTTAAGCTCGAGATTCAAATATAACTGGGTGCATATTAGGCATCATCCATGCTGAGTGCTTATGAATTTTGGACCAATGGTAGCCATAGAGAGTTAAAATTGGGTATAGAACTAGTGATGCAGACTACCCATTAAAATTGGGTATAGAACATTATAGGTCTTATAGACTAAACCATATCTAAGGATTGTCTTCCTTTAAAACATTTACAGAAGATAGAGCAAGAAAATTTGACCATTTTATTTAGAATGCTTTGATCTATATATATTAGATATGAAGACAAATGAGGGAAGTAATAGATTGATCAAAGACAAAGATGGTTGCATGATGTAAATCACCTTTATGTTCCCACATTTTACATGCCAAGATCAACATTATCGTTGTTGAATCCTTATTTGTGGGTTAGGGTTAAGTGAGATTGTCTTCCTTTAAAACATTTAGAGAAGATAGAGCAAGAAAATTTGACCATTTTATTTAGAATACTTTGATCTAGATATATTAGATATGAAGACAAGGAAGTAATAGATTGATCAAAGACAAAGATGGTTGCATGATGTAAATCACCTTTATGTTCCCACATTTTACATGCCAAGATTGACATTATTGTTGTTGAATCCTTATTTGTGGGTTAGGGTTAAGTGAGATTGTCTTCCTTTAAAACATTTAGAGAAGATAGAGCAAGAAAATTTGACCATTTTATTTAGAATACTTTGATCTAGATATATTAGATATGAAGACAAATGAGGGAAGTAATAGATTGATCAAAGACAAAGGTGGTTGCATGATGTAAATCACCTTTATGTTCCCACATTTTACATGCCAAGATCGACATTATCGTTGTTGAATCCTTATTTGTGGGTTAAGTGGTGATCCCACATTTTACATGTGGGAAGTAATAGATTGATCAAAGACAAACCTTATTTGTGGGTGAAGTGGTGTTCCCACATTTTACAAGTGGGAAGTAATATATTGATCAAAGACAAATATGGTTGCATGATGTAAATCACCTTTATGTTACCACATTTTACATGCCAAGATCGACATTATCTTTGTTGAATCCTTATTTGTGGGTTAAGTGGTGATCCCAAATTTTACATGTAGGAATAAGATCGACATTATCATTGTTGAATCCTTATTTATCTGTTAAGTGGTGATCCCACATTTTACATCCCAATAAGATCGACATTATCATTTTTGAATCCTTATTTGTGGGTTAAATGTGGGTTAAGTGAGGCTAACTTCCTTTAAAACATTCAGAGAAGATGGAGAAAGAAAATTTTTGTGGGTTAAGTGTGGGTTAAGTGACGTTTTCTTCCTTTAAAACATTCAAAGAAGATAGAGCAATAAAATTTAAGCATTTTACCTAGAATGCTTTGATCTATATATATTAGATATGAAGAAAAATGAGGGAAGTAATAGATTGATCAAAGACAAAGATGGTTGCATGATGTAAATCACCTTTATGTTCCCACATATTACATGCCAAGCTCAACATTATCGTTGTTGAATCCTTATTTGTGGGTTAAGTGGTGATTCCACATCTTACATGTGGGAAGTAATAGATTGATCAAAGACAAACCTTATTTGTGGGTTAAGTTGTGATCCCACATTTGAAATGTGGGAAGTAATAGATTGATCAAAGACAAAGATGGTTGCATGATGTAAATCACCTTTATGTTCCCACATTTTACATGCCAAGATCGACATTATCGTTGTTGAATCCTTATTTGTGGGTTAAGTGGTGATCCCACATTTTACATGTGGGAAGTAATAGATTGATCAAAGACAAACCTTATTTGTGGGTTAAGTGGTGATCCCACATTTTACATGTTGGAAGTAATAGATTGATCAAAGACAAAGATGGTTGCATGATGTAAATCACCTTTATGTTCCCACATTTTACATGCCAAGATCGACATTATCGTTGTTGAATCCTTATTTGTGGGTTAAGTGGTGATCCCACATTTTACATGTGGGAATAAGATCAAAATTATCGTTGTTGAATCCTTATTTATGGGTTAAGTGGTGATCCCACATTTTACATGCCAATAAGATCGACATTATCATTGTTGAATCATTATTTATGGGTTAAATGTGGGTTAAGTGAGGCTGACTTCCTTTAAAACATTCAGAGAAGATAGAACAAGAAAAGTTTTGTGGGTTAAGTGTGGGTTAAGTGAGGTTGACTTCCTTTAAAACATTCAGAGAAGATAGAGCAAGAAAATTTAACCATTTTACCTAGAATGCTTTGATATAGATATATTAGATATGAAGACAAATGAGGGAAGTAATTGATTTATCAAAAGGTAGACAAATATGGTTGTACATGCCAATATTTGTGCCCCAAAACTATAGTGTGCAACAGTTGTTGTGGCATTCATAACACACGGCCCCTTAGCTTCAATGGCCATCAATAAAATAATTAAGAGAGAAAGCCCCGAACTCTCTACAACATTTCACACTATTAACACTATGTACATCTTGACATTATTCACATTAGGCCATTAATAAACTAATTAAGAGAGAAAGCCCCGAACTCTCTACAACATTTCACACTATCAACACTATGCACATCTTGACACTATTCACATCATGCTGCAAAGCAAACATGCTCATCTCATCTTGATACTATTCACATCTTGCTGCAAAGAAAACATGCTCATCTCCAATCGTACAAAACATTTAGCATTATAGAACATTAATCCTACCACCAAAAATTCCAACAATGATCCAAGACCATAAAGGAAACCCAATCTCATTAAGGAAACCAAATATTTTTTATCACATAAGGTTGGCGTGTTGGTATAACTACTTATAAATGTTGGAATGGAAATATTATAGAAAAATTCATTCAAGATAGGAATATGAAAAGTCAAAATGGTTATAGTTATATATCGACATACACTATAATATCTACAAATATCGAATGCTTTACCAATGGCTATAGTTTTGTATCAAAGGACTACGTGAAGGAACAAGAATTACAATGAAAAATTCATTTGGAAATCACATAGTTGCTATTTCATTATTTCGTGAATGCAAGAAGAAGAGAATTATTATGCCATGATAGTTTAACTATCAAATATCCAATAAAATTGTATTTGTGAAAGTAATTTTTTGTTGTGAGAGTTCTGGCGATCGTAGTTCTTTGTACAGAAACAATATTAATGTTTTTAAGAATAGCTTGTAGAAATATTAATTTGATCCCTCTCATATGTCCATTAAATCCAAATAGAGTCACATTCGCTAGATTAGATAAAAATACGGCATGCAAATTTTAAATAAAAAATATGTTAGTCACTAAAAGAAAACGACCCAGAAGTTTGTCATTAAATGCTGTAAATTATCTCTATACTCAGGCAGCTCACCTTAGCTCTGTGTGTTAAAATTTCTTTAAGTTTCAATGCCAAAATCAAGTTAACATAAAATTGCTACCCACAAATGGATGTTGTAGCAAGATTCCGTCATAAGCCAAGACAGGTTTATAGAGAATCCCCTCCCCCTCTTCTCTTTTACAGTTTTCCATATAGATCAACAATAAATATGATCTTTAAGTAGTATTTTCGTAAACATTTACTTTTGACCTTTTGAAATTCTAAGCACCCATCTAAACATAATTAGGAAGTATCCATCAGTCAAATATACTGGGTTGCGAAGACAACTAACCACCCAATGGTGTCACAAAACTTTCCCAACTCTCTGAACATTTCCTGCAAAATAAAATATATGTTGAGAACAGTCCTTGTGCTGTTTGTTTATTAAAAACTTGAAATATTTTCAAATTTTTATAAAAATGGATTTTTGGAAAAGACAAGAAATAAGAAGTAGGTTGATCTTGACATGCAAAAAGTATAATGTCGAAAAAGTTGGGCTAAATTAAAGTCACCATTTCCCCAATTGCATTCAATCCACATTATGTAGGATCTTAAGGGTATTCACATCATGACACGATGACTAGTTACTTGTAAACATAGGCAACCTAGGCAATATACAAGTAACCTCCAGGTTAATCTTACAAACTACACATGTTCTTCATATTTGCACTTTTAATTCTCGACTATATCATGAAAATACTCACAAGCCCATGCAATTCCCAAACAGAAAATGGCACTAGTTCTAATATATCTATTTCACACATTAAATTCTGGGAATCTCTTAACCAGCATATCGGCAGGGAACATACCCCACAGCTCTTTATACGTTATATCAACTCAAATATAAAGGTCCAATATATGCCTGCTCTATTGTATGATCTGGATGATTAGCATTCAAGATACAAGTATTCAGTATACAGTATAGCAAACATGTAGAATTGAAAAAAATGAAAGATCTGCCATGGAATTTGTGATAGTTCCTAGACAAATATACTCCCAGCTATCATATCATGAATTCATCATCCTCCTAGTAGACCCTATTGCAACAGTATGTTATGTAATGGGTTGGAATGTGATAATTACTCACGGTTAGCTAGTAGTTTCTCATAGACTCCAAAATTAGTTAGCTGATAGAGGGAATCTCATTCACCTGGGTTGTAGAGTCCACCGTCCTTCTCTTTGTAAATTAACAGATGATACAAAAGTTAATAAACATTTCATACAGACAAATGGACATCACACATATCATTTACCTGGGATGTAGAGTGCACCTTCCTTCTCTCTATACATTAAAAGATGATTCAAAAGTTGAGAACCTGCAGAATTCCTGAGAACCTACAGAAATGATCGAGCAAATTCAGAGTTTGTGCAGTAGAATGAAGATGGTTTTTTTCTTTGATATTTTAAACTTAGTAGCAGAGATCATCTCCAGGATATTCCAAAACTCATGATAACAAGAAATAATGTTACATAAGTCTCAGAAAGAATTTCCCTCTTTCAAGAAAAAACATGCTTATATCATCTGCATCTAATAAACATAAATACAAACTACTATTTCATTTTGTGCTTATTCAAAATAGAAAACCTAATTTCTGGTTTCTACTCATCACACTACAACCCTCAGATAATTATCAAGACTCCGAGTCGCCCTACATTTAAGACAAGTACAGATTTTGATTAACTAATTTGAAAAGATTGTGAAGACCATGACATCTGGAATAGAAATATAAATTTCTTTACCGGACCACAGCCTAGCAAAGGATAAAATTGAACTCACAAAGGCCTCTGCATATTTTACTTTAAAATTTTTTATTTTAGAAAGGCAGAAGATTATACTAAACCTTAAGCGTATAAACAGTGACCTCAAAATTGGGAAGAAACATCGTCATATTAAAGCTGCAACATTGGGTTTGAGTCCACTGACTAAATTATCAAAGATTTTAGCCAACTGCACTATAGTCTATGTTGGAAGGACCCGTTCCCAATTCCTGCCATTTTCTCTAGTGGTGAACAAAACACTGAATTCAAAATCAAATGAGTTATCAGGAAATCCATGTCCATGTTTGTTAAAATATTGTTTAAAAATCATATCAAATCTAGATCCAATGGAATCTAGTACACCAGGAATGCCTCTTTCCTCGGATATTGCAATGTGTAGATCTCTATCCCCTGTCTTCAACATGCCTTCTGCAATAACATCCTGAAAAAAAATGGACAAATTTTGGACTTTGCATGTTTCCCATTGTTCCTGAAGATCAAAAGTGTCATTGGGCCTCACATTCAACTCCAGATCCTATCAAATCATTGGGACATTCGCAGGTTGGACTGTGGGTAACGACTGCCTAAAAGAAGGGACAAGCAACAAAGGCCATTCAAAAAAACACATATCTAGTCACGATTCACATAACAACCACACAATTTGACAATGTTATGATAATTTTCATTGCTTGTTGGATCTACTGATCAGATATTGGCATCGGGCTACTGAACTGGCCATAACGACGATAGCTAGAACCGTATTTGGTAGAATTTTCCTAGTGAGAATTCTAGTGGTTCTCCTCCTTTCCCATATACACTACAAACATGGGCATCTTGGATAAGTGTTGCAACCAAAGTAAAAATAATATGATGAAGAATCAGAGATCAAATCTGATTGCCAAGATATGGGGATCTTGAAAAATGATAAACTGGTTGGACCGGTAAGGCCGACAAATGATAAACTGGACTTTGAAAACCCTAGTGCAGAGAGCCCTGGATTTTGAAAACCCTTGTTCTACCCTGAAATGCAACACAAATGAAGAACAAACTGCCAACTCATGCACCTTGAAATATAGGGTGAATTCGAGATTGGGCTTGATTTTCAAGGAATTGAGAGGGCGAAACCAGTCCAACATAACTAGTCCCATTTCTAGAAATCGGGCGATCTAAATAAAATTTTCCAAACAAACCAGGCGAATCAGGCTTGGAAAGGTTTATCTGCCCTAATTTTTTATGGCTAAAATATAATAATAATTTATTTATTAAATATTTTTTGGGCTAAATTTTTTAACTATTAAAAATGGGTGTAATTTAAAAAATTCGCACTTTCAAAATTGAAAATCCCTTAAATTTCGCCCATGGGCTAAAATTCCCCCCTAAAATTTTCTATCTTTGTGTCCAATGGAAGTCCCCAATTTTGAGGTTGATTTGATCACGTAGGCCTTTGATGATGTCTATTTCTGCACAAATTCTGTCGTAGGTGTATATTCCTTTCTCCCCCCTTGAGGTGTCCGTAGCCAGGAAATGGCCTAAGGTGTACCCAATTCCTTGGAAGACTGAGAAGTGCCATAAGTGCGTTGGGAGGTTTGGAAGCGTGGCCTAGATGGGAATCTTGGTGATGACGGCTATAGAGGGGTCGAAGTCTGGAAACCAGGGGATAAGGAAGAGCCCAGCCGATCCGTAGAACTAGGGGCCTCCCATTAAGGCTTTTTGATAGTCTTCGCTGAAGTAAAATGCCATGATGAAGAATCCTTTCGAGCATAAAAATACCTTGTTGTTGTTGGTCCAGTTGGATTGGATCCATTGGTATAGATCTGCAGTTTGAGGCCATAGTCCATTAAATCTGCAGATAATGGTCGTTTCTGCAAATGTCTGATATTGATCATCCAGTGAAGGATGAGTGATTTCAATGGAGGGAGTTTCCTCCATTTTATCCACCAGCAAAGGCTTGGGAGCCTTAGCTGGTTAGGTAGTTTTATTGGTAGGTTGTGCGTGGACCGCATCCTTATAGGAGAAAGTAGGAGCCTCAAAGATCTGCCCAGATGCTCCTCCTCTCAGACGTAGGGTGAGCATAACTAAAGCATCTCTTTCAATACTATAATAGAACAGGGGTAGAGGGTCCTCGAGTTGTTTACCTTCGTAGATCAATCTTTGGAGATCTGATGGGATCCCCAACCTGAGTTCAAGATCTCGCAGGAGGTCCTTCACTAGATCTGTAGCATGCACCTAGAGCATCATTGTTCTGCCACAGAGAAGAGAGATCTGATAGGCTGAGGGTGCGTGATCTGAAAACCTTTGCTCTCTACTTCGAATTGGTGGTTGAACTGTGCATAATACTTGTATCCTTGAATCTGCAAGGCTTTGGCACTGATTGAGGCTGGATGAAGATCGTATCCCTCCAAGATTTCAATCAGTGATAGCGTCCCCATCAACCTGACCTGCCCATTGGTGAGATTGGGCATCTGTAGGGAAGCGGCAATGGTCGAGGTTGCGAGATTTATTGAGCCTTTTTCCTTTGTCTGGCGGGCTCTGTTGACTTGTGCGGGGATGGAATCTCTGGTCCCATCTTTGCCGCAGAAGGAGACCATATCTTGTGTTGTATCCATCGCTATTAGAACACCATCGGTGCCGACTGGTGTGAGCCCTAGATAGTCATCCTAGATGGTGCCGGTGACCACCTGGAGGGGAGGAGCCTGGAGCCAGAGTTGATTCAAGAATGCAGAGCCGCATGGAGCTACGACTGTTGAGATCTTAGGACAACCTGGATCTGCGATGGTGATGGCGACTACGGCAGAGCCAAATGTGGCAGTGGCAATAACAAGCTCGTCATTGGCGGCCAGGTCCAACAAAACCCTAGCGGAGGCCATCAGTTCTCTCAATTCCGATTGAACACAAAAAAATATTGCACAATAATTCAAGTGCCATATTTGGTCCATATTACCTTATATCTATATATATATATATGTGTGTGTGTGTGTGTGTTTTCATGTTTACATTAGTAAAATATTTCAATGTTGGAAAGTAAACAGTTAAACTAAAAATAATTTAGCTAAGTAATAATAGAAAAAGGTGTAACTCATTCAATTTTAATATAAAATATTAATAATAATAAATTATTTAAAAATACAATATAAATAATGAAAAATGACACATGATAGAGATATAGAAAACCATTATAGATCTATGTTAATATTTGATTTACCAAGCACTTAAAAAGATTAAATCTCTTGAAATGTAAATATTATTTCAAATTTTGCATTCTAAAAAAATGTTGTTATGTAATAAAATTTAATATTTCTCCATCTTACTTAGAAATACATTCATGATTAAAATGAATCTATACTAATTAAAATTATAACACCTTGATAAAGAATATTTTTACATCATTCCTACGTGCATCGGATTTAAATTCAAAACTGAAACTACCTAGGTTAAGGTTACTAATGAATCTCCTGCCTCCACCCTTGCCGTAGGTGTCTCCACCTTTCCTACAGTGGCGTCTACTAAGAGGGAGTGTGTGCAGTGAACAATATTGGACCCATCCAAACATACAGATAAGAAAATAAAATCGAAGCCATCCTATTCAATGCTAATTTCATACAGATTAAAAGCAACCACTTTATTCACTAACATTTGAAATAAAAAATTCTATGAGTAAAGGAATGTACACCTGCATTGGTTGAAAATGTGTATGAAGCAATGTATTGATGAGTAACAGCACACTTAATTTAGAAAATTAGATAAAAGAAGAAAATGTAAATATTAAGATGAGTTTTATTATTTTATTTTTATTATATTTAAATGAAGTGTTTTTTTCATATATTAATTTTAGTATATATCAAAACACTTTCAAATTTTGATGATGTTATTGAAAATTGAATAATGGAATGTTAAAAATATTTATTAAAATTAATTATATTTTATAAATTTTTGAATAAAAAATATGTTTTTATCAACAATTTATATATTCATCTTTAATGTCTATCTTCTAATTAACATGTTTTGATATTCACATGTTTTAATCTTTCAATTTGTAAAGTTTGGTACTCAATTAATACATTCATATTTTGGGAGTAGGACATTGGGTTTAAAAGAATAAGTGGCCTTTCATGCTTTTTACTATTAATTCATGATAATGTAAAAATAAATGGATTTGATCTAAAAGTTGGGTTTATCACTTAAGCATTTGTAACTTTCTAAACGATCATATATTTGAATTGGAATTGTACCCTTATTGCCATTGAGTTCTCTCAAAAACAAAGATGTCTAAAGTTAATTTGATGTTTAATTAATAATTTGACATTAATTTGTTGTTTAATTAGTTTATAAACTTAGGGTCTGAAAGTGTTTGGCTTTTTCATACTTAGGTTTAATGCCTAAGCATTTGTAAATTTTTATATAATCATACATTTGAATTGGAATTGTACCCTTATTACCATTGAGTTCTCTCACTAACATATATGTATCATGTTAATTTTTTGTTTAATTAGGTAAGAGGTCTCACATTAATTTGTTGTTTAACGAGGTGACTTAATCTTTCAGGGGCTTACAATTTAAATTCACCACATAATTCATTGACATAATAGTGGCAACAAATCTCGAGGCAACTCCCTATTACAGTAGTCACAACTCATTGTAAAATTGATTTTTTGCCACTGTAACACTGAGTAATAGAATCACAAATCCTCAAGAAATGTAAGAAAAAGAGTTGAAGCTACATTGTAGTTAACCTGTGTAGAAGGTTGGGTTGTACATTTCTCTATAAATAGTGCTTGTAAAATGTCAGTGTATAATATGGTGCTTTCATTTCAAATTTCATGCATATGTTTTGGGCTCACTTTTTATTAAAGTTATTGTGCAATGATCAGGGAATAACCCATTTTAATTAATTTTTATTTTTCAAATAATTTATATCTACCAACCTCTCCATCCTATACTCAGATGGATAGGATGGAGAGGTTGGTAGATGAGATTGAAAGCTTTAATATGGAACTAGATGCAAACCTAGAGAAGCACACTATAATTTCCATGGAAATTTTATTGGAATTGAACTAGTGATCTAACCGAAAAGCCCTTTGAACCAGTAATTGATCGGAATAGGTTAAAAACCTAGACCAAATACCTAGTCGACCACAAACACATAAAATATTAAAATTTTAAAGAAAAACATATATATTCATGTCCATCTATATGAATC
The DNA here is from genome assembly GCA_034641835.2 of Pinus albicaulis. Lineage (NCBI taxonomy): Eukaryota > Viridiplantae > Streptophyta > Pinopsida > Pinales > Pinaceae > Pinus > Pinus albicaulis. Next base: position 163,302 of record JAXQQM020082375.1, on the reverse strand, counting down.
CAAGCCATTTATACAGAAATATTCAAAAGGTATGATTTATATAGAAAGTAAGAGCGGATATAAACAAAGTAAGAATTAATTCAAAACATTTTTGAACCAAAAGACATCAAGAAATAGGATCTTGTTGGACACCTCAACCTCTATGGGTAGGTGTGGAAGCCGAATGGAAAAAGAGGAGTCCAAGACACCAAGTGACCTTGGAATGAAAAATCCAAGACTCACATTAATATGATATAAATGTACATCTATGAGTAATAGAAAGGTAACTAATGCTTACCTTTCCCTTTGTGTGTGTTTACTTTCTCACCCACCATGTGTGTGTTTAACATGGTATCGGAACCATTCGTTTAGTGACCTCTACGTACATGTCATAAATTATGTCATTTCTCCTCACTGTCCATTTCAGTGCATTAATTTACTGACTGTCAAAAATTCTATCCCTCCTACAGAAGCGTTATTTTTGTAGCTCTGCTTCTGGAACTCCGTTACTCTATTGCAGTTGCAGGTAACTGTTTTTTTGTTCAACACTGTCAATAACGTCTCTTCCCATAATTCCAAATATTGTATACTCATTCTAGAAATAGAGACTACAACAACAATTATTCAAGAATCTGTGCTTTATTCATTAAATGTGACAGTGTGCTCTATGTGATTCCTCTAGATAAGGGCAAGAACAGTATTGTGAGTAGACGGTTCTCCTGTATGAATGGTTTTCTGTTCCGTGAAGCCTTCCATTTCTTCATGCCTATCATTCTACATAAAAAAGCCTTATGCTCTACCAACAGGCCTCCACCTCCAAACCGCATAACACAGGCCTCAACCACCAAACTTCCATCACTTCATATTCCTTGTACCTGCCCTCGTCCTCCCGCCAGCTAAAATACATACTCCCACAGTAGCCCCTCACTCCCACTCCTCGGCCCCTTGGCCCTCACGCTGCTCCACCCACATCCTCACTCTCTACCTTCCCAACTACTCCTCCCCCTCACTTCCACTCCTCTCATATGCTCCCTCCACACGTCTCCCTCACACCCGCATGTAGCCCTCCCCACCCCTCGCTCACGTCTTCTATCTGTAATAAATGAGGTGTGATTCCATAGTGGGGAGGAGTTAGCGAAAGAGGGGGATGGTAAGGTGATCGCAGAGCGCGGATTTTTTGGTTGTAAAGGCAAGGAGTATGAGTTCGTGACTTTGGACGTGCAATGGTCTCCACGATATCACCTGTGCATCAAAAAATGCAGTGTTGAAGCAGTGAGTCATATTAATATCGATGTGTAGTTTGATAAAAAATTTTGTGTTAATGGTGTGTTAATGGATCTGTGATTGAGTGGAATTCCAGCAAGATTTTTTGATGTCTACACTCTCGCTGAAATTCTCCTTGTGGTTGGTGGACTTTTCGAGTAGTATGATATTCGTCCCACAGGACCAGTTATTCTAAAAAGACAACAATTGGTAGGAATTTAAGGAGATTGGATTTTGAAGGGATACAAATCGTTTTCTTTTAGGAAGGTAGTGATTATTTTCGCAATTAAAAGCAGGAAATTCATAACATATTTCATTCTATATGCTAGTAATGAGGGAACAATTATGCATATGTAATGGATTTTGAATACATTACAGTTATTCTTGCTTGTTGGTTGCACACTAGTTATTTGGTTCACGAAGGATATTGTTGTATATTTATACCCACACTTTTCCTCATTAGATCATAGGTCATAGTTGTGAATCTGTGATGAGTTTAAAATAAAAAAAAAAGGTGTAATTTTGATTAAGGAGAAAATTGATCGAATTACTGAAGTATTATAGTTCTTGAAAACTACGATACATTCGACTGATCGTGATACAATAAAAATGAGCATAAACACTCTTTTTAATATTCAAACTTTCTTGCAAGATGCATAAGACAAGATTGATTTTTTGTAGTTGGAGTCTCATATCGAGCAAGATGAACTTCAACAAAAGAGTCATCATTCTGAACCTGTTTCTGTTCAGAAAATTGAGAGGGACTCCCATCAACAACAAGAATATAAAGTTGCAGTCGATTCACATTCAGTTCCTTGTACAAGAGAAGATTTACATGCATATGCATCAATTCAGTCTGCACTTCCCAAGACCATCATCAGACCTTGGGAGAGCTTGTCCATAACAAGCATAGAACTAGTCTTCAATATGACAAGGAGTTGTCCTTTCATATTCCAGACTACTCCAAGCCCATCAAATATCAGAGTGCCGGATTTCTTTATGACAGTTCACCTTCAGTTGTTCCAGATCCTGCTCCACTTCCACAACAACAACAACAGATTGTAAAATTCCAACACTGTGATCTAGTTTTCCATATGAAAGATCATTGTTTCGATCTTTACCCATGCAAGCACTATGGGCGGCACACCCATTCTTCACACAGATGCTTCAGAAACAAGCCTCCTGCGAGAACAAAGATTCATCTTGGATGGATCGCTTCTTGGAAATGGGCATCAACAACAAATAAGATGTTTAAGTCACATGTCAAAACTTGTTCTAAAATATTGAGAAAACTTGTAGTTGGTTTTCACCATCATCTCACCTTGTACTTGACAGGGGGGGAAATTGTGGTCATCTACAAGCTTTGAAGCCACATCAAGCGAGCCTGAGCCACAATCTCTCATTCCATATTCAGATTTGTAGCCAAAGACACAACATTTCAAGCGAGCCTGAGACACAATTCTTCATTCAAGATTCAGAGCTGTAGCCAGAGACACGGATGCCCATGAGCATGCCTTTGGTTGGTGGACAGCCTTAAACCATCCATGTTAGGTTCATATTCTTCATCTTTGGAGCACTTCCTCTAGTAGAAGACTTCAGCTTTTTGCCAGCTTTTGTAGAGTTATGGGAAATGCATTAGGCATTCCAATGTTGGTGGTTATCCTTAAACCACCATAGGTAGTAGACCTCCCTTCTTCTAGGTTGAAGGTCTCCTTCTTCAAATATGAGGGACACTTCCTCTAGCAGAAGCTCGCAACTTTTTTCCAGATTTGGAAGAGTTCTGAGAACTAGAATAAGCTTTGTGTTCCAGTGTTGGTGGTCATCCTTAAGCCACCTCTGTATGCCAACATTTTAGAGAGCTGATCCAGCCTAAGTGTTGTCATGCATACTTTGCATATTTGTATTACAACTCTCTTCTTAGACTCACACATACCCCTTTGGATTAAGGGGGGGAATGTTGGACACCTAATCCTCTATGGGTAGGTGTGGAAGTCGAATGGACAAAGAGGATTCTAGGTGACCTTGGAATGTGGAATACAAGAGTCACATTAATGTAATATAAATGTACATCTATGAGTAATAGAAATGCAACTACTGCTTATCTTTCCCTTTGTGTGTGTTTACTTTCTCACCCACGATGTGTGTGTTTAAAATATCTAAATGGCCTCTATAGTATAAAATAAACATGATACGACAAGACTACAACTATAATTGTTGATGGTCATCATTAAAATCATCATTCTCATCCTAATGCGCATAATGAGTAGCCTCGAATTCTACAATGCGATTCTAGTTTGATTCCCCTAGCCTTGAATGTGGTACTTGTGATATCTCTCCCTATGAAGGCTCTAGAGGTGGGTCCAAGTCCAACTAAGAAAGGTCTTCATTGTAAAATTTTGGTTGTTGAAACACTTATCCACATAATACACAATCCATTGCAAATCATATTGACTCTCTCCTAAAAGAAACAAAATTTAAATTTCAACAATAAGAATTAAAACTCAGTCATAGGTGGAACCCTTTCTTCATGAGTGGTATGAAGTGATATTTGTGCACATAATTTTTTCTTGTCTAAGAGAATGATGCTAAAATAATTTGCATGTTGGGTTATTTTTACATAAAAGTGAACCATAAAGCTTTTACATCTCAAGTTCATAATTTGTTGAAACATAATTAATAAATAAAATTAGCTTAAAATTTGTTGGTTGAATTCCATTGTTTGTATATACCATGGGGGCTTCATTCAATGAACCTCTAATGTATCGTGTGCATTTTTGGCATACTAAACAATACCTCTAATTTGACTACACATTGGAAAATACCTCCAAAAATAACATTACTTAACCCCCTACCATTATCATCCCAATACACATTCCCAATTTAAATCCCCAATTTCACTAAATATTGGAGATATCCATTTTTTTATTAACATTCGTTATACCCCTTCATATTTTTTCAATAAATTTGAGCTCCATTTTTGTATACCTTTCAATATAAAAACCATTTACCCCCTATATATCCCCCAATATCTTATGTCATTTTTTCATCAATATATATCCCCCAATATGAACCCACGTGGTATGGTATTTCTCCCCCAGTGAATCCCCCGTGGTATATACATAATAGGAGTGATGTTTGAAAAGCTCTTCAAACAAAAAAAGGGTTGGGTATTTACCCACTTGAATTTAATTTTACTATGCAAACATACACTACCTAAGTTATGACTTCCACATAGAGCATTATATTATCGAGTGGCCCTTGTATTTTCCACGAGGGCTACAATATGAGTTTGGTGTTATAAATATCATGTGCAATTTTTTTTTTGTTAATCCAAAGTTTACATAATACATGTGGTATCTTATATGTGTCAACTAACTAAAGGATAATGCTTGACCCTAGCTCATGAGTATCATCCCATTAATGAAGTAGCATTTCACGAATTCAAGATATAATATGGTAAGATTATGATACAAATTTTCAATGAATGAGAAATCCTACAAAAATTACGTCAAACTTTGTGGTGTTATCCATGTAAGCACAAATTTGGAAAATAGAGTAAATTGTAATGTTTTTTTGATGATTTGTCATGGAAAGAGTTATGTCGATGGTTCTCTCGATGTTATGTGAACTCACAATCTGTAAACATAGCCAAAAGTTCTCAAATTTAGAGATAAAGGGCTCTGTGAATCTATCTATAGTGTTAAAATTCTAAATACCATTTTTCCTCTAAATTTTAACAATGTAGATGGATTCATCTACAATTAACATTTAATTGCATGTATCATCTATCTACTTTACACTAATGTCTTCATTATAATTTTAATAAAGGTAATATTTAGATAGTCAAATTAATATTCATAGTTATATTTCTTTGGCCATAAAGTTTAATTTTTAAACTTCATTAATTTATGTTAAATGTGTGAGTTGTTTTAAATCTAAGGTTAAATCTTGATCATATTTACATTTAATAAATAGATAAACATAACATTACTTATTTTAAAAGTGTGAGTTCATTTAAATCTAGTAATAAATCTTCATATTTACATTTGATAAATATTAAATAGATAAACCTAAAATATATATTTATATACCTATTTAGTAAAGATATATGAACCTTAAATAAATCTTTAATGGTGTATGAACTTTTATTAATTGTTTAGTATAAACCTTAGTTAAATTTTCAATCGTATATAAATCTTTATTAATTGTTTAGGTATGAATTTTATTTAATTTTTTCATAGTATATAAACCTTTGTTAATGATTTAATTGTTTTCACTTTACATATTAATAACTCTTAACAATACATTTTCTAAATGTTAAGAACTCTTAACTATACATTTTCTAAATGTTAAAAAAAACTTTAATTCCTTCCGATTCACTTTATATTTAAGATTAAAAAATCCAAACTTATTCAAAACTTTCAAGACATACATATATTGGTGGTTGTAAATTACCTTTTAAGCATTAATATAATATTTAAAAAAACTATTTTCCCATAAAAAAACTCTTATGTTAATATAAATAAATTTAAAATAATTTAAAAATTAATTTAAAAAGTAATTCATTGGAAATATTGGAGGGAATAAAACACACGTTGAAGACTTAATAAAACGACTGACATTGCGGGAGAAAGTGGGGCAACTCTCTACCTCAGCTAAAGAAATAGCAAGACTGGGAATACCGAGTTACAAATGGTGGGCTGAGTCCATCCACGACATTGAAACCAATGGAATAGGGGTTCAATTCTATGGAACCGTCAAGGAAACCACCAGTTTTCCACAGATTAGGAGGAAACCTTATGGACTGAAATTGCAAAGGAAATTTCCATTGAAGGTCATGCAATGTGAAATTCTGTTCAGGCGGGTCTCATATTTTGGGCTCCTAATCTTAATATCTTCAAAGATCCTCATTGGGGATGAGGGAAGGAGACTCGTGTCTAAGATCCTTTAACTGATAGTAAATATGTTGTTGATTATGTGCATGCCTTTCAGGGAGAAAAAATAGATCCTCACAGTCATGAGCCTAATAGGTTAATGCTCTTTGCATGTTACAAGAATTTTACTGTTTTATCGTGACAATTGGAATGGCTATGTTCGCTATACAATGAGGGCACCCTTGACCTCTAACAATTGCAATGTCAAATTCAATGACAGACGACTCAATTTCATTAATTTCAATGAGAATTATTCACACACAAATTGGTTTAGCTTTACTGGTTCTCTCCACCAAAGATAGTTTCTCAATCTTAGTATCTCCGTGTAATGTGCTTCAGAGAATATTCACCACCTTGCAGAATACAAATTTAACTTATCTCCTTTGTCAAGTTTGAATGCCACTGCTAAAATCTCAGGAGAAAGGTATTTTCTTTTTATTCTCAAATGGTTTATGGAACAAAGTGCCCTTAAGGATTTTCTTTATTCTTCTAAATTTGTGTGGAGGGTGCTAGGATTTTACTTATTTTTTGTGGTTAGGATACATTTGAAACGTGGGCAGCTCATTGATGTCGTGATAGAATTGAAACCCTAGAATCCTGGTTGCTTGCTGCAAATTCTCCTGTTCCAGGGTACTGAATGTTTTTAGGGCTCTGCATTATATTAAAATTTTTGTTAAATTTGAAGTTTTTGAAACCCTAATGGTCTATGAAATCCCAAGTTCTGGGGTTTTTTTATTTTTTTAGTGTATGGGTTATTTGTTTCGTGGAGAAGTAATTGTGGAGATGTTTATGAAACTGTAAAACCTCCATGAACTATTTTTTGTGGTGTTCATTTAATTTCAATTTTATTTTATTTTAATTTTAGTTTACTTCTTCTAAGTTTTTTGGTGTGGCTAGGGCAGGTGCATAACTTCGTACTGTATCTCTGCTTTACTACAAGGCCAAGAATGTGTCACTGAGGCCTCTCGATTTTATCAGAATCATTCATGAGGTTTGCCTGGCCTCATCCCCATATAAAATATTATTAGACTATTATCCTTGTCCTTTTACCTAGCCCCATCCTCATAAAATACTATTACCTTGGACTAAGAGATGTTGTTGAGGTGTATATGTTAATTTTGGATAAAAATGGTATGTTCTATGCTTTAGAAAATTTTACTTCAATTTTTCTTATAAGCCCAATGCTTATAAGCCTAATATCAATTTTCTAATTAGAAATGACATTAACATTGATAGTAAATGTAGGTATAACATAAACCATAAGCAGAAGATAAGCCAAGGAAAGAGGACACAATATTTGGCGGATGCCAGGGAAAGACCCCAATGTGGGGAAAACCATTTGATCAAATATTCTTATTATTCTTCAAATTTTCAGCAAAGAGAAAGAGTACAATATACAAAATACACTTGGCCGATCACTGTCAAAACAGTCGAGTCAAACTGTAGTCAATAGGATGCCCTAACCAAAAATTCAATTCTAGTCAAACCAGCAAAAATACTCCAAATTAGCTCGGTCAAACCCAGTCAAAGAGGCTGCAAATTTGGTCAAACTCAACCCAAAAAAATCCAAAAATCACTGTCAAATTTGGTCAACACAAAAGTCAATGCTACGGTCAAAGGTGCTGCAGTCAACGCATGTAAACATGCTCCAATTGCCACAATATGTGTGCCAAAGAATGCAGCCTCAAAAGATCGAGATTCCTTCTTTAAAACCAAATTCAAATATGTGGTGTTGACCCTTGGTCAACGCTCTGCAATTTTCCCCAAAACATATCTCCAATTTCAGCCTAAAAATTTCGGTCACCCTAGCCACACGTGTGAAAAGAGAAGAGTTGCACCTTGTTGTACAAACCAATGAGAAGAGGAGAGAGAAAGATCTTATGAGTGATGATGTAAAAAATGATGAAGAAGTCTCTCTTATTTATACATTTTTTTGGGAGTGGAGGCACATTGATTAGGGCTTATGAGCCTACATTAGACTTATGTTCGACCGTGATGATTTGCACATGCGTGAGAGATTAAATTAAAAATCTCACTTCTTCTCATCCAAACAAGATGATATTTAGATCAATATTGCACCTCTTCGAAAGATAAATCCAATTAAAATATCATCTCCATCATATGGGTGGTCCAAGGTGGACTTTGGCCCTAGTTTCCAATTTTAACACTATCACTCAACTAGGGATAAATCCACCTGCCAATCCATATGTCAACCTGTTCCATCTCTAACATCCCTACATTTCTCTACTCTGCTCTGCTCTACTGAACTATAAAGAAATAATGAAGAATAATTTGATCAAGAGTGAGTCACAAGACCTTTCCACTCTCCACTGACCTAAAGTCAGTATAGAGGTAAAAACCTCAATCATACTTGATCCTAGATCAAGTTGCTGAAAATCATGCTTCCTAGCATAGCGAGTATGACAATACACGATGCATCCAATGATAGTGCTATGATCTCTATCCTCATTTCTAAATTCATTATCCAGATGAGAGTTACTTCCCATGACCCCTAGATTACACAGGTAGGATGTATGCAGGGGCATCAAGAGAAGGTGAACCTTCTCATATATCAACCAACGAAGGGGATATCACAAGGGAAGGTGAACCATTCACGTTGTACACAATGCACGACTAGGGAAAGGTGAACCTCACCCTATGGTCACTTGTATCTCCAAGAAGTACCCCCAAGCCCCCCAGAGCTCCCAGAGCTCAATGTCCAACTCAAGCAGGACCCTCGTAGGCAAGTCTTTCCACGACTTCAAGTATCTCACCAAAGGTTAATAATTTGACCTTCCCTAGGATATTTATGAGAATATATGTGACTTGATCATTAGTTTCAATGTGATGGAGCCTTACAAATCCCCATTGTACCATACCCTAGATAAAGTGGCACCTGATATCAATATTCTTGGAGTGATTGTGGAACACGAGATTCTCTGAAAGGAGAATCCCACTTTAGTTGTTGCATTAGATCACGGTGTTATCGAGCTGATGCTCAAAGAAATAACTAAAGATCTTCCTCAACCAAACAACTTCACAATAGGCCACGATACAATTTATTCGGCCTCGGCGGTGCTCAAAGAAACCGATTTCTACTTCCTTCTCATCCAGGATATCAAAGTGGAACCTAGATAGAAGCAACATCCATATGTGCTCTTATGATCCACCACACTTCCAGCGCATTCAGCATCAATATATCCATGGAGCCTCAAATTCTTGGCAGTGCATCTCAATCCAAAGTTGATTGTGCCCCAAAGATATGTCAAAAAATTCTTAGCAGCAATCCAGTGTATGTGATTAGGCTCGACCATAAATTGAATCAACGTATTCAGTGCAAAGCATATGTCTCGACAAGAGTCACCAAGAACATAAAGGCCCCCACAGCACTTTTTCATAGCTTCTTAAAGTTGAGTTCCATCGAAGTAGTCAAAGACTTGCAGTCGACCATCCCAAATATTTCATGTAAATTTACAATATTTTCCTTGAGAAAATAAAATCTCACCTGGCTTTTGCTAGACCTCCAATATTACGAAGTAGTGCATCATTCCTAGGTCTTTCATCTCAAATTCAGAAGCCAACTCCCTCTTACATTGATGAATGAGAGGGTCTGAACCTGTCAGAAAAATATTGTTCACATAGAGCACCCAAATGAGAGGCTTGTCGTTATCAACCTTAAAGTAAAGTTTTATATCAACTTCAGTTCTTGTAAATCCTAGCTTCATCACATAGTTATCAATCCTATATACCAAGCTCTAAATTCTAGAACCTGCAATGCAGAAGAAAAGTAAATGATATAAATAAAAATTTGACACAAAGACAAAATAAAAAAAATGAAATTTAAAAACGATTTGTGTATACAGAATAATAAAATGAGGAAAGGGAGATCCAATGGGAAAATTGATTATTACCTGAGCAGATTATGAACTTAAGGTTGATAATGGACCTTGACATTCGAATGAGGCTCATACAAGTCGTATCATAATTCAGTTTCCATACTCAAAACTAGAGAATTGATAAGTGCACAAGAGAGATATCTCTGTAGGTTTTTCACAAACCAAAACTGAAAGAATAAATAAAAACCCTAGCCATAGTCAATTCGACTAGGAGGGAAGACGAGCAGATCTACACCATTAAAAACCATGGTAGATCCACCCTACACCTGTCCAATTTGTACATATGCCCATGTGATGTTATGGTGCCAGAGGTACAGAGGTTAAATGCATGGAGAAATGATAGGATAAGTACAATGAATGTCGAGGTGAATTAAATTCAGGTGCGGAGCATTCAAAACCCAACGTATTGCACTTAATTATAGAAATGAAAACATTTGATGGTTAATACCAATTATGGTTTCCAATCGAATACATTGGAAAGGTGGTTACCCATAGTTCATTCTAATTATTGAAATGCATATGGAATAGTGCATAAGGTTGAGTTAACGGGGATGTTGTAAGAGATATAATAAAGATGATATATACGTGTGATAAAACATAGAGATATATGCATTCACTTACATTCAAAAACATACATATGTATTGAATGATAAATATAAATAACAATTTTTCTAATATATGAGAATTGAATGATGGGTATGGGTAAGTTAAATGGTTAGAGGATGGGATGAAAATGGTTGGTATGGAAAGAGCCATATAACCTATAGTTTTCAAGCTCATAATTTGAATATATTACAATGTTGTCACATTTGCATTATTCGAATAGTTATTAAATGTATGGAGCTATGCATGAGGTGAATTAAGTATATATATTGGTATGTGAAGTGAATGAAATGATAGCTATATATTAGGTAAGAATGATATGTATGGAGGTATTCTTATAAAATATTGTAAAGTAATATATGGAGAACCTACATCAACATGGTTAAAATAATTTACATAGACCTATATAACCTTACCTTAAGTGTAAGTATATATATATGCATGAAAAATGGTCCTATATAACTTTACATGGTGGAAATGTGTATACATAATAGGATGGCCGATAAAAAGTGTTATATATATTGAACTACTAAGGGAAAAATCATATATATATATATATATATATATATATATATATATATATATATATATATTGTTGAGGTAAACTATATATATAAGGCCAAAGTAGTATTAAAGAACATAAAGGACAAAAGTTATAATCCTATGAGGATAGGAAATAAGAATAGAAATGTATACATTTGTTAACAGTTAAATTAACAAAAAAACATAGAAGAGAAATTAAGATTGTTCTTTAGTAAGTAAAGGGAATACTTAAATGTTCATAGTAACGAATGTAGTTACAGAAAACCAAATTAAGAAGAGATAATATCTAAGATTGTACTATTGTGACAATAGTCAATGAGAATGAATCAGTAAAGAATTCTGAGTATGACAGAATTACTATAATTTAAAAAAAGAAAAAAAAAATTGGGTAAGTAGAGTTGCTACAAATGGTATCAAAGCCCAAGTTAAAACTCTGGGATTATGGGTCGCAACACAGGAAGAAAAAAAAATTGCTGTCAAATTTATTTTAAATTTTATTTATGATTACTAATTTCTATGAAAAAAAATTAGTGCAAGAATCGGTGCATAAAAAGTACAGTTTATGTTATGATAGATTGAGAAAGGTTGTAAGTAGAATTTGGAAGGGGAGGGGCCTACTAGATCTAAATACTGAAATGCTAAAAATAACATTTCAGCAGTAAGCAGTTCATTTAAAGACTAACTATGAATGGTTGTTGTAGTATTGAGCAAAAGAAGTAGGAAAAAAAATTACCTTGAAGTATAGTTTCAAATGAAACAGAACCCAACTTAGAGAGGTCTAGGAGTGGGGAATAATCTGTTTAAAAAGAAAAATAAAATGGAGTGGTAGGAAGAATTCTGAAACTAAATCTTTAGTCCTTAGATAAGAAAAGGAAAGAGACGCAGAATCCTGACTCCTAAAAAAGATTCTTCCAGGTATATGAATACGAAAGAAATCTGAAAATAAGAATTGTGGGTTACGAGTGGCAAGGTAAAATCACACTTTGGTGAAAGAAACCAAAAGGTATGAGCTAAGGATGTACTACCCATTATAGAAGAAATTGTGAAGTCCACAAAAATTATTCGATATGTGCCTGGAGAAAAGGCCAAACTACAGTGAAATTTGATCTCTACAAACCAAAATTAAAAATAAATAAAGGAAAGTGGAAATTATAAACAGTTATTCGAAAAACACGATTGGGTTACTAGCCATAAAAAGACCGGATCAGTCAACTGAAAATCTAGCGGAACCAAGAGACTGAAAAACTGAAAATCAGTTAGAAATGATTGAAATTGCACATACACACTCTAACAAATCAGTGGTTGTTTTACTTGATTCAGAAGAAAATTTTAAATTGTATCAGCCTTAATATAGTGGGAAAACGTGAATTGAAAGTATAAAAACGTAAATACTCTTGCCTGGTATAGAAAATTTTGGGAAAAAAATTGAAGGTAAATGATAAAATAAATAAATTATCTCACAAAGTAAGAGAAAATGATATAGATTTCCAATACTCTTTATGTATAATTGTATGATATGCTAGTGGAAAGGGATTAAGTGGATCCACAAAAAGCATTAGGGAAGCTTGAAAAGTAGGTAATTGCACTAAGTAAATAGGAAATTATGTTACAATAAAAGAAACTAAACAGATTTTTAAATTTCAACAAGAATTGACAACAAGAAAAAAAAATTGTCAAGCATGCTGCCCAAGTTGTGGAATTGGGATGGTCAACATGAATGAGTCTATGTGCGACTTATCTACAGTTAAGAAAATTTAAAAAATCATAAAAGAAAGTCTAGAAAAAAAAATCAAGGATGTATAGGGTAAATACTCCTGAATAGTAATAACTAAAAGTTCAATTACAAAGGATAATTTAGAAAGACAAGAATTATATTAAACCAAGCATGTCTCCAAGGGTGGAGTGCTATGGTTTATTTCTAAAAAGAAGCATTATACCTTCTGGATGTCTATAGAATTTGACAGTTACACTAATTAAATATCAAGAAATGGTTAACGTTTGAAAAAAATAGACAAATGAATTGATGAAATGGGAAGCAAAGGTATATAAGACAGTTTTCTAAACTAGAAGAGTACATTATAAGCTTAAAAAGTTAACCTTTGGACATAAAAAAGAAAAATAAAACTATGTTACAATCATATTTACATGTACCAAATAAACAGCAATATACTAAAAAACTTGAATAAGTTAACTCGAGTATTAACAAAAGATTTTTGATATACTCCACTAAAGGGAATAAGAACATAGTAACATGGTCTTACAACCACTTAGAGAACTGTAATTACATGTAAAAACTAAACCAATGTGAGTTTCACATGAAAATTTTAAGAAGGGATTGGCGATAAATCAGAAACAGGTAATATTGAATTGACTTGAATACAATGAGACACTAGGAATACAATCAATCATGTGTATTGCTGAATAATATCATAATATTGAAAAAAAGAAAAAGAAATTATGCATTGAAGAAAAATGAGAATGTAAACGTGAGTGGAAATACCAAATTCCAAATTAGTTGGAAAACTAAAACATAAAATTTATACTACATCAGAAGTTGTTGATTCAGCTAAATGGTGGTGGTATATACTGAAAAAAAATTAGCATAGAGAGACTGAGAGAAATATCGCTACAAAATAAGGAGGGATTAATTAAAGTTGGCATTCGAAGAAAAGTGAATAAAGTTAAGTAGTCTATGAAGTATAATGGGTTGATGCAACAATTACCTTAAAAGCATGGAAATAGAGCCAAGAGAAAGGTAAAGTTAGTGATAATATGTCACATATGCAAATGAAGTAAAACACTAAATAAGCAAGGTGGAAAAGTTCCCCAGAAAAACTAATAGAAGGAAATGGGAAACTAAATTATTGATCTGAAAGTAAACATATTCATCAAATTTTGACACATACAAATAATAGTGGAAAAATTTGAGTGGGAGAACGAATGTAAGGAGCATTGTTGAAAAACCCTCAATAGGTAATATTTTAGTGAGATGAAATTGAATAATAATTCAGGAAAAAATGATTTTTACAAGTAAAGGTGTAAAATTTTAAGGTGTCAATGACAAATACGAGATGAATATCATGATAATGTCATCAAAGACCTTATTCAAGGAATCTGGGTACATTAAGATAAAAACCACCTTGAAGGAGGCAACAAAAACAATCTTGGTACGATATTGAAAAATCACAATGTGGATTAGAACTTCATGATCCTGCTGATACATTAAATTCCTTCTTTAATTGAAAATAGAAGATAAATATAGTAGAAAATGAATTTAATTCGGGACTAATAAGTAGAAAGTCCAAGTAATAACCTGACAATTTTTTTGGGAAGAATGGAGAATCTAACGAAAAAGTACACTTCTATTTTACAAATAGTACATCACGTGTAACCAAAAGATTAAAGTAAAGAAATCTTTAACTCCATAGAATCACACAATTAATCTATCTGGAAGAAATTATCGAAGTACATATACATTTGGGAACATGAAGTCTGGAGGAAAAGGAGGGGGCAAAATTGAATTTCAGTACAGCTTAATATCCTCATACAGTTAGACAGAAGGAGAGATCAAAACAAAAATTAGCAGACATATGGTATACTATATGAAAGAGATAAAATATAATAGTCAAAGAGACTTCTATATTGCTAGAAACTATATACAAATCTAAGTATGAGACATACAATGATACAAAGGAGTAAAAAACCTAGTATGGAAAAAGAAAAGGGGCCACACTTCACTTAGTTGGAGTTAACAGAAGGATAAATTGTCTCAATTAATACAAGTACTACAGTAGGTGGAAACCAACTGAAAAAAAAAATTAAGTTCCCAAAGTAATAAGGTAAATTCAGCTCGTCAGAAGAATGATGCAAGAATTCACAAATATGATATTGCAGGCAGACGATTTTGCTGAGAATCACCTCAAAATTGTGGGGCCATGAGGATTGGAGTGAGGGTATAAAATTTCTCTACTTCATGGTATGAAAATTTAGTTTCATATTTCAATATTGAATTTTTTTTTTACATGAATCTTCTCACTTGATTGGATTGTGATACAGGTGGGAAAAGAAATGAACTCTCGTCCAGATAAAACAGTAGTAGTTAGAAGTGCGGTGGAAACACTTCAAACCTGAGTAAGTTACTTGGGAGCAGGAATTTATGATGAAAGAAATGGGGAGATTGGCAAACATTGAGGACGATGTTTTGTTTTAGAGGGGGACTATGTAATATCCCTTCTTTCAACATTTTGTAAATAGAGAATACACATAAAGGTCAGGGGGACCTTAGAAAAAAATTATGTAAATATATTAATTGTGGAAATTAATATATAAATTTGGACTTAGTACCATTATGTAAAGACAGAGTAAAATGAGACCAACAAGTGAAAATCCATGAGGTTGGACTAGATTCCTAAGACTTTCCCAAAATTCTCCAAAACGCCTTAGGGAAAAATAAAATAAAATAAATTTTATTAGATGGGAGAAAAAGATCTATTTAAATCCTTAATAAAGTGGAAAGTTATTGAGAAGAGGTAAGAATAAAACTCGAAAGTGGAAAAGCTAGTTTTAAAGAAGCTTTTGTGGAAAAAAACAGAAGGAAAGCCTAGGCTAAGCGAAATAACATCCTAAATTAACTAGACATAGTTATAGAAACATGTTGAGGGAAAGAATGCTTAAATATGTTATTTGTAGTTAGACAAGAGGTTATCTACACTGTGGAAGAATTGGTCTCTGCTTAGCGGTAGCTGTGGATTAAGCTCAAGGTTGGGTGGCAAATAGTCTTTACTAGATTTGGTATGCACGTTCTATTAGAAATTGTCTTATGATTCTGTTATCTTTTACAAAATTATGATATATTGAAATATTGTTATGTTTATGAGTTAGAATTGAAAGACTTTATTATTTAATTATAAATTTAATATATAGTCTGCTATATTCAGAACCATAATTGTCATATGTATTTAATATAATTCTATCAAACTACAAGGAAAAGACCCTCTAGCGGATGTTTTTGAGGAAACCCTTATAAAAATAGCCCAGATATCTGTTTGTAGAAGAGGTTGATAGAGGAAGTTGGCAGGTGGAGGATTTTGCGGATGTTTTTTTTCCGATGCATTTCTCATTCTACACTGCATCGGTGCATGGCAACAAATTGGCACATTGGGACACAGTGCTCTCCCTACAAACCATCTCGGTGCATCTAATTAATGTAGCACATCGGTGCTCTACACAGATTCAGTACAAGTGCGTCCTCAAAATCTGCACCGAAACTGAAATAGCTCGATGCGGTTGGAAGAAACTGCCTGGTGCACCTCAAAAATCAGTGCACCTGAACATGACTAAATAAAAAAAAATTACATCCAAAAATCCACATTTTTCACTTCTTCAGTGCTCCAGAGCTCTCAAGCACCGGTGCAAACTTACCTTGTGTGAGCCACCCTGCCATCAGTGCTCCCATTGTACACACTACTGTCATCCATTTCCCACCATCTCGATTTCAAATTTTGCAAAATGGTGGGAAAATTTAGTTTTGCAAATTCTACAACAAATATGCCTCCTCAGCGCCCAAATGTACAAGAATTTTACTTGTTTCTCCATAATTAAACTTTTTAGCCAATTAGTTTTTTAAAATAACTTAAAATTCACCATTTAATATATATATATTCCCGCACAGTTCCCTTGAGCCGTTCGGCTTACTCCAGTTCACGGTGTTGCCTATAAATTTACAGGCCACACCGCAACCGATGCTAACGGTATCTACACTGGTTCCGGTGCGGGACCAGAATGCTACACCATGCTTTTTTAAAATTACATAAATTGTGGTGTTGTTGGTTACCCGTTTGCACCATTGACCATGTCCATGTTCAAGAGGGCTATGCGTTACCCAAAATCTATGCCCCGGGGTAGATATTTTGGTCAGTGCACCACCCTCCAAAACTTGGACATATTCAATGGTGCAGTCATGTAAATGACCACACGGTTGACCATGTAGTGATGTCAGGAGGGCAGTGTGCAGCCTAAACTATATGCCTTGGGGCGCATAGTTTTCTCAGTGCATCGCCCTCCTGATAATAGTACATAATCAACGGTACCATGTAATTATGCCAGGAGGGTAGTGAGATGACGAAACTATCTGCCTCAGGGTGAGTATTTTGGTTAGTGAACCACCCTCCCGAATTGTACATAGTCAACGGTGCAATCGGTTAAATGATCACACCGTTGACAATTAACTAATGGTTCGCGGTTCATTGATGGAATTATCCGCCCTAGGATGCATATTTTAGTCAACTTACTGCTTGAGAAAGTACAGGTCATGATGTGTGGTGCGCTGAAAATTTCCAGGCCCACCGCGACTAGTGAGCATTAAAAACAGGTGCACCGGTACTGGTGCATGCCTATTTTTTTGGGCGCACCGACTATTTTTTTTGGTCAAAAATAAATAAATAAATAAATATATATATATATATATATATATATATATATATATATATATATATATATATATATATATATATATATATATATATATATAGTTAAATACATGTCTCATTTAATACATAAATTGTATTTAATATGTGAATCATTCAACAATGTCAAAGGAGAGAAGGGAGGGAACAACAAGAACATATGGCGGACCTGTATAACATGGTTTGCCTGCAAGAGGCACTAGATAGGGAGAGAGATATGTACTCTCACCCTATTACAACAACCACCTAGGCACTCCTAAGGGAGGTAGGCCTTCTCAAGTTCTATGAGGAGGCTACATCCCTGAAGGACCATGGAGGGTTATTATTACAGCTTATATTCAGGTGGAATGCCCACTGACAGGATTTTTGGGTTGGTCCTAACTAGTGGTACGTGCCCACTTAGGAGGACATATATTTTATTATTGGACTATCGAGGAGAGAGAAGTATTTTCCCTCATTCCCAGACGTCCTCGTCAGCTATGCAATAGGGATTCAATTGGTGTACTCCTAGAGATACATTAGCGCCAATATACTATCTCCTGGAGATTTTCAGGTCTCCGATGGTCAGTAACTTATTTCTTCATTTTTTTGAAAGGAGGTGAAGTACCTCTCAATACTAATTTCGACCATTTCACACAATACCATTGACGGGAAACGCATTAGTTTCTCGCTTTTATTTTATGTTGATTCTTTATTATAGGGCCACGACTTGTGAGGTGGTTTGCGATTTTTTTGTGGCAGTTCTGTAAAAATTTAGATAGATGTAGTGCTCAAGCACAAGGGAGGGTCAGCTTCCATTTTTCTTCAGAGCTATTTTGTTTCTATTTTGAGAGGTTTCCAGAGATGAAGCCTACTTTTGTTCGGCAGCCTCGTAGGTCGATGCTACATGTATAGATGCGAATGTGGGGATAGATGATGCCCAAGACGGGCGAGTCAGAATTTTCCGCGAGGATATCGCATGATGCATTGGAGTTGCTAGGCAATGTTGATGATCATGCCTTTGTTCTGGTCCCCTGTCTGTATGCTGGTTTGTATTGGTGAGGGTGTGCCAACATTCTCTTCATAGATGATGAACCTTCGGATGATAGAGGTAATATTAGTGTTTTCTTTAAATTTATTCTAACATGTTCTTTAACTTGTTTTTATTAAACTGTTTAATGAAATTGTCTATTGTTGTGTACTTATATATATTTTGTAGATACTGGGTCTTTTGATGGCGATGGGATGCCACCGCCACCAAATGATCCAGGTGTAGATCCTGATGACGATCAGGAGATGGCATATGCCGAGGATTAGGCCAATGTAGACAGGCCTGGTGTGAGGTGTAGGCCTGACACTAGATTTACGATGCAGTTGAGAAACCAAATTTGTCGTCTGCTTGTGGAGGAGGGAGTCAGGCCGACAAATATTAGAGAGATACAGGTCAATGATAGGCTGAAAACGATGTGGAGAGGCATTGCACGTGATATGTTGATCCTGATGTGCCATGTCGTAAGATATAGCAGCTTAGTGGTGTCGTTGAGGAGGGCCCTTCTACGTAGACATGGTTGAGACACAATACGTCGACAGCAAAATACCAACGCATCATCTGATGATCACGATCAGGGGAGTGATCATCGTTCACCTCGTGCCACAGATGAGCAGCCTACAGCATCGACTTGCAATCATGATCATGAGCAGGACCATCCACGTCGATTCATCATGAGCAGCCTGCAGCATCCAGTAGTCATGATCATGAGCAGGTTGTACCATCCATGTCGAGTCATCATGAGTAGCCTGCAACATCCTCATTCTAATTCTAATTGTATGTTATTGTAATTGTATGTGAAATTGTAATTGTAATTGTATGTGAAATTGTAAAATTGTAATTCTAGTTCTAATTGTATGTAAAATATTTGTAAAATACTAATTGTATTAATGTGAAATTATTGTAATTGTAAAATTGTAATTGTAATTGTAATTGTATGTGAAATTGTAAAATTGTAATTGTAATTGTATTTAAAGTTTTAAAATTGTGATTGTAAATATTGTAATTGTCTGTGAAATTGTAAATTGTAATTGTAATTGTAATTTCATGTAAAATATTTGTAAAATTTTAATTATATAATGTGAAAATTTCAATTGTATTAATGTGAAATGATTTTATTAAAATTTTAAACTTGTAAATTTGTAAATTGTAAATAATTGTAAAATAATAAATCTAGAATAATATGAAGTTTTGTAACATAATAAAGTTTATAAAATAATGAAAATAAATTCATGTAATTTAGAATTATCATTATTTTACTATGATCTTACATGCAAAAAAAAAAACTTTATACAGTATGCCAGTGTTTTCGAGATCAACATAATTGCAAATTATCAAGTGAAATGATTTGAACATTAACACAATGCAAATTACTAATTAATTCAAAATACATATTATAATGTTTCAAAAAAAAGAGTCTTAGTTATAAGGTAATTAAGTCCTCTTCTTTCTAAAACCCCATCTTAAAAAGTATAAATGATGAGATAACACATGTACCATATTACTCTCGCTTCTCATGATCACCCTCATTATCTTCCAGCTCGCTTGGCATGATAACACTATTATTCTAAAAATTATGTTTTGATCTAGGATCATGTCTTAATACGAACCACCAATCCCTATCCAACACATCGGGGTAGAAAAACATCTGGTTGCAGTGTTTGGGGAAAACATAGGGCTCCTTAGCTTCATCCCACATCTTTGTAGAGTTTATACATATCAGCCTACTATTGTTATCTTCCTTTACATTATTCCGATCAAAGGTGTCCCACCACTTGCACCTAAAAAGAACAAATTGGAAAGAAGATAAATCCACTTCAATGATCTCTTGTATATTTTACATCTTCTGTAATATGTTTTATGTAGTAAGTGAAAAATTTAAATTTACTGTTCATTTTCAGATGAAAAAATAAATAAATAAATAATAAAAAAAATAAAAAATAAAAAATAAAAAAACAAAGACAAAAAAAAAACAAAAACAAAAAAAATACGTTTTACGCTAAACCTTTGATTCTTTTTGTTTCCGCCCTTGCATCATCCTGTTTCTGTGACTTCAGAATTAGGGATTTTCATCTTATATTTATAGGGTTTGTATTGCTATATATATATAGGCCTATGCCATCTAACCCACAGGACGACATACATAGTCGGATCCCAATCAATGTCGGCCCTTGCATTAATTTTTTAAAAATTGAATTTCTTTAATTGGTGGACCCTGTGTAAACTAGTACCTTGTGTAAACTAGTGAACGGTTCATTGTTTTAACACAGGGCACTACGCATGTATTGTTTGATAAAAAAAATTAAAATTTTTTTTTTTAAAATTTGTGCGCCATATGTAAAATAGGGCACTGGTGCGCTATTTCATTATAGCGCACCGCACACGTACTATTTGAGAAAAACAATATTTTATTTTATGTCTGTGTTAATCGGTGCTGTTTAAAATATAACGCACTGGGTCTCTTTGTTGAGAGACAACACCGTACGATGGTCCCCTATTTGTGCAGTGTGTTTATAAGAATATGCTGCACCGCCCCCTCCACGACATGTTATGCTACAAAAACTAACACTAGAGGATTTTTATTAATTTGTATATGTTAATCGGTGCACTAGTTAACATATAACGCGCCGGTGCTCCTTGCCAACATAGAGCACCATACGGTGTTTCTACTTTTTTGGCGATGCGTTTATAAGAACACGTCGCACCATTAAAGGCGCATTGGTTTATCGATATTTTTTTTTTCCTGAAAATTTTATGATTTATTTTTAAAATATATTAATGAATGGTATAGTACAAGTTTCATATTGATAAAGAAATGGTTGACAAGAGATCAAGTAACGAAAATACTGATAGCACATCAAGAAAACCAAAAAAGGCAAGTTCTTTGTAAATTATTTACAAAAATTATTATTTTTGAACTACATGTAAGTTTAACTAATATGCATTGTTTATTGTGTATCATCCAGAGCCACAAAATGACGAAGCTCGATAATATTATTTATGATCTAGGACCAAAAGAGCGTGAAATCTTGATGGAAAAATTGCAAAAGAATGAATCAGGATGGAGTGGTGCAAGAGGTTAACAAAAGGAGGAAAAACCTTTACAAAAATTTGAGGGATCTAGTGGAAGGAATGTATAGACGTTATTTCCAGTTACAATACAAAAATCAATCCAATGATTTCATGAACCAAATTTTATCTAAACTACAGGAAGAGTTTCCATAGAATCGATCAATGAGACATGTCGGACTTTTAATAACAAAAAAGTACAACAACAAAAAAGGAATGAAAAAGTAATATTCCTTTAAACATTTTTCTCGAATAATATGTATTTATTACTAGAAAGGAATCATTTATAAATATCACTTTTGTTATATTTACTTTTCACATATCAATATACAAATTAAATAGTTTATTTTCATGTTACATTTTTAGGAAGATTATGAAAATTTCAAAATATGAACGAGCTGAGATCAGAAATATGCTAGTAGGAGTGTCCAAAAGGTGTACAAGGAGATGGTCAAAGAAATGGACATAATTGCATTTCCCAAGGAGCCATCTCAACAACAACATGCTTCAAATGTATTATGTAATTATTGAATTTTTTGATTAGGCACAATAGATAAATAATTTAGCATTAAATTTTAATTTTCAAGTATTTTTTTGTAGAAAAGAAAAGAAAATGGAACCCATTCAAAACATAAAACAAGACGAGAAGGAAGAAAAGGGTTGATATCTAAGTTTGTGAGTATTTGTTACTTCCTTATAAACAGTTAACTAGATTTCATTTTTTTATATTTTAAGTTGTTTTTCAACAATAATCATTGAATGTCTTCAAACAAGTGCTAACATACAATGAAGAACCATCAGATGAATTGATTGACATTGGGTTAAATATGGGTTGTTAGTATATGTTGGCATATCAGAAATTAATTGTGGAATTTGTAAACATATATCGATCTTTTTTTACTTAGCTCCGTCTATAATTAATAGAACAAAAAATTATTTTATATTAGATATATGATTTGTTATGGGGTATAAAAATTGCAGGAAACAAAGTATGGAACTGCGCCAACAGATGAAATGTTGAAAGATGGATTTGGTTTTGAAAGAATGTGTATAGTTCATGAGTCAATTGCTGCTATGGTACGTCATTTCTTTTGGATTTACATTGATGTATATTGTTTAATATTGTAAATTTCATCATTATCACTAATGTATATACACTCATTACAATTTATTTTTATGTTTGTAGATGGAAGGTGAAGAAGAAGAAAACAATCAATACCGTAAACAAAACATTCCTCAAAATAACCCAAGTCATGGAAGTAGCTCGAGTAGTGACAACAGTTCAAGTGAAGAATGATGATCATTATGCTTGGATATCAAAGCAAGGCGTTGTAGTTTTTGAAATATTTATTTGTGAAGTCAGATATTTTTTTTAATGTAATGGACATAGAGTCCCAATTGAAAGAAAAAGGGATACAAATAACTATCCCATTTCTTATGACAAAGAGTGTCTTATATATATATATATATATATATATATATATATATATATATATATATATATATATATATATATATATATATATATATATATATAGATATATATATATATGTTTTAATTTATTCTACTGTGTTCTCCATTGTCGTTGTGAAATGTAACACCGCTGATTAAATATATGGATGATTAAATATTATAATGAAGAGATGTGAAATATGATAATATGATATAACAAATTAATCAAAACATCACATTCAAATACACTAATAAAAATTTAATTGAAATGAATACTGTCATAAGATATGTGTTGTCTTTTAATGAATAATGAATTTTAAAAAATCACAATAATTATGATATGATATCACAAATTAATCCAAACATCACATTCAAATGCACTAATAAAAATTTAATTGATATGAATACTATTATAAGATATGTGTCAACTTTTGATGAATAATGAATTTTTAAAAATCACAATAATTGCACTGTCATAGGTCGATGTTTCTAAAAAATACAAAATTAACATCGGTGCGTGTCATTTAATGTGCAACAATGTTTTTTCATTATAATAAACACTGGTGCATTTCTATGACCTTGGGCATCGCACAAATACCAATACCAATTACAACTCTCAGTGCATTTGTGCGATACTTCACACCAGTATGTTTATGTGAGACTGCTCACTGGTGTGTTTCTATGACCTATGGGCATCGCACAAGTACCAATACCAATAAGAACAATCGGTGTATTTGTATAATACTCTGCACTAGTGCGTTGATACGACCTATGGGCACCGCACAAATCCTAATACCAATTAGAACAATCGGTGCGTATGTGTGATATTGCATGCTGGTGCATTTCTATAATACTGTGAAACAGTGCATTGATATGACCTATGGACACCACACAAATCCAAATACCAATTAGAATGACCCAGTGCATTGTATCACCTACAGTGCGCCCGATGTGGTTTTATACCTTAACGTCCTGGGGCATGCACCTTCGACTGCCCAGGGGCGACTGTCTGGATGACATGCACTGGGACGTTGCTAAGCACCTCGGGGCATCATATATTTTTTTTCCATCCTGGTGCTTGGTAGGTTTTCAGTACCGGTGTGTTCGCTCTAAAACGCACTCGTGTGTTGGCACCTGATCAGTGCAGCGATGACAAAAACATTTGTAATAACCTCCGGCCAACAAATTTGTTTTATTTGTGTTGAAATTCATTTAGAAGCTCTGCCAAAACCTCCGTTATTGAAAGCAAATGTTGTATAAAATGTTTTTTTGAAAATTTTGGCCAATTTTATAACACTAAAAACCACCTTTATAACCTCTGCTAGAGGTTTTTTTTCCTTGTAGTGACTATAGATGGTATAGTTAATTATTCTATATGGTTACATAAACTGAATGAAATAATTGGACCAACATACAGAACCTCTAAACCCTAAGGGAAGGGTCTAAATCTGATGTTAGGTCCATGTTATAAATTTTATTACACATATAGAGAACACAATTTTAGATCAACCATAATCATAACTGTAAGAAAGGGAAAAATATAGAGAGATCTAAACAAAATATATTTTATTCCTATAAGCATATATTGAAATGATGCATAAGCAGTTTAGAGGTAAATTTGTAACTAGAATAGTGAAATTCCAGATCTGCAAAATAAACATATTTCAGATTTAAAGTAAATAATTACTATTCTATGTAATTGCACACATATAGAGACATATATGTGCTGAAAATAAATATGTTTCAAAATTCATATAATAGTGTTTACATATAGGAAATTCCTTTTATAGAGGTTAATATAAAAACATAGTACACTTTAGTTAAAATAATCAGTTACAACAGTTAATTACATATTGACTGAAAGTCATCCATTTAGTAATTTTAGCTATGGAATGTGGATTTGAAATTGGTAAATATCATGGGATATAGATGGATGGAATCTATATAATTGGATGACTGACCTGGAAGGAGACGAAATGTGTCGTGAGTTCTTCTGATTGTAGTTGGAAGTAACTGTATTAGAATTTAAGGAAATATAAAATACCTACATAGAAATATATAGAGTTTTTTTAAAATAACACCATGCGGAATAAAAGAAATTATAAAAGATAGACATGTTATATAAGAATGAACAATTCAAATTATACCTGTATAAGGAACTTGAAGGATTGGAATTCCTCCTGCACATGCCAGTAGTAAAATATTAAATCCAGGAAAATTAAAAGAAATTAAGAATTGTGAACATTGTAATTTATTTAAATGCAGAGCTGAGTATTAGTTACCTATGAATAGGAATGTAACCTGGTATAGGGTATTTGGACACAGTTGAAGGAATTATGTGAATCTTTAAAAAAAATGGGTTTTCCGGAATTAGTGTATAAAAAGGAAAATTTATTATGAGAATTAATAAAAAAAAAATTCAATTCAGAATACTATATTGTTATAAGAAGTCAGAATATTGTATATCAAATTGATTTCATATAAAAAGAAAATACATAATTCATACTATGTATCTTATATAGAGTTATATTATAAAAATATTAAAATTCAGAAATGACAGTCTTACAATAGCCATAGTAAAAGTGAATGAGTACATGAATTGGAGTCATATTTAAATTCAAAAGACAAATTTTCATACCTCTGTCTTCACGAAAAAAGAAGAAAAATCTAGACAGAAACTGAAATAATTATATTGAAGGCATAGAAGGTAATTATTATCATGAACCATAATCATTTAACTGCCACCATGATAAGCATATTATTTCCTTCTCTTAAGTCACCATGATTTTTTGTCATTGATGTCATCAACAAGATTTTATAGCATGTTTAGATAAAGCCTTAATCAATAAATAATCAATCTTTAAGTGATCCTTTAACACTTATTCATGTGCATACATGAGTTGTGAATACAATATCACACCATGCTTTCATCTAACATCTCTACCTTAATGTGAGAAGGTAATTATCAATTCATGTCAAATAATCCCACATTATTATGACACTTCTCACACACGCTCACATTCGTACAATACAATTCACCACCACTATCCAGGAATTCCTTCAATGGAAAATGACACAAGGTGCATTCGTGTTACTTAAACTTTTTCAAAAGAACCAGCCCTTCAACTATTTCTTTTGGTGCTAAAGCTAGCATGATGAAATGTTGTTCCTATGCATACAATGCATAAATCTTCTAAAATAATTTCCCAAAATAATACTTAACACAATAGAGCATGCAAACACATGTTTCCTTTCCGTGGAAATATAGCGTAATAGGCATGCAAAAACATGGATTATTTTCCATAAAACTAATGGAATAAAGCATAATAATACATGTATTATTCTCCAAATGTCATACCAACATTACCCATATATATGTTTCAAGGAACCAAAACATTACTTTAGTTTTTGTACTTGTAATTCATCTTCTTTTCCAAAGAATCTTTTCCAATGTAGGATAACAAAACATGTTATCATTTCCCACATAATAATTTACATTCTTTCCAATGAAATCTAATACAAATATTGCATGGATATACATGATTTTATTCAAAAAGAAAACTAACATAAACTAACATAATAGTTTCATTAGCAGAAAGGTA
The DNA here is from genome assembly GCA_034641835.2 of Pinus albicaulis. Taxonomy (NCBI): domain Eukaryota; kingdom Viridiplantae; phylum Streptophyta; class Pinopsida; order Pinales; family Pinaceae; genus Pinus; species Pinus albicaulis. Next base: position 136,469 of record JAXQQM020082375.1, on the reverse strand, counting down.
CTCACATATTTTTCCTAAATATTAAGATAGCTCAGTATTTATTTTATCAATGCTAAGAACATACCTCTATAACACAATGGCTATTCATGGTGCATGCAAGAGCTTATCATAATAACCCTTCTTTAACGTAAGCAACACATTATTCCATTCTTAGAAATCTACCATCATTAACTATTCCTTTCATGTAAACAAATGCATACTTCATTTGCATAAAGAGGTTATCATAGCCTAGTTTTGTTGTCTTTATACTTGAAAGCTTCTTATGCTTCCCTTTCAAGAAATTATCATAGATAACCTTCCTTTATGCATAAAAGTAGGAAACAATACGAAGGTTAGCTACACCCAAATCAAGAAGTCGACATGCACTCTTTCAAGAAGTTATCCTTTCCAAGAAGAACATTGTATATAAAACAACATAATATTTTCCCAAGTAGAAATTATTCTTTTTACACAAGGTCCAACATGATCTTTCCCAAAGAAACAATTATGTGAAAAATATTATGGGTTCTTCATGACTTTTCTTCCAGGAAAACTCATTAACTTATCTCCCAACCCATGAAATATATTCAAGAATTACCCTCTTTAATCTATGTTTACTTTCAAGAAAATAACTTGTATTTCGTTATCATTTCATACAAATGTACAAAATCCCTTTCAAAATAAAACAAGCATCCTATATTTTTACATAAGATTCATATATATATATATATATATATAGACAACCTAACTTACTTATGTTTTTCTTTTCTTAGGCTATACAATTAATTAATATGCATCTTTTTCAACCCCATAATAATGTTTGTATGCAAACTATTGTTTCAAAAAAAGAAAGATAATAGGAATTATCTCTTGAAACTCATTGTTCAACCTGGATTAGAGATGTGTTGCCTTCCTTCACGAATGAGCATTTCAAGTTTAGAATTAACATTATTGCAGCTATTAAAATCCATAAAACAGAGTTACTTATCTTTTTAACATTTGACTTCACCGTCGACAAAAGTTGTCTGTAAGAAACCATGTTCATAGTTCTAAACTTGGGTCTGCTAAAGTATAAACCATGAGAAGACGTTGCTTGGTATTTTTAGAGCAGGTGCCGCAAAGTGTTATGGATATGACTTGAACCTCTGACGTTGTGAGGTTAGCATTAGGACCTTGAAGCTTCGCTTTTTTCAATCGTTCACACCAGTATCTCCTCAAGAAAAACAAAACAACCTAATCCTATCAGCATCACTCCCCGAGAATAATAGTTCATTTTCCAGGTAGTGACGGAAGAGCCGAAGACATAAGTAGAACCAGAAGAGATACCCTGATTGGAGAGCTTTCCCTCGCAGGTTGAGAAATTCCAAATGAGGAAGAGGGCCAGCAGGGAAGAGGAGGTAGTTATTTCCATAGCCACCATGTTTCATTTGAATCGTCAATTGAAACCCTAAACCTGTCAATTGAAACCATAAAACTATCAATTGTAGATCCGGAGCCGCACTATTTCCAAGGTGTAACTTAACCTGCCAAACGTAAGCGCCATAGTTGAACTGGTTCTAGAATGTTTAGAGGTTATCAAGTTCGTAACATTGGGATGCCCGGTTTACAGCCATTATTTTCCTTTGATATCAATAATGTAAATCCGTAATCAAGAAGTTGTTAAAACTTCCAACCAGTTCTTGATAAAAGGTTTAATAATATTTCTTTATTAATTTATGTCTAGTTACATGGTTTTAGGGATGTTACATACTCCCCTCTTAAGAGAACACCTTCCTCAGTGTGCTTCTCTCACTAAAATTTAAACTTATACTCATAATATAATAATATAAACAACCCAAAGGGGGTTCTTCCCCTTTACAATGAAACAATTTCTTTTTACTTAAATGCCATTAATTGAAAAAATTTTGTTTTTATCCATAGTCATAAGCATGTATAGCTCGAAAATTATTTCGTTTCCATTTTTAACCACTTATCCATTATTCAAATTCATAAAGATATAGAAAATTATCTATACCAACTTACCATTACTTACCAATTACTATCAGAAGTAATGATGACTTTTACACAAGCTCTCTGAGAATGGTTGAACAACCCATCAACACTCCATGGAAAGTAGTCTGTAATGTATGACTTAACAAATTCAATCACATTAGTCACATAGTTTTAATCAAATGAAATACTTGCAACTATCAAACGTTCATGCAATATCAGGAGATGTTTTAATCAGAGTACTTCCACAAGTACTCAGAGAGCACCAACCCTCTAATCAATCCATCACATCCGCACAGTCTTAGCTCCTACTAAAGACATACATACAGTACTTAAAAAAGTACTCAAAGAGCACCTAGCTCTCTAATCATACCAATGGTTAATCAATGCACCATGGGAATATCCTAGCCTCTGCTAAGACATTCAAACAAATTACTAATAAAATAGATGAACTTATTCATTTAGTAATTCATTTTCCGAGTGCTAAGCTCCTTTCCTCTTAATATATACATAAGATATTTATACAATCATATAAAAATTAATTTTAATATAACACATAAATTATTACTTAACTTGTTCCACTATGAGAACCACAATGGTAAACAACATTCTCCTCCCAACCCATGGGAGTTGGTTTCCACAACCAAATCGAGTAATTTTCACATCTAGACAGTTATTTGACAAAAAACCATTCAAGGTTCAGTATGGAATTCCACTGGCGAACCCGCTCGAGAATTCCAATGACCACTCAAGGTGCAGTATAGGATTCCTCTTGGAAACATCATGCCTATTCCTCTGACAACATCCTGTCTATGAAGCACCATCAACCCCTCCGGGCAGGCAACCACCATCAACCCAAGGCCTTCTAGCCTTTCACAATTGTTCACAACTGTCTGGCATGTTAAATTCATCTTTTTGCATTGTTTCCCATTGTAAATTACATAATGCACTATATGCACATTATACATAAATAAAAAGAAACTTTATGTATATCATACTTCATACTTGGCCCTCCACATGGGTCCAATGATATCTAGATTAACAGGGAACATGAATAACATACATGTGTTATAAATTATTATTTCGTAAATAATGCAATCATGCACATTATAACATGATACTTTATCAATTACCATTACAATTTTTCCATGACACTATTTTACTTTCACAGGTTTTGCTTGTTGCCATTAAGCTAACCATGCTTAATCTCATTAATGACACTAATCATAAATATCCATTCTTAAAAAAAAAAAAAAATTCACTTAAAATTAATTTCAGTTTCATGCATAAATGTTGTCATGCATACGATTATATAAAAATATCCATTAATGTGTATATATCAATAATGGTTAGGGTAACAGTCCCATGGGTGTCAGTCCAACATTTTCCAATTCCACTAGTGTACTGTTACCAACAGTCTGACACATGAAGTAACTACTTGTTCACAACTTGCAATAATCTTTAATAAAAACCCATTCATGCATATAGGTTTTTTTAGTTAGTCATACAACACTAACTAATCAATGCCACTAATAATCTTAATGCATCCATGAGACGACTCGTTCAAAAACTAGTCATTCAACACTAGTCATTATATTCAACTCTCACTACTTGACCCATTGTGTATTTTTAACATCTGAAAGGGTTCATTTAATTTCATTTTTAAAACATTCTATCAGCATATTCAAGGACTTTCCTCATCTTTTTCATTCATGCATTAGTTTCACACACCATCACTATACACATTCATCTTTTTCAAGTAGTGCATGGTAACTTTAGTTATGTTCACTAAATGCATGAGTAATATGTCATATACCCAAATGTTAATATTCAACTCTCACTTTCACTAGTGAGGACTCAGGTTGTTCATAATTACAACAAAGGTTTTATTGTCCTTTATCCTCAATGAGATTCCAATGTTATGAAAACTGTTTTGCAACAAAATTTATTCCTTTTTAGTCTTCAGTGTAGTTATAGACATGAATCACATATCTCATGTCAAGAGAAGACTACTGCATATATCATTAAATATGTAGATTGCTAGAATCATATATCAATCAATATGTATATTTATAGAATCATACCTTAACTAATGTCCATTAGTAGCATACCTCAATTTCTTTTTGCTTAAAAAATCCCAAAGGCACCAGTGCTACAACCTTTAGCTCTGATACCACTTTTAACATACACCGATAACTTCACATGGAAATGCAAGGAGTTAAATTTTTTTATACAAGTTACCCACGTTAACTATCCAAATCATCATTAAATATTCCTTATCATTTGAAAGAATGTTCACTAGTTCATAGTGTAAACTTAGTATAAGAATAGTAAGTTGCTTAACCATTAACAACCTCTATTGTTGTACATTAACATAAAACTGTATGATGTAACCTTGCATCCATTTCATTATTCTTGTAGTCAACACTTACTTGATATTATGAACATCACAACAACACAGGAATCAACATCATCAATTTGACACAATAATCAATCACTTCATTGAACACCAATATACCCTAGAAACCCCATAGGGTGAAAACCAGAAAACGTTTAATATTATTATTAAATTCTCATGAGGGTGTTCAACCCTTACTCAATGGCTTATAAGGAAGGCCATCCCTTAACCATTGTTATAAATATTACAAAGAAATATAAAAATATATAGCTTAAAGACATTACAATAAATATGATAGCATTTACCCACTAATATTCATATCTTCATATCTTCGTATCTTCATATCTTGGTGGCATGGATGTACCTACAATGGACCATCATACATTGGATCATACTGCAACTCACACTCATCTACATGAACCATAATCATTTACCTGCCACCATGTTAAGCATATTATTTCCTTCTCATAAGTCACCATCATTTATTGTCATTGATGTCATAAAAAAGCTTTTATATCATGATTAGATAAAGCCTTAATCAATAAATAATCAATCTTTAAGTGATCCTTTAACACTTATTCATGTGCATACATGAGTTGTGAATACAATATCACACCATGCTTTCTTCTAACATCTCTACCTTAGTGTGAGCAGGTAATTATCAATTCATGTCAAATAATCCCACATTATTATGACAATTCTCACACACACTCACATTCATACAAGACAATTCACTACCACTTTCCAGGAATTCCTTCAATGGAAAATGACACAAGGTGCATTCGTGTTACTTAAACTTTAGCAAAAGAACCAACCTTTCAGCTATTGCTTTTGGTGCTAAAGCTGACATGATGAATGTTGTTCCTATGCATACAATGCATAAAGTTTCTAAAATAATTTCCCAAAACAATACTTAACACAATAGAGCATGTAAACACATGTTTCCTTTTTTAGGAAATATAACATAATAGGCATGCAAAGACATGGTTTATTTTCCATAAAACTAATGGAATAAAGCATAAGAATAGTCTTATTCTCCAAATGTCATACCAACATTACTCATATATATATTTCAAGCAACCAAAACATTACTTTAGTTTTTGTACATGTAATTCATCTTCTTTGCTAAAGAATCTTTTCCAATGTAGGATAACAAAATATTTTTTCATTTCCAACATACAAATGTATATTCTTTCCAATGAAATCTAATACAAATATTTCATGGATATACATGATCTTATTCCAAAAGAAAACTAACATAAACTAGCATAATAGTTTTGTTAGCATAAAGGTACTCACATATTTTTCCTAAAGATTAAGATAGCTCAATATTTCTTTTATCCATGCTAAGAACATACCTCTATAACACAATGGCTATTCTTGGTGCATGCAAGAGATTACCATAATAACCCTTCTTAAACGTAGGCAACACATTTTCCCTTCTTAGAACTTTACCATCATTAACCATTCCTTTCATGTAAACAAAAGCATAATTCATTTGCATCAGGAGGTTATCATAACCTAGTTTTGTTGTCTTTATACTTGAAAGCCTCTTATGCTTCCCTTTCAAGAAATTATCATAGATGACCTTCCTTTATGCATAAAACTAGGAAATAATAAGAAGGTTAGCTACACCCAAATCAAGAAGTCGACATGTACTCTTTCAAGAAGTTATCCTTTCCAAGAAGAACAACATATATAAAACAACATAATATTTTCCCAAGTAGAAATTATTCTTTTCACACAAAATTCAACATGATCTTTCCCAAAGAAACAATTATGTAAAAACTATTATGGGTTATTAATTAATTTTCTTCCAAGAAAACTCATTAACTTATCTCCAAACCCATGAAATATATTCAAGAATTACCCTCTTTAATCTATATTTACTTTCAAGAAAATAACTTGGATTTCGTTATCATTTCATACACATGTACGAAATCCCTTCCAAAATAAAACAATCATTCTATATTTTTGCATAAGATGCATATATATATATATATATATATAGACAAGCTAACTTACTTATGTTTTACTTTGCTTAAGCTATAAAATGAGTTTAATATGCATCTTTTTCAACCCCATAATAATATTTGTATGCAAATTATTGTTTCAAGAAAAGAAAGATAGTCAGACTTATCACTTGAAACTCATTCTTCAACTTGGATTAGAGATGTGTTGCCTTCCTTCACGGACGTGCATTTCAGGTTTAGAATTAACATTATTGTAGCTATTAAAATCCATAAAACAACGTTACTTATATTTTTAACATTTGACTCCATCGCTGACAAAAGATGTTTGTAAGAAACCATGTTCACAGTTCTAAACTTGGGTCTGCCAAAGTATAAACCACGAGAAGGCCCTGTTTGGTATTTTTAGAGTAGTTGCCACAAAGTGTTATGGATATGGCTTGACCCTCTAACGTTGTGAGGTTAGCATTAGGACCTTGAAGCTTCGCTATTTTTAATCGTTCACACAAGTATTTCCTCAATAAAAAGAACACAACCTGATCCTGTCAGCATCACTTCCCAAGAATAATATTTTATTTTCCAGGTAGTGATGGAAGACCCGAAGACATAAGTCCAACCAGCGAAGATACCCTATTTGGAGAGCTTGCCCTCACAGGTTGAGAAATTCCAAATGAGGCAGAGGGCCAATAGGGAAGAGGAGGTAGTTGTTTCCATGGCCATCGTGCTTCATCTGAATCATCAAATGAAACCCTAAACCTGTCAACTGAAACCCTAAAACCTCCACCAAAACCTCCGTTATTGAAAATGGATGTTGTAGCAAATGTTTTTTTAAAAATTTTGGCCAATTTTATAACACTAAAAACCTCCTTTATAACCTCCGCTAGAGGGTCTTTTCCTTGTAGTGACTATAGATGGTATAGTTAATTATTCTATATGGTTACATAAACTGAAAGAAATAATTGGACCAACATACAGAATCTCTACACTGATGTTAGGTCCATGTTATAAATTTTATTACAGATATAGAGAACACAATTTTAGATCAACCATAATCATAACTGTAAGAAAAGGAAAAAGATAGAGAGATCTAAAAAATATAAATTTTATTCCTATAAGCATATATTGGAATGATGCAAGCAGTTTAGAGGTAAAATTGTAACTAGAATAGTGAAATTCCAAATCTGCAAAATAAACATATTTCAGATTTAAAATAAATAATTATTATTCTATGTAATTTCACACATATAGAGACATATACGTGCTGAAAAGAAATATGTTTCAAAATTAATATAATAGTGTTTACATATAGGACATTCATTTTATAGAGATTAATATAAAAACATAGTACACTTCACTTAAAAATATCAGTTACAACAATTAATTACATCTTGACTAAAAGTCATCCATTTAATAATTTCAACTATAGAATGTGGATTTGAAATTGGTAAATTTTATGGGATATAGATGGTTGGAATCTATATACTTGGATGACTAACTTGGAAGGAGACGAAATGTGTCGTCAGTTCTTCTGATTGTAGTTGGAAGTAACTGTATTAGAATTGAAGGAAATATAAAATACCTACATAGAAATATATAGAGTTTTGTTAAAATAACACCAAGCGGAATAAAAGAAATTATAAAAGATAGACACATTATATAAGAATGAATAATTCAAATTATACCCGTGTAAGGAACTTGAAGGATTGGAATTCCTCTTGCACATGCCAGTAGTAAAATATTAAATCCAGGAAAATTAAAAGAATTTAAGAATTGTGAACATTGTAATTTATTTAAATGCAGAGCTGAGTATTAGTTACCTATGAAGAGGACTGTAACTTGGTATAGGGTATCTGGACATAATTGAAGGAATTATGTGAATCTTAAAAAAAATTGGGTTTTCTGGAATCAGTGTATAAAAAGGAAACTTTATTATGAGAATTAATAAAAACAAAATTCAATTTAGAATACTATATTGTTATAAGAAGTAAGAATCTTGTATATCAAATTGATTTCATATAAAAGGAAAATACATAAATCATAGTATGTATCTTATATAGAGTTATATTATAAAAATATTAAAATTTGGAAATGACAGTATTACAATAGCCATAGTAAAATTGAATGAGTACATGAATTGGAGTCATATTTATATTAAAAAGTCAATTTTTCATACCTCTGTCTTCATGGAAAAAAATAATCTGGACGAAAACCGAAATAATTATATTGAAGGCAAAGAAGGTAATTATTATCATGAACCATAATCATTTACATGCCACAATGTTAAGCATATTATTTCCTTCTCATAAGTCACCATGATTTCCTGTCATTGATGTCATCAACAAGATTTTATAGCATGTTTATATAAAGCCTTAATCAATAAATAATCAATCTTTAAGTGTTCCTTTAACACTTATTCATGTGCATACATGAGTTTTGAATACAATATCACACCATGCTTTCTTCTAACATTTCTACATTAGTGTGAGCAGGTAATTATCAATTCATGTCAAAAAATCCCACATTATTATGACACTTCTCACACACGCTCACATTCATAGAAGAAAATTCACCACCACTGTCTAGGAATTCCTTCAATGGAAAATGACATAAGGTGCATTCATGTTACTTAAACTTTATCAAAAGAACCAGCCCTTCAGCTATTGCTTTTGGTGCTAAAGCTAACATGATGAAATGTTGTTCCTATGCATACAATGCATAAATTTTCTAAAATAATTTCCCAAAATAATACTTAACACAATAGAGCATGCAAACACATACTTCCTTTCCGAGGAAATATAACATAATATCCATGTAAAAACATGGGTTATTTTCCATAAAACTAATGGAATAAAGCATAAGAATACATGTCTTATTCTCCAAATGTTAGAAGAAAGGTACTCACATATTTTTCCTAAAGATTAACATAGCTCATTACTTATTTTAACCATGCTAAGAACATACCTCTATAACACAATGGTTATTCTTAGTGCATGCAAGAACTTATCAGAATAACCCTTATTTAACGTAGGCAACACATTATTCCCTTCTTAGAACTCTACCATCATTAAATATTCCTTTCATTTAAACAAATGCATACTTCGTTTGCATAAAGAGGTTATCATAACCTAGTTTTGTTGTCTTATACTTGAAAGCTTCTTATGATTCCTTTTCAAGAAATTATCATAGATAACCTTCCTTTATGCATAAAACTAGGAAATAATATGAAGGTTAGCTACACCCAAATCAAGAATTCGACATACACTCTTTCATGAAGTTACCCTTTCCAAGAAGAACAACATATATAAAACACCATAATATTTTCCCAAGTAGAAATTATTCTTTTCACACAAGGTTCAACATGATCTTTCCCAAAGAAACAGTTATGTGAAAACTATTATGGGTTCTTCATGACATTTCTTCCAAGAAAACTCATTAACTCATCTCCCAACCCATGAAATATATTCAGGAATTACCCTCTTTAATCTATATTTACTTTCAAGAAAATAACTTGGATTTCGTTATCAGTTCATACACATGTACAAAATCCGTTTCAAAATAAAGCAAGCATCCTATATTTTTACATAAGATGCATATCTATATATATATATATACACATATATATATATATATATATATATATATATATATATATATAGAAAAGCTAACTTACTTATGTTTTACTTTGTTTAAGCTATACAATGAATTTAATATGCATCTTTTTCAACCACATAATAATGTTTGTATGCAAACTATTGTTTCAAGAAAATAAAGATAATAGGAGTTATCTCTTGAAGCTCATTGTTAAACCTGGATTAGAGATGTGTTGCCTTCCTTCACGGACGAGCATTTCAGGTTTAGAATTAACATTATTGCAGCTATTAAAATCCATAAAACAAAGTTACTTATCTTTTTAACATTTGACTCCACCATCGACAAAAGCTGTATGTAAGAAACCATGTTCACAGTTCTAAACTCAGGTCCACCAAATTATAAACTACGAGAAGACCCTGCTTGGTATTTTAAAAGCAGGCGTCGCAAAGTGCTATGGATATGGCTCAAACCTCTGATGTTGTGAGGTTAGCATTAGGACCTTGAAGCTTCGTTGTTTTCAGTCGTTCACACCAGTCTTTCCTCAAGAAAAATAAAAAACACAATCCTATCAGCCTCACTCCACAAGAATAATAGTTCCTTTCCCAGGTAGTGATGGAAGACCCGAATACATAATTAGAACTAGCAGAGATACCCTAGTTGGAGAGCTTTCCCTCACAGGTTGAGAAATTCCAAATGAGGCAGAGGGCCAGCAGGGAAGAGGAGGTAGTTATTGCGATAGCCACCATGTTTCATCTTAATCGTCAATTGAAACCCTAAACCTATCAATTTAAACCCTAAACCTATCAACTATAGATCCGAAGCCACACTATTTCCAAGGTGATACTTAACCTTCGAAACATTAACTCCATAGCTGAACCGGTTCTGGAATGTTCAGAGGTTATTGAGTTTGTAACATTGGACCACCCGATTAACAACCATTATTTTCCTTTCATGTCAAGAATGTAAATTCGTTATCAAGAAGTTGTTAAAACTACCAACCAGTTCTTGATAAAAGGTTTAATAATATTTCTTTATTAATTTTACGTCTAGTTACATGGCTTTAGGTATGTTACATAATCCCCCCCTTAAGAGAACACCATCCTCGGTGTCCTTCTCTCACTTAAATTTAAACTTATACTCACAATATAATAATATAAACAACCCAAAGGGGGTCCTTTCCCTTCACAATGAAACAATTTCTTTTCCTTAAATGCCATTAATTGAAAAAATAATGTTTTTATCCATAGACATAAGCATGTATAGCTCGAAAAATATTCCATTTCCATTTTTAACCACTTATCCATTATTCAAATTCATAAAGATATAGAAAATTATCTATACCAACTTACCATTACTTACCATTTACTATCGGAAGTAATGATGAATTTTACAAAATCTCTCTGAGAATGGTTGAAAAACCCATCAACACTCCATGGAAAGTAGTCTGTAATGTATGACTTAACAAATTCAATCACGTTAGTCACATAGTTTCAATCAAATGAAATACTTGCAACTATCAAAGATTCATGCAATATCAAGAGATTTTTTAATTAGAGTACTTCCACAAGTACTCAGAGAGCACCAACCCTCTAATCAATGCATCACATGCACACTGTCTTAGCTCTTGCTAAAGACATCCACATAGTACTTCAAAAAGTACTCAGAGAGCACCTAGCTCTCTAATTGTACCAATGGTTAATCAATGCACCATGGACATATCCTAGCCTCTTCTAAGACATTCAAACAAATTATTAATAAAAAAAATGAACTTATTCATTCAGTAATTCATTTTCTGAGTGCTAAGCTCCTTCCCTCTTAATATCTACATAAGATATTTACACAATTATATAAAAATTCATGTTAATATAACACATAAATTATTACTTAACTTGTTCTGCTATGAGAACTACAATGGTAAACAAAATTCTCCTCCCAACCCATGGGAGTTGGTTTCCACAACCAAATCAAGTAATTTTCACATCCAGACAGTTATTTGACAAAAAACCATTCCAGGTTCAGTATGGAATTCCACTGGCAAACCAACTCAAGAGTTCCAATGACCACTCAAGGTCTAGTATAGGATTCCTCTTGGCAATATCATGCCTATTCCTCTAACAGTGTCCCCTCTATGAATAATTTTGGATCTCCTCCAACAGGCTCCAAAATCAATAGAGTTGCCTCAGGTTTTCCCATATTCACCATCTTGGCCAACTCTTTTCCCTTAATGAGATCATATGTTTCTAGGGAGAGGAAATCTGGGTAGGTAAGTGCCATCAACCCCTTTGGGCAGGCAACCACCATCAACCCAAGGTCTTCTAGCCTTTCACAATTGTTCACAACTATCTAGCATGTTAAATTTCTCTTTTAGCATTGTCTCCCATCGTAAATTACATAATGAAATATATGCACATTATACATAAAGAAAAAGAAACTTTATGTACATCATACATCATACTTGGCCCTCCACATGGGTCCAATGATATCTAGATTAATAGGGAACATGAATAACATACATGTGCTATACATTATTATTTCCCAAATAACACAATCATGCACATTATAACATGATACTTTATCAATTACCGTTGCAATTATATCATGGCACTATTTTACTTTCAGAGGTTTTGCTTGTTGCCATTAAGCTAACCATGCTTAGTCTCATTAATGACATTAATCATAAATATGCATTGTTAAAAAATATATATATTCACTTCAAATTAATCTTAGTTTCATGCATAAATGTTGTCATGCATACGATTATATACAAATATTCATTAATGTGTATATATCAATAATGATTAGGGTAACAGTCCCATGGGTAACTGTCCAACATTTTTCCAATTCCACTAGTGTATTGTTACCAACATTCTGACACATGAAGTAACTACTTGTTCACAACTTACAATAATCTTTAATAAAAATCCATTCATGCATATAGATTTTATTAGTTAGTCATACAACACTAAATAATCAATGCCACTAATAATCTTAATGCATCCATGAGATGACTCGTTCAAAAACTATTCATTCAACACTAGTCATTATAGTCAAGTCTCACTACTTGACCCATTGTGTATTTTTAACATCTGAAAGGGTTCATTCAGTTTCATTTAAAAAAAATTATATCAGCATATTCAAGGAATTTCCTCATCCTTTTCATTCATGCATTATTTTCACACACCATCACTATACACATTCATATTTTTGAAGTAGTTCATAGTAACTTTAGTTATGTTCAGTAAATGTATGAGTAATATGTCATATACCCAAATCTTAATAGTCAACTCTCACTTTCACTAGTGAGGACTCGGGTTGTTCACAAGTACAACAAAGGTTTTATTTTTCTTTATCCTCAACAGGATTCCAATGTTATGAAAACCGTTTTGCAACAAAATTTATTACTTTTTACTCTTTAATGTAGTTATCGACATGAATCACACATCTCATGTCAAGAGTAGACTACTGCATATATCATTCAATATGTAGATTGCTAGAATCATATATCATTCAATATGTATATTTCTAGAATCGTACCTTAACTGATGTCCATTAGTAGCATACCTCAATTTCTTTTTACTTAACAAATCCCAAAATCACCAGTGCTGCAACCTTTAGCTCTGATACCACTTGTAACATACACCGATAACCTCACATGGAAATGAAAGGAGTTAAATTTTTTTATACAAATTACCCATGGTAACTATCCAAATCACTATTAAATATTCCTTACTCGTCATTAGAAATAATGTTCACTAGTTCATAGTGTAACCTTAGTATAAGAATAGTAAGTTGTTTAACCATTAACAACCTCTATTGTTGTACATTAACATAAAACTGTATGATGTAACCTTGCATTCATTTCATTATTCATGTAGTCAACACTTACTTGATATTATGAACATCACAACAAGAAAGGAATCAACATCATCAATTTGACACAATAATCAATCACTTCATTGAACACCAATATACCCTAGAAACCCCATAGGGTGAAAACCATAAAACATTTAATATTATTATTAAATGCTCATGAGGGTGTTCAACCCTCACTGAATGGCTTATAAGGAAGGCCATCCCTTAACCATTTTTATAAATATTACAAAGAAATATAAAAATATATAGCTTAAAGACATTACAATAAATATGATAGCATTTACCCACTAATCTTCATATCTTCATATCTTCGTATCTTCATATCTTGGTGGCATGGATGTACCTACAATGGACCATCATACATTGGATCATCCTGCAACTCACACTCATCTGCATGAACCATAATCATTTACCTGCCACCATGTTAAGCATATTATTTCCTTCTCATAAGTCACCATCATTTATTTTCATTGATTTGATAAAAAAGATTCTATATCATGATTAGATAAAGCCTTAATCAATAAATAATCAATCTTTAAGTGATCCTTTAACACTTATTCATGTGCATACATGAGTTGTGAATACAATATCACACCATGCTTTCTTCTAACATCTCTACCTTAGTGTGAGCAGGTAGTTATCAATTCATGTCAAATAATCCCACATTATTATGAAAATTCTCACACACACTCACATTCATACAAGACAATTCACTACCACTTTCCAAGAATTCCTTCAATGGAAAATGACACAAGGTGCATTCGTGTTACTTAAACTTTAGCAAAAGAACCAGCCTTTCAGCGATTGCTTTTGGTGCTAAAGCTAACATGATGAATGTTGTTCCTATGCATACAATGCATAAAGTTTCTAAAATAATTTCCCAAAAGAATACTTAACACAATAGAGCATGTAAACACATGTTTCCTTTTCGAGGAAATATAACATAATAGGCATGCAAAGACATGGTTTCTTTTCCATAAAACTAATGGAATAAAGCATAAGAATACACGTCTTATTCTCCAAATGTCATACCAACATTAATCATATATATATTTCAAGGAACCAAACATTACTTTAGTTTTTGTACATGTAATTCATCTTCTTTTCTAAATAATCTTTTCCATTGTAGGATAACAAAACATTTTTTCATTTCCAACATACAAATGTATATTCTTTCCAATGACATCTAATACAAATATTGCATGGATATACATGATATTATTCCAAAAGAAAACTAACATAAACTAGCATAATAGTTTTGTTAGCATAAAAGTACTCACATATTTTTCCTAAAGATTAAGATAGCTCAGTATTTCTTTTATCCATGCTAAGAACATACCTCTATAACACAATGGCTATTCTTGGTGCATGCAAGAGTTTATCATAATAACCCTTCTTTAACATAGGCAACACATTTTCCCTTCTTAGAACTTTACCATCATTAACCATTCCTTTCATGTAAACAAAAGCATAATTCATTTGCATCACGAAGTTATCATCACCTAGTTTTGTTGTCTTTATACTTGAAAGCCTCTTATGCTTCCCTTTCAAGAAATTATCATAGATGACCTTCCTTTATGCATAAAACTAGGAAATAATAAGAAGGTTAGCTACACCCAAATCAAGAAGTCGACATGTACTCTTTCAAGAAGTTATCCTTTCCAAGAAGAACAACATATATAAAACAACATAATATTTTCCCAAGTAGAAATTATTATTTTCACACAAAATTCAACATGATCTTTCCCAAATAAACAATTATGTGAAAACTATTATGGGTTCTTAACGACTTTTCTTCCAAGAAAACTCAATAACTTATCTCCCAACACATGAAATATATTCAAGAATTACCCTCTTCAATCTATATTTACTTTCAAGAAAATAACTTGGATTTCGTTATCATTTCATACACATGTACGAAATCCCTTTCAAAATAAAACAAACATTCTATATTTTTGCATAAGATGCATATATATATATATATATATATATATATATATATATATATATATATATATATATATATATATATATATATAGACAAGCTAACATACTTATGCTTTACTTTGCTTAAGCTATACAATGAATTTAATATGCATCTTTTTCAACCCCATAATAATATTTGTATGCAAATTATTGTTTCAAGAAAAGAAAGATAGTCAGACTTATCACTTGAAACTCATTCTTCAACTTGGATTAGAGATGTGTTTTCTTCCTTCACGGACGTGCATTTGAGGTTTAGAATTAACATTATTGTAGCTATTAAAATCCATAAAACAACGTTACTTATCTTTTTAACATTTGACTCCATCACTGACAAAAGATGTCTGTAAGAAACCATGTTCATAGTTGTAAACTTGGGTCCGCCAAAGTATAAACCACAAGAAGGCCCTGTTTGGTATTTTTAGAGTAGTTGCCACAAAGTGTTATGGATATGGCTTGAACCTCTAACTTTGTGAGGTTAGCATTAGGACCTTGAAGCTTCGCTATTTTTAATCGTTCACACAAGTATTTCCTCAATAAAAAGAAAACAACCTGATCCTGTCAGCATCAATTCCCAAGAATAATAGTTTATTTTCCAGGTAGTGATGGGAGACCCGAAGACATAAGTCCAACCAGCGAAGATACCCTAGTTGGAGAGCTTGCCCTCGCAGGTTGAGAAATTCCAAATGAGGCAGAGGGCCAATAGGGAAGAGGAGGTAGTTATTGCTATAGCCATCGTGCTTCATCTGAATCGTCAATTGAAACCCTAAACTTGTCAACTGAAACCCTAAACCTATCATCTGTAGATCCAGAGGTGCACTATTTCCAAGGTGTAACTTAACATTCCAAACGTAAAATCCATAGTTGAACCGGTTCTGGAATTTTTAGAGGTTATCGAGTTTGTAACATTGGGCCCCCCAGTTAACAACCATTATTTTCCTTTCATATCAAGAATGTAAGTTCGTTATCAAGAATTTGTTAAAACTTCTAACCAGTTCTTGATAAAAATTTTAATAATATTTATTTATTAATTTTACAACTAGTTACGTGGTTTTAGTGATGTTATAGAGATAAAGACCTAGAGAGATTTAATTATGAATTTTGAAAAAGACAAAATTACTAAAAATTAATTGAAATAAAATTGCTGAGACTTGACATACATGAACGATCCTAATTTATCTCTATTTCCAAGTTAAAAAAAACTAAATCTACATACACAAAATTCATCACCAAAAAAAAAAAACAATGGCATATCACTACAAAAATTTGATTTTAAAAAATCAAATAAATTTAGTTTTGTAATTATTTATTTATTTTTATTTTAAAAAAACATATTTTTAATATTTCATAGTGAATAAAAAAACACACTTCCTGTATTTATTCATAATCGATATTGAAATTATTGACCATAGACACAAAAATATATTCAATATCGGAATAGTCTATCAACGCCACATTTAAACCTGTCTATCAGAAAACCTAGCTGCCCATCAACGGAAAATTCAAAGCCCTTTTCAGGTAACAAAGTGCCTCGGGATCATGGCATGACCACACTATTGTCAGACCTCGAAGGCAGCGATGGTAGATGGGTGACGGATGTCAGCTGATATGTGACACTTCCTACGTGATTAATGTGATGGGATGGATTATTTTGGTTTCAAAACAGTTCCATTCGCTCCTCCCATTCCCTCCATAGCTGATTTTAAAATATCTGCATCATTCGAATCCTGCTTCGTCTTCTACATGGAGTTCATCGCTTCTGCAAGGATTTCATCCCGAACGTATTCCATTATGGTCACGGCTTCCATTTGTGCCAGATGGTGCTTCAGCCTACGCATTAATGGGTCCACGAACTTTGTCTTCCTCTGAAAGAAATAGAAGACTCCAATGAAGGAGCTCTGATACCAAAATAGAGAACGCATCTTAACACACAACTTGGTTATCTGCATTTACAACAAACAGATATTTATATACAGCTGAGAAGCTTCTCGAGACCTAAATGTCGGTGGAGATAGCTTCTCCGAGAAGCTAAATGAACACTCGAGAAACTATGAGACAGTTCCTGCATTAAATGAAGTCGGTGGAGGTTGGTTGAAATTACTGTTCTCCAACACTCCCCCTTAATTTCAACCATATGACAGACACACAAAAATACACTATACATATAAACACTCCTAATTGACATGCCTGCTGGTCTAAGTCTCAGCTAGGCTTACAACAATATATGACAACAAGACTTTCATTTTTGTCTTCTTTCTAAATGGTCCATAATTGTTTATTTGCAGACGCAGTTTCATCTTCACCTTTCTCGCCATTATATAGTGGTGAATTTTCCCCTTTCTTGATTTGATTATGACCTCCTTAAATTTCTCTTGGTTTGCGTACTTAATATCAGCAACCTCTTCAAGATTGGGATGTAAAGCAACATCCCCAAGGTAATCCGATTCATGCTCTCCCATCTTTCCATGAGAAAGAGCCTTGTACATTATGCACTCAAGTTTCACAAACTTACCATTGTATTTTGAGTCATGCCCAATGATATAATCCTCTTTATCAACTTTTGAATCCTCCACAATTTTGTTCTCTGCAATATCTACATCATTTTGTAGATTTTCATCTTTCATAATTGGTTGATTCATGTTTTCAACCTCTTTAATTAGCTCCATCGTTGCAAACATGTCATCCTGCATTTGATTTGCATATGAAGATAGGCATATCTTCTCACCAAAAAACAACTCATCAATGAGTTGTTTTTCACGCATCAAACATAACCATTCTTCATGAGATGCATAATTCTCATCATATTTGACTTCACAAGTTTTTGCATCACATGGAATTTCCTGACTATCACATGCTACTTTATTGTCATCTACTGCCATCATTTCAGACTTGATCCCAGTTATGATGCTTTCAACACAATCACTATTTTTAATAACAATTTCATTTACTTCACCTTTCTCACTCCACTTCATGCTATACTTCATTTCAAGAATATGCCACAACATTTTTGGATCAAATACTTCACCAAATTCATTTAAAATGCTTGACAAGATGTTTTCATCTAGAGCTGATATAATGAGAAACAATTCTATTGCACGTCTACTTTTATTTTCAGAAATCATATCAGTTTCTTGGACAAATTTCCATAAATCTACTGAACCTAATAATCCTTCCATTTTAATAGCCCAAAGTTCAAAATTTTTACCTGAGAATGACGGCAGCATTGGCATTAATCTTTTCAGTATTACATTAGCTTCTATAAAATCTTCTAGTTGATCCAGATTCATATTTTCATTGAGCATAAATTCTTCATTGAACATAAATTCTATGGTTGGAATTTTTCCAAATTCTTCCTCTGCCCTCTCATTGTTTCTCATTTGTTGTTTTAGTCTTCTTTGCCGACCCATGCTTTCTGTCAGGTCCTAGGTGGGTCCTAGTCAGCACCAAGTCCACGTTTTTCCACAAATTAGATTCAGCTCCGCAACAACAGCTCCACTTTCTTCCAAGTAGTAGCAATTAAAGTAATCACAATTTGTTTAACACTTGAGCCTCCAATCACATATGCACTCCACGCTTTACCACAAATTTCAGTTCTCCAAATCAATTTACAAGGCCGACTCTCTACTCGGCCTTACGCTCAGATTTTTCATCATGCTCGCCCACACACACCTTTCAACAACAGCAGATGCACAAAATAGCCTCACGAGTCTTTACACACACACCACACACATTTCCAATACAGCTGCACTCTTCCACGCCGACTCCAGGATCCATTATGGCTTCAAACGAATTTTACTTCAACCAATCGCGGGCTATTTAACCCATGCCAATTTTCTATCTACGACACTGAGCTTGAATTACGACTCCCAAAACTATCCAATTCAACTAGTGACTTACTTCATTTCACTGTTCACGGTCTTCACGACCACTGGCCACTAGCCGCTCTTCACTGGACTCTCCGTCTTCACACAGACAGTGCTCCTCCAACTCAGATCCGGCGTCACTGAGACACTATTAGACCTCCTTTCAAACAACATACAAAAAGGGCACAACAGTTCGCTTCTGCAACACTTCGACTACGACTCCACAATGCTCATCAAATCGGCTCTCCACTCAACGCTTCTCCTTGTCGGCACACAGCTCAAGCAATCATGATAATTAGAAAATCCAACGCATAGTTTCACAACGGAAAACACTCTTCGGTTTACCGTGACAGTCACACTCAAATCCACGCAGGTATCACACAAGATCTCACAACATTTTTTCACATTAACGCAACACACAAAAAAAAATACTTCAACACATATAAGAGCTAACACTCAGCTCCAGTGAACTTGAAACTCAACGCACACCACACACAGTGGCTCAGCGTAACACATGGTGCTCAGAAACAGCACCCCTGTCCACAATAGCGCTCGAACTGGCGATCCACACCACAAGTCACCCCTCCACACCTGGTTTGACCCTCTACAAGTCACACTGCTGCACCAAAACAACACTCGACTCCTTAGCAAGCAGCACAATGCTCTCCGAACGTGCTCTCACACTTCAGACCAATAGGTCACATGCACAAGCACAACTCTCCATAGTTGGCTTTGCACAGTTAATCACAACACCACCTCTGCCACTATACGCATTTCCTCATAAATTTAGTGCTGAACACACACTCTCTACACACAGCAGACGCTACTGAGGCAGTCTTCACTTCTCCACACCACAAAGCTCTTACGACTTCTCAGGATGTGATCTACACTAGCCACACCAATACGTCCCTTTCCAGAAAATCAGATCTGGCCTCACGCAGAAAGTACTCTGCCTCTCACACCCAACTCCATAGACAGTTTCCTCGCAAGTGCTTATAATAGCACTGCAACAGAGCTTTGCTTCTCACAACATTGTAACTACTTCACACCACTGCTTCACACCACGGAGCCCTCCTCTGGGCCAATCGCTCTTCACACCGCAGAGCCCATAAGCCGAACCCTTGGCTCTGATACCATAAAAGTAACAGAAGACTCCAATGAAGGAGCTCTGATACCAAAATAGAGAACGCAACTTAACACACAACTTGGTTATTTGAATTTACAACAAACAGATATTTATATACAGCTGAGAAGCTTCTCGAGACCTGAATTTCGGTGGAGATAGCTTCTCCAAGAAGCTAAATGAACACTCGAGAAACTGTGAGACAGTTCCTGCATTAAATGAAGTCGGTGGAGGTTGGTTGAAATTACTGTTCTCCAACATCCTCAACATCACTTCGCAACAGAACCTTTGCAAGAATGCGGATAATGTTGGGGTCGAAGAAGGATGGAAGCCAGGGCAACTCAAACAGAGGTCTCGTTAACGATGGCTAACCCTTCCTTAAGCTTCTCGACTCCGACTTACTGAAACACTCCCTTCGTTATTATTGCTCATCCTCCCTTCACATTTGTGAGTTTCAAGTGAATCTGAGCAGCCATGAATGACGACAAGTTTTCATCACCAGTTGCAGCCTACCCTCCAGGAATTCCTCTGCTAAGTTCGTCTCTCTTGTCGTCTTTTTCTGATCTCATAATTAATTTCTTAAATAACGATCACAAATCATTTGCATTTGCAATTAAAAAAAATTTGATTTAGTTATTAGGGTATCCCATGCAAGCTCCTCCTCTCCAGTACATTGAATCATCTGACCCTATAAAAAACAACATAGATCAGAGATAATTTAGAGAAGGATGGTATCAATTCAATTGCAAATTTTCACTATTCTATAGGTGTATAGGGTTATGATTTATGTTTTTTCTTTATGGATTTGCAGCCTTGCGGCTTTGTGCTATTGTTGGTTGTGTGAGACTATGTTGTTGGTTGTGCAAGAAATGTTGTCGATGGGAGCACTGGATTTATATTGAGAAAAAATAAATAAGTCTATATGATTGTAGGACATAGTTTTTATGTAATTGTGTGTTATGATTGGTGTAAATAGATGAGATCACCAACCAGTGAACACAGATTTTCCATATGTGTTATTTAGATTCATTTTTCCATTCATTTACCGGCTTTAAAAATAATACATTGGTAATTGGCAAAGATTCATAGATGTAAAATTGGATTTAGGATGAGAGAGTTGCACAAATCTCTATACTAAACTTTTAATGCAGCGCTTTGTAGTCCTCATTTTTCATGAAATCCACTTTTAATACTACACTTTGTCAAGAACCTAGGTTTACAGGTGCTAATTTTCATGAAATCCATTTCCATGCTTAGTTGCAGGATTTATATAGCTTATGATGGTTTACAAAAAATTTGCATTCTTCTCCTCCAAACAACACTTTGTCAACAATGTACAAATCTGTTGACAAAATATTAGCATTTAGCTTTCTAAATGTTAAACAAAATATTAGCATTTAGCTTTGTAAATGTTACTTTATTTGAATTTTTATTCGTAATGTATTTTGCATAATATCAACATTTGGCTTTGTAAATGTTACCAAATTTAAATTTTTATTTGTAGTCTATTTTGCATAATAATATTTTATGATTTGTTTTACTGAATCCCAAATTATAGGTGTAATTTCTCTAATCAACTGAACTTAAAACTTCTAAAGCTCCTTTCATAAGAGAAATTTTCAGATGAGGGTATTTCTATGGGACTTGCTAAAGCTTGACATCCATGAATTGGTGTGGAAATAACTTGTTTTGGGTTCGTTTTATTGAATTTAAGTTGGCAAGCCCTTCAAAATATGATATTTAATAAGGATAAGATATTTTTAGATGAAGTTGTATAATTCAACAATTGGTAATAACCTAGTTTTTATATGTTTAATTTAGTATTAATGAATATGATTGTAATAATAAAATTGAAATTACTTATTTTTTTTGAAAATATTTTTAATAAAATAAATAATAATAAATATTTATCTGAAAATGCAAATAATTAATAAATATAAAATTGTAAGTGAATGTAAATCTAGTTAATAACATTAAAATATATATATATATATATATATATATATATATATATATATATATATATATATATATATATATATATATATATATATATATATATATATATATATATATATATATTTTATTTAAAATTTTGAAATTAACATCTCAATTTAAAATATTTAAATAATATACTAAAATAAACCTTAAATAGTTATTAAACATGATATTTTATTTTGATATATAATACTAGAAATTAATACTATTTTCATTAAGATAGTATTAATGAATGTGATTGTAATAATAAAATTGGAAAGAGATTAGATTTTAAAATTACTTATTTTGTTGGAAATATTTTTAATCCAGTAAATAATCATAAATCTTTATCTAAAAGTGTAAATAATTAATAAATATAAAATTATAAATGAATGTAAATCTAGTTAATAACATTAAAAATATATATTTATTCTATTTAAAATTTTGAAATTAACACCTCAATTTAAAATATTTAAATAATATACTAAAATAAACCTTAAATAGTTATTAAGCATATTATTTTATTTTGATATATAATACTAGAAATTAAAAAAAAAAATCAAGTCACCCCACATATTTAGAACTACAATAATGGAAGAAAATTGAATAAAACTTGAGTAGTCACACCACAAAAATTCTTGTGCATATTTGGAACTACACTAATGGAAGAAAATTAAATAAACCTTTAAGTAGCCACCACAAAAATATATTTGCTCCAAAAATTCTTGTGATAATTTTTGGGAGTAAATTTTGTCAATACATTTTCATTATTATTGTAAAATATTTTAAGAAGTTAGCTTTTTCCCCTTTTTCCTTTCCTTTTTT
The DNA here is from genome assembly GCA_034641835.2 of Pinus albicaulis. NCBI lineage: Eukaryota > Viridiplantae > Streptophyta > Pinopsida > Pinales > Pinaceae > Pinus > Pinus albicaulis. The sequence goes on along the minus strand of JAXQQM020082375.1, from coordinate 112,898 downwards.
GTTTTTTTCTTAATTTGTTAATATTTTTAAACTTATCCTTACTTCAATATAACACCTTTTTGTTGTTAAAAAATCTATCAAATTCATATGTATATAAACATTTTTGGAAAAAATATTCCAAAATAGTAATAACTATATGGGTAATAAATTGTTTGCACAAACATGTTAGATGGTTTCTTTAAACCATATAATTTACGAATAAAAAATAACAATAAAATAAAGTATTACATTATATTATTAGAGAAAATAATGTAAATGTAACACCAAGTTATTACAAGTTTACTATTTCTCCTTACTTTAACTTGGGTTAATTATTTAGTTATTGGGACTTCTAATATACAGGCTTAGAGGAAAAGTTGGCTGAAACTTATACAAATTCTAAAAATATTATTATGAATGTATTTAGATGCGTATTTTGTTAACACATGGATGAGGCTAGGAATTTTGAGGAAGGACTTTGAACGAGTTTGTCTAACTACAAGTCTCTTAGGGTGGTTATGATTCTTGGTTCTCTCTTCCTTGGAGATAAATGAAACTCATTGGGAAGAAGAAACAGTCAGTTAGGGAAATTATCATTCTTCATTCTCTCTTTCTTAGAAACAAATGGGTCTCAGTGGGAAGAAGGTGGTTCTCTCTTCCTTGGAGATAAATGACTCTCAGTGGGAAGAGGAAAAAGTCAGTTAGGGCAGTTATGATTCTTGGTTCTCTCTTGCTTGGAGATAAATGGGTCTGAGTGGGAAGAGGGAGGTTTCCTGCGTACTATTTTCACTCGGGAGAGGAAAAGGCAGAGATGAGACTAATCCAAGATGAGTGCAGTAGTATGCTGCACTTGAATAAAATTCTTGAGTTGGGTTGGACCTAGTGGAAGATTCCACAATGACAAACTTCAAACTCGACCTGGGAAGGGTCTTGAGGGTTGCAACGTGACCTAGATGTTCATTTTCACTAAATTTCTTGGGTAGTTGGGGAAGATTGTGGGGAGATCAGAACGTGATTGTCTATCTCATTGGAAGGCTGGAGGGTACTCTTCTGAGTGAATTCTTGGATTATCCATAAAGCTCGTATAAGAATTTTATTTTGGTTGTTGAAAAGAATGTCATGTGAATGTTGATTTGAATACTGACTCTATTTCTTGTCATTTTATACAATGTTAATTATGAATAAGTAACGTTAACATGCATAGAATATGAAAAAATGAATATGCTAGATCTGCATCAATATCGTGAATGAAATAATAAATTTTACTTGTGTACTTGGTTAAGCTACAATAGACAGAGGAATATCCCTGTAGGTTATGAAAGAATGACCAACAAATTGTTAACCAGAGAGGACTTACTGTTTGTTTAGGTTAGTATGACCAATGGATGGTAAGCTAATGACTAGATAGTGTGATACCTTAAAGAAAAATAATATAGGAATCTAGAAAGACGAGAAAGAGAAAGTGGAAAACATCTGTCTTTCTCAACACATTGTCTCAGAAGAATGAGTAAATAACTAATTCATTATAGAAACCCTGGTGGGTATTATTAAAAAATGATTACAAACATTCATCCACAAAATGATAACCACCTAAAACAATTGATATATAAGATCTTATTAGCATGCCTAGAAATATAAGAAAGTTGTAGAAGCAAAATGTAACAAATTACAAATTATGCCAATGAGAACTATAGCAAAAAAATACACTATAAACATTTATATTAATATTGAATAAGCAATGATATATGAAAGGAAAGTACTAAGAGTATAATTTTTCTTAGTAATTTTGAAACCATGCTTATCAAAATTGACAATAAGGAAAAACAAATCTGGAACATAAGTTTTTGGTCGCCAAGTGAAATATAAACTCGGTTCACCTCAAGGCGAGAGGAAGCATATTTATAGTAAATACATAAAGATAACACAACCTTTCCAAAAAACTGAAATGTTGTTCAAATAAAAATAGCACGACCAGATGAACTCGACCTCACTTGAATAAGGAGGAGTTCATCACAAGGATTACAAACTACAACATATAGAAAGTCGACCGACTCTAGGGTTCTCAAATTCTCAAACATAACTACTACTTCTAAAAACTCCTGAGTACATGAAATGAACCTCGGGAAAATAAAAAATTAACTGATTTAAAAGACCACAAGGCCTCTAGGCCTGACCTTGAGGGTTTCAAGTGAACCTGGAAAAAAATAAAGGGCACCTGGTTAATTATTTTTTTGGCAACGAACCCAAACCAGGAACGACATGACCATGAGGAAGAGTAGGGGGAATACTTGCAAAAGAAAAGAAAATGATAAGGGCACTGAGTTGAAGCTAAAAAAACATGTCTTTGTATAGTTAAAGAGAACTCAACCATTTAAGGTATAGTAATTAGTTGAAGGTAAATTGACAAATCTATCAACCTAATCGAAAATTGTGAAATAAAATGAGAAAACCCTTAGAATATGAGACAAAAGGAAACAATGAAAATTGGTAGCCACAGGCTCCAGAAAAATTATTTGGGTACCTAGACCATTAACCTGCAGAATCCTATAACCCAAGCGTCGACCATATTGGTAATTTTCTTGTGGCACGAGATAAAACTGCTCAACGAATGAAAAATCATCAAGAATTTCTCAACCTTAGTAACGAAAATTCACGACAATGTTACAAATATCACCTGCGACGAGTTGTAACATCCTCCTCCCACATCTACCCAAGTAATCGACCAACCAAGGTAAACATGCGAGGAGAGGCCACTATAATGAGATTCAACCTCCTAGGTGACCTTAAGGAAGTGGAATCGATGGAAACACATTACACAGACCTTGTATGGACTAGGGCCTTTTGAAAGAAGTGAGCGTTCCTTTCACCCCCGCGTAACCATTGGACTATGGATTTCCGTCTTCAATAAGTCCCTTCCTTTCTTCCTTCTAACTTCAATATCTATCATTACATGACCTTCCTCCTCCACCATAGTTTTTTTCCTCCCATTTCCAATCTTAGTAGCTTATACCTCATCCATTCTTAGCTCTAAACATTATTTTTCTTTAAAAATGTCCCAAATTCCTCCCAGTTCCATTGTTTGATGTGAAATTTCAATTCTATTACTTTGAGTTATAGCATGTGCATCTAGTTTCTCCCTTGAAGTTGAATTTCATTCCATGAATTATCGACTTTGGGGAGTAAGTCCTCACGTTGGAGCCAAAACCATTCGAACCTAAAAGGTTAGTTCTTACGCTATCATTTGAGGTTGAGTTTGAGCGTAATGGGCCAGTGTTTTGATCCGAGGAATGGGAGGATTTTTACTTCTAGGTAAGCTTCCCTACTCATGAGGTCCTTAGTCACAAAAAAACATATCCAACATGCTCGCAATGTAATGGGTACGTCCTCGCAGGCTGATCCATGTAAAGACTCTATATCTAGATCCACATTCACCAAGTGGAGATCTTGTATTAGGTCTTGGAATTTAAATGGTGTTGCATCCAACTTCTGTATCCTTCCTTTTTTTGTTCCAAAATTTGAATCAAATTAAAGTCACCCCCTGATAATCCACCCTAGCCTTGGAAAATTTGGTGCAGGGATCAGAGTTCCTTGAGAAATCCCTCCTTTCTACCCAAAAAGGTGGCCCTATAAGCCACAAAGACCCAAAATTTTCCCCTGAACCGATGTAGCAAAAGTGGTCTATCAGTATACTTGGAGTAGACATCTAGTGTTTCAAGATAATTTCTCTAGGGTCTGAGATCACTGCCAACCCTCTCACACTAAATTTCGAATCTATGGCCATATCTTCACATATTGTCTGACACTGAACTAGAATATCTCCTAATGCCGAAATCTAAACCTTGGTTTCCTAAAGAAATACTATATCCAATTTCTCTTTCATGATATTTTATTTTAAATAATTTTTCTTACCTAAACTATTCATGCCCCAGATATTCCATGAAACCATCTTCATGAATTATCTTATGTAGCAGGGAGTAAATACTTCATTGTCTTATTAATTTTCCCATAGTTTAACAAAAACTCACTTGTGGCCTGGAGGGATTTATGTGATGTTTTACGCCCCTTGCAACTATGATTGTTCATAGCCTACTCTTTGGATTTATGCGGTTTTAATGCCCCTTTACATCTCTCTCCTGAGGAGCTCCCATTAGGGGAAGATTAGATTGCTGCCATTGCCCGTATAAATGTCAAAAATGGTGGAGTTGTTTAGCTGGGATCAATTTCACTTCTACCCTAGCCCATGTCCTTAGAAATTCCAACATTATTGGCTTCTAGGTTGTCTTGTTTTTCCTTCACCTCCAGAATTGAGGTCATTTTTTCCAGTAGTTCCTTCAGGAGTGAGTCTCTACTTGGCTCCTCTAGTCATATATACTTCATTAGTGCTAGGCTCTCCATTTCCATTAGTTTATCCAGAGGAGTGACCTATTCAAGCATTAGAGTATTCTCTAGGGGTTCTACCTGTGAAAGGATGGTTAAGGGATTCTCTTCAACGACTACTTTAGGGTCGGATATCCTTTGTTTATGAATAAATTCCTTTGAGGATTTCCCAGGTTGATGTCCCTGGATTTTCTTGTCACTTATTGGTTGCTCCTGATATCTCACTTATTTTAGTTTCTTGGGCTGGTCTTCCTTGGTTCCTGCAATGACACGACACCTAGTGGGAACCCTTATTTATTTCTTGCTCCCTTCACTCTCGTTTCTCTACTATAGTAAGAGAGACATCATGAATCATGTGACCATTTTTTTGGCAACAATGACATTTGAAGGGGATGTGCTTGTAGTCCAAAGGATGGTTGCAAACAACATCATGGTGCTCTACATCGATCGCAGCAGGGATGGGCTTCACAATATTCATGTAAATGAAAATTCTGGCATAGGAAGCATTCTTGCACTGCTTGTTTACCTCTAAAACCTTGAAAAAGTCCCCTATAGCATTACCAATCCCTTCCAGGATATCGACTTCCTAGAAGTCATACGGGAGCGAAAATATTCAAACCTAGATTAGGGCCGCCAGGAACTCCTTTTCTTGGTTGTAACACTCCTCCCAAAACCACATAAAAAAACCAACATTATTCATGAAGTAAGGCCAATTTTTTAACACTCTTTTGATACTTCAGGTGTTCAAAAATTACTATGAAGAATCCTTTTGTCCTAAGTCACAATTCTGTTACTCCTTGTGGTTGTCATTTCACTTGAATAAATTAGATTATTTCTTGTTCTTTTGGCCAAATTCCCATGAAATTACAAATCAAGGTATGGTCCTTCATGTAGCTACGAGAATCCCCCAAGTGATTGTTTGGTGTAACAAACTTCAGATTGCCAATGGCTTTGGGAAGGCAATGACTCTACATATGAGCTTGCCATTGGACCCCTAGAACGAGACTTTAATTGTTCCCTGTTTGACTTCACTGTGAATTTTCTCGGGAGGGGGCCTCTTCCCTCCCTCCCACAATGCTCATGTGATGACACAACAAGACCAGATCTCTGTAGACCCTAAATGATTGATCAAAAGATGTCAAAAGAAAAAAAAAATCATTGCGACACATTGTGAGATTGATTTAATTGATTATATTAAAATTTTCAATTAAACCTAATTTTCTTAGAAAATTTATAAATGTACTTCTATTTATTAAATAGTTTTTTTTGGCATATGAACTTAATTTCTATATGAAAAAGTTAAAAGCTTGCTTCTATTTCTTTATTCAATATTTTTCAATGCTATTTTTCTTTTAAGTTTATTTCTTCTTTATAATTAATTTTTCAATGTGATTTTTCTTTCAAATTTATTTAAGTGTTTTTCCATACCATTTTTCTTATTAAGCTTGTTTCTATTTCTTTATTAAATAATAATTTTTTTTGTCAAGTGGTCTAAGTTCATTAGAGATTGCATCAGGCTTGACCTATGACTTGAGAAACCACTACCCAGGGAAATCTAAGCTAAGCTAACTAGTTTAACTTGTCTTTTGGGTTTAACTTGTCTCCTCCCCCTAGCACGGGCACAACAGCCTCAGTAAGGTTTTATTCTCCCATCCTTAGTAGATTATGCTAGTGAAACTTGACTTTATTAAATAATTTTTAATGCTACTTTCGTTTTAAGTTTATTTCTTCCTCATAATAATTTTTTCAATGTCATTTTTCCTTTAATTTATTTAAACTATTTTTCCATATCATTTTGCTTATTAATTTTTTAAAAACTTATTACTTTTAACATATTATATTTTTTTTACTAAATACTTTTCTTATTTTAAAATGTTCTTCATATTAACCTTATTTCAAATTATTTCTTTATTATAATTAAATCATTTCACATTTTTTATAGTTAATTTCAAAATGTGTTTATGTATCAATTTTCTTTTAATAAATTTTCTAAAATTATAAATGATTTAGCATTTTTGTAATTGATTTTAAAATCATTTTTTCAAACTCTTTTTTCTTATATTAAAATGTTTTCCTTATTAATTTTGTTTATTTTGAATGTTCTTTATATAATTCGATTTCATTTATTTTGAATGTTTTTTCCTATAATTAATAGATATACTTCTTAAATGTGTTCAAATCATTCCACTTCTTAAACTTGTTCATTTCTATGATTGTTATCATAATAAATCAATTTATATGTAGACGTAGATTGGAAGTTAAGATGAATCTAGAGTTGTTTAATTAGTGATTATTTTATTTTATTTTTATGAATAGTAATTTATGATACATACAAAAATTAAGATAGATTTATATATATATATATATATATATATATATATATATATATATACTCTTTCAACACTGTTACCGATGAAATAGGTAACCGCACTGTTACCTACTTTTTTTTGGTAGCATAAAAAGCACCCGATTTTTGACACTCTAATATTTTCATTTATGAAGTATGAATATTTGTTTTAAAATGCTAGTGATTTTCATGCTAATTTTGAAACGTATTGATGCATAACTTTTTTTTTTAGAGTGGTGATTTCATGTTCGTAATAGAACGCAATATATACATATATATATATATATATATATATATATATATATATATATATATATATATATATATATAACCAATAAAAATGTAAAAAAAACAAAATTAACTCGTAAAAAAAAATAAAATAAAAAAACAAAAAAGACAAAAATATTCCAAAATTATATCAAAAGAAATGACAAAATTTGAAAAAAAAAAACACATAATTTAAAGAAAAAAAAAACAAAAATTAACCAAAAAAATTGAAAAAAAAACATTGAAAACACTTTTTTCTAAGATATTAAAAAAAACCATATAATTAAAAAAAATTAAAATTAAAATAGAAAATTTAAAAATAATTTAAATTACAAAATTTAAATTTAGATTAAAAAAAAAAAAAAAACAAAAAAGAAAAATTAAATTTAAAAATTTAAATTAAAATAATAATAATAAGAAAAAAAAAACAAATTTTAAAATTAACCAAAAAATAAAAAAAATAAAAGAATAAAAAAATTAAAAAATTAAAATTGAAAAAAAAATAAAAAAATAAAAAAAAACTATCATTCAAAAATGAAAAAAACCACGTACAAATAATTAAAAAACAAATATCCATAAATTTACTGTTTTTTTTTAAATGAAACAATTTATAAATTTTAAAAATGAAAAACTAAATAAACTAAAAGAATTAAAAAAAAAATTAAATTAAATTAAAATTTAATAAATTTAATAAATAAATTTTAAATTTGAAAAAATAATTAATCTAAAATATTAAATTAAAAAATAAAAAATAAAACAAATTAATTTTAAAATAAAAATTTTGAATTAAAAAAATAATAATAATTTTAAATTTTTTGAATTTAAAAAAAAAATTAAAAAAAAATCAAATTAAAATAAAAAATATTAAAAATTAAAAAGAATTAAAAAAAAAAAGATTTTTTTGATCATGGTGGCGCCGCCAATCGGCCTCCCACCCAGGTAGCGGCGGAGGCGGGCTGCTGGGTGGGCCGGTGATTCCGAGAATCGGCCTCCCGCCGCGGGAGGCCGATTCCAAGAATCACCCTCCCGCGGCAAGAGGCCGATTCTGGGAATTGCCCTCCTGCGGCCGGGAGGCCGATTCCGAGAATCACCCTGTGACAGTTTCATTAAGTATTAACTAGCATTAGTTATTTAAAACAATGTGTCTATTTTATTTCCTGACAAGAAAGGCTTTATGGTTATGTTTTGAGACAAAATTACTATTTTATTTTTATTTCTTCTAATTTAATAGGAGAAGCCAATGAATAGAAAGAAAATCCATAAAGCTGTTGGTGATAGTTTCTCAGAATGGGTGGTGGTTGGAGACAGTTGGAAAAACAGTTACCCTCTCCTCAGTGGATAAAGTTGGAATCCAAGAGAGGAGAGGGGGTTCTGGAACATTTGGCAAGAAAGGGGAAAGTACTATCTAGAACTGGAAACACCAGTGGAAAGTATCTTTCTGCAACCTTTGAATAGGCCAGAATACCTGTAGGTGACTGGAAGGGACTTCCAGATGTCACAGCAGAGTAAGATCCACTGTCAATTCCGTGGCACCGACCTAGATTCTGAAGCTAGGGGGCAAGTGTAGGACGTAATTGCCTCACTTGGTTGGTAGGGAGGACCACAGCTTGAGGAATCGATTTTCAGATCCAGATAAGTATACAGAATTTGAAGCTTGTATAGATTACAGGTTAAATGTGAATACAAAGTTATTATTATTTTTTTAACCTTGTGATTGTATAGCGTTACTTATTTATTTTACTGGGAAATGAGATTATGCAGTTCGGATAGAATCCGTTACGTTCTCTCTGGAAGAAAAAGATTAATCTATGCATTAATAGAGCAGGTGCTTAAATTTTATTTAGCTTGATGTGTTAAGAGTTTGGAAAGAACGAACGAAAATAAAATAAATCTACTCTGCATTTATTTCTCATTTCTGCAGGAACATGCATATAAATAGTCGACCTTAAAAAGCTCCTACAGGAGTATGTATAAAAATTGCAGTGTAAATAGTTAACAGATTAAAACTCATTATTGGTACAAGATGCATTAATACTAGAAAAATCAATACAATAGAGAAGTAGTATGGGATCAACCCGAATATTCACCAGGTCCGAGGTTTTCGAGAGCAGAGAAGGGGCCAAAACCCCATCGAGCCCTCGCCTTAGGATAACCCTGGTAGTGAAGCTACTATACACGGTCTTATTGGTGGAACAATCACCTTAGATTTAATTTAAGGAAAATTTTACCAGTAATGGCAAACTCTTGACAAACTGTATTACCAATAATGCAGTTAAATAGTTACTAATCAAAGTAAGAACCGAAAACCCACATTGAGGGATAATGTGTAAAAAGGACAGTAATCCCAAGCGCAGAAGTAAATACAATAAAATGGAAGCAAAATTCCGTTTTTAAGGAAACTCCATACAACTTTTCAGAGTTATCCTTAAATCACAGCAATAACAATAAGAGTACATATCCAACGAGTCTTGCACAGAATACCACAGCAAACCAGAATTTAACATGACAACGATTCGGTGAATTCGAATCAATATGAATAAACCAAACAAAGTAAGAGTCCGGCTAACGGAAATCAAAACCCTCGGGGTTTCCCATATAGTAATATGAAACCACTTACTATATATGGAACATTAACCATGGAATTATCATAAATACTGTACTAGAGTTCTGTGGTATTACAAGGAATTAAAATGGCATTATTCGAAAATCCAAAACCCTAATCCGAGACTGAGTATCACTCGGTTTACATTTGAAGAAATTAAAAGAAAGAAACTACGTCGAAAACTGCAACATAACCCTCGATACGATTTTGGGGCACCTATAGCAAGAGAAACGAACTTCAGCCGAAGCTAGAGAGAGAGGGTAAGGCGGCAGGAAGATTCAAAGGAATCTTACTCACCTGCGAGCAGAAGGAAATGAAAAACTCTGTCAGCAAAAGGAAGAAGTTAACATAATGATAAGTGGAACTCTAAACCCCACCTAAACGCTTAGGAGAAACTTACCTGAAGGTCTGCGCTTGATAACCCTGGAAGGCAACAAATCATGAGCAGTTAAAGTCGAGAGAAGGGAACTCTTGCTAGGAACTAGAAATTGTGATAATAAATCCACATCTGAACAGGAAAAATTAGCTGAAGGGCGGTACGTTTCCAGCCATTTCCCTCATGTCAAGCGCATATCTCAATTTTTCGGAACAAAATCCACCGCTAACTTGTTTACAAATGAATAAACCATAACGCAGAATGACTTACTGTTCCTAGGTCGAAATACACAGGAAATGCGTGAAATATTCTGCAAATCTAGACCAGAACGGGTTTAGATGCCATAGGATGAGCACTGCTTACCATTTTTAAACAGGAATTAGAGACGGAGACGCCGAGGAGGAGCAACTCTCTTCCAGTGCGCCATGGAAGAACTCCAGCTGCCGAAAACTGAAAGGATTAGCCGAACACTCCAGATAGACCCTGTTTCCCTCACAAAAATCTCGATGGACCCGAGGCAAGTTACAACTGTCACATATGTTAAATGCCGAAGTATAGAAACTCAGCAAGTAATGACAATTGTGCCTTGACATGAGGGAACTTTGTGCCAAGTGGTCGGATCAGTAATTGAATATCAACCTTTAAATCTAAATGTGACCTCAGAAAGGACCAACTATCATTAACGTTTTAGAACTGGCACGCCGGAGTAGTAATTCCACGAAATTAAATTCAACACAGATTGTGAAGCACATATGTGAGAAGTAAAGATAATTGTGGCGCATTCTATTCCTTATTAAAACATGTCTTTATATCATGTGATAATGACTCTCTTATATTTATAGCAACGTTAAAGTGGAACTTTCGAAATTATGCTTGTTCAAACTTTCACAGCATGCATTATAATTCATGTATAAAGACGTGACTGGATAGATACCATGCTATCTGCAGGTCAGAATTAAGTCAATTGTAAAAAAATATTTATTATGAGTAAGTTTTTTGGATGAATGGGAGTGACACACCCTTAGGCCGATTCCGGGAATCACCCTCCCGCGGCGGGGAGGCCGATTCCGAGAATGTTGGAAATAAACAATTAAACTAAAAATAATTTAGTTACTTAGTAATAATAGAAAAAGGTGTAACTCATTCAATTTTAATATAAAATAAAAATATAATAATAAATTATTTAAAAATACAATACAAACAATGAAAAATTATATATAGTAGAGAGATAGAAAACCATTATAAATCTATGTTAATCACTGATTTACCAAACACTTAAAAAGATTAAATCTCTTGAAATGTTAATATTATTTCAAATTTTACATTTAAAAAAATATCGTCATATAATAAAATTTAATCTTTCTCTATTTTAGAAATACATTCATAATTAAAATGAATCTATACTAATTAAAAATTATAACACCATAATAAAGAATGTTTTTACATCATTCCTGGGTGCTTGTGTTAATATCCACACTTAGTCTGTTAGTGGCCGAGCTGCCTGGATCAGATTTAAATTTAGAACTGAAACTACCTAGGTTACTAATGAATCTCCTGCCTCCACCCTTGCCGTAGGTGTCTCCGCCTTTCCTAAAGTGGCCTCTGCTAAGAGGGAGTGTGTGCAGTGAACAATAGTGGGCCCATCCAAACATACAGATAAGAAAATAAAAGCGAAGCCATCCTATTCAATGCTAATTTCATATAGATTAAAAGCAACCACTTTAGTCTCTAATATTTGAAATAAAAAATTCTTTGAGTAAAGCAATGTACACCTGCAATGGTTGACAATGTGTACGAAGCAATGTATTAATGAGTAACAACGTACTTAATTTATAAAATTAGATAAAAAGAAGAAAATGTTAATATTGAGATGAGTTTTATTATTTATCTTTATTTTATTTTTTATTATATTTAAATGAAGTGTTTATTTTCTTATATTAATTTTAGTATATATCAAAATACTTTCAAATTTTGATGATGTTATTGGAAAGCTAATAATGGAATATTCAAAATATTTATTAAAATTAATTATATTTTATAAAAATTTTAATAAAAAATATTTTTTTATCAGTAATTTATATATTCATCTTTAATATTTTTCTTCCAGTTAACTTGTTTTGATATTCACATGTCTTAATCCTTCAATTTGTAAGGTTTGGTATTCAATTAATACGTTCATATTTTATGAGTTGCCAACCAAGCTTGAGAGGAGGACATTGGGTTTAAAAGAATAAGTGGCTTTTCATGCTTTTTACTATTAATTCATGATAATGTAAAAATAAATGGATTTGATCTAAAAGGTGGGTTTATCACCTAAGCATTTGTAACTTTCTAAACGATCATATATTTGAATTGTACCCTTATTTCCATTGAGTTCTCCCACAAACAAAGATGTCTAAAGTTAATTTTGATGTTTAATTAATAATTTCACATTAATTTGTTGTTTAATTAGGTTATAAACTTAAGGTTCGAAAGTGTTTGGCTTTTTCATACTTAGGTTTACTGCCTAAGTATTTGTAAATTTTTATATGATCGTACATTTGAATTGGAATTATACCCTTATTGACATTGAATTGGAATTATACCCTTATTGACATTGAGTTCTCTCACTAACAAATATGTATCATGTTAATTTGTTGTTTAATTAGGTAAGAGGTCTCACATTAATTTGTTGTTTAATGAGATGACTTAATCTTTCAGGGGTTTACAATCTAAATTCACCACATAATTCATTGACATAATAGTGACAACAAATCTACGGCAACTCCCTATTACAATAGTCACAGCTCATTGTAAAATTGATTTTCTACCACTGTAACACTGAGTAATAGAACCACAAATCCTTAAGAGATGTAAGAGAAAGAGTTGAAGCTACATTGCACTTGCAGAAGGTTGGGTTGTACATTTCTTTATAAATAGTGCTTGTATAATGTCAGTGTATAATATGGTGCTTTCATTTCAACTTTCATGCATATCTTTTGGGCTTACTTTTTATTAAAGTTGTTGAGCAATGATGAGGGAATAACCCATTTTAATTAATTTTTATTTTTCAAATAATTTATATCTACCAACCTTTCCATCCTATACTGAGATGGATAGGATGGAGAGCTTGGTAGATATAAATTATTTGAAAGATAAAAATTATTTGAAAATATTTTTAATAAAATAAATAATAATAAATGTCTATATGAAAGTGAAAGTAATTAATAAATATAAATTGTAAATGAATGTAAATCTAGTTAATAACATTAAATATATATATATATTTATTTTATTTAAAATTTTGAAATTAACATCTCAATTTAAAATATTTAAACAATATACTAAAATAAACCTTAAATAGTTATTAAACATGATATTTTATTTTGATATAATACTATAAATTAATATTATTTTCATTAAGATAGTATTAATGAATAAGATTGTAATAATAAAATTGGAAAGAGATTAAATTTTCAAATTACTTTTTTTTGTTGGGAATATTTTTATTAGAGTAAATAATCATAAATCTTTATCTAAAAGTGTAAATAATTAATAAATATACAATTATAAATGAATGTAAATCTAGTTAATAACATAAAATATATATATTCATTTTATTTAAAATTTTGAAATTAACACCTCAATTTAAAATATTTAAATAATATACTAAAATAAACCTTAAATATTTATTAAGCATGATATTTTATTTTGATATATAATACTAAAAATTTAAAAAAAAAAATCAAGTCACCCCACATATTTAGAACTACAATAATGGAAGAAAATTAAATATATCTTGAGTAGCCATACCACAAAAATTCTTGTGCGTATTTAGAACTACACTAATGGAAGAAAATTAAATAAACCTTTAAGTAGCCACCACAAAAATATATTTTCTCTTCTTGTGATAATTTTTTGGAGTAAATTTTCTTAATACAAATTCATTATTATTGTAAAATATTTTAAGAAATTATTTTTTTTCCCTTTGTCCTTTCCTTGTTTGACAAGTCCATTTTTGTCCTTTCCTTTTTTGTTTTTTTCTTAATTTGTTAATATTTTTAAACTTATCCTTATTTCAATATAACACCTTTTTGTTGTTAAAAAATCTATCAAATTCATATATATATAAACATTTTTGGAAAAAATATTCCAAAATAGTAATAATTATATGGATAATAAATTGTTTGCAAAAATATGTTAGATGGTTTCTTTAAACCATATAATTTATGAATAAAAAAGAACAATAAAATAAAGTATTACATTATATTATTAGAGAAAATAATGTAAAATATTATGAGAGAAAATAATGTAGATGTAACATTGAGTTATTACAAGTTTACTATTTCTCTTTACTTTACCTTGGGTTAATTACTTAGTTATTGGGACTTCTAATATACAGGCTTAGAGTAAAGTTGACCGAAACTAAAACAAATCTTTAAAATGTTATTATGAATATATTTAGATGCATATCTAGGAATTTTGAGGAAGGACTTTGAACGAGTTTGTCTAATTACAATTCACTTAGGGTGGTTATGATTCTTGGTTCTCTCTTCCTTGGAGATAAATGGAACTCATTGGAGAGAAGAAAAAGTTAGTTAGGGAAGTTATCATTCTTAGTTCTCTCTTCTTTAGAAAGAAATGGGTCTCAGTGGGAAGAAGGTGGTTCTCTCTTCCTTGGAGATAAATGAGTCTCAGTGGGAAGAGGAAACAGTCAGTTAGGGCAGTTATGATTCTTGGTTCTCTCTTGCTTGGAGATAAATGGGTCTGAGTGGGAAGAGGGAGGTTTCCTGCTTACTATTTTCACTCGGGAGAGGAAAAGGCAGAGATGAGACTAGACCAAGATGAGTGCAGTAGTATGCTGCACTTGAAGACAATTCTTGAGTTGGGTTGGACCTAGTGGAAGATTCCACAATGAAAAACTTCAAACTCGACCTGGGAAGGGTCTTTAGGGTTGCAAGGTGACTTGGATTTTCATTGTCACTAAATTTCTTGGGTAGTTGGGGAAGATTGGGGGAGATCATAACATGATTTTCTATCTCATTGGAAGGCTGGAGGGTACTCTTCTGAGTGAGTTCTTGGATTATCCATTAAGCTCATATAAGAATTTTATTTTGGTTGTTGAAAAGAATGTCATGTGAATGTTGAGTTGAATACTGAATCTATTTTCTTGTCATTTTATACAATGTTAGTTATGAATAGGTAATGTTAACATGCATAGCATATGAAACAATGAATATGCTAGGTCTGCATCAATATTGTGAATGAAATAACAAAGTTTACTTATATACTTGGTTAAGCTTTAGTAGACAGAGAAATAGCCCTGCAGGTTATGACAGAATGACCAAAAACTTGTTAACCAGAGAGGACTTACTGTTTGTTTTGGTTAGTATGACCAATGGATGGTAAGCCAATGACTAGACAGTTTGATACCTTAGAGAAAAATACTATAGGAATCTAGAAAGACGAGAAAGAGAAAGTGGAAAACAACTGTCTTTCTTTACACATTGTCTCATAAGAATGAGTTTAACTAATTCATTATAGAAACCCTGGTGGGTATTATTAAAAAAAAATTACAAACATTCATCCACAAAATGATAACCACCTAAAACAATTGATATATAAGATCTTATTAACATACCTCGAAATATAAGAAAGTTACAGAAGAAAAATGTAACAAATTACAAATTATGTCGACGAGAACTATAGCAAAAAAATTCCACACTGTAAACATTTATATTAACATTGAATAAGCAATGATATATGAAAGGAAAGTACTAAGAGTATAATTTTTCTTAGTAATTTTGAAACCATGCTTATCAAAATTGACAATAAGGAAAAATAAATATGGAACATAAGTTTTTGGTCACCAAGTGAAATATAAACTCAGTTCACCTCAAGGCAGGAGGAAGCATATTTATAGTACATACATAAAGACAACACAACCTTTCCAAAAAACTGAAATGTTGTTCAAATAAAAACAGCACGACCAAATGAAGTTGACCTAACTTGAATAAGGAGGATTTCATCACAAGGATTACAAACTACAACATATAGAAAGTCGACCGAGTTTAGGGTTCTCAAATTCTCAAACATAACTACTACTTCTAAAAACTCGTGAGTACAGGAAATGAACCCTAGGAAAATAAAAAATTAATTGATTTAAAAGAACACAAGGCCTCTAGGCCAGACCTTGAGGGTTTTAAGTGAACCTGGAAAAAAATAAAGGGCACCTGGTTAATTATTTTTCTGGCAACGAACCCAAACCAGGAACGACATGACCATTAGGAAGAGTAGGGGGAAATACTTGCAAAAGAAAAGAAAACAATAAGGGCACTTAGTATAAGCTAAACAAACATGTCTTTGTATAGTTAAAGAGAACTCAAACATTAAAGGTATAGTAATTATTTAAGTTAAATTGACAAATCTGTCAACCCAATCGAAAATTGTGAAATAAAATGAGAAAACCCTTAGAATATGAGACAGAAGGAAATAATGAAAATTTGTAGCTACAGACTCCAAAAAAACTATTTGGGTACCTGGACCATTAACCCGCAGAATCATATAACCCTAGTGTCGACCATATTGGTAATTTTCCTATGGCACGAGATAAAACTGCTCAACAAATGAAAACACATCAAGAATTTCTCAACTTTGGTAAAGAAAATTCACGAAAATGTTACATATATCACCTACAACGAGTTGTAACATCCTCCTCCAACATCTACCCAAGTAATAGGCCAACCAAGGTAAACATGTGACGAGAGGCCATTATAATGAGATTCAACCTCCTAGGTGACCTTAAGGAAGTGGAATCGATGGAAACACATTACACAAACCTTGAATGGACTAGGGATTTTTTAAAGAAGTGAGCGTTCCTTTCACCCTCACGTAACCATTGGACTATGTATTTTTGTCTTCAATAAGTCTCTTCCTTCTTCCTTCTAACTTCAATATCTATCAGTACATGACCTTCCTCCTCCACCATAGTTTTTTTCCTCCCATTTCCAATCATAGTAGCTTGTAGCTCATCAATTCTTTGCTCTAAACATTATTTCTCTTTAAAAATGTCCCAAATTCCTCCCAGTTCCATTGTTTGATGTGAAATTTCAATTCCATTACTTTGAGTTATAGCATGTGCATCTAGTTTCTCCCTTGTAGTTGAATTTAATTCCATCAATTCTCGACTTTGGGGAGTAAGTCTTGACGTTGGAGACAAAACCATTTGAACCTAAAAGGTTGGTTCTTAGGATACCTTTTGAGGTTGAGTTTGAGCCTAATGGGCTAGTGTTTTGATCTGAGGCATGGGAGGATTTTCACTTCTAGGTAAGCTTCCCTACTCATGATGTCTTTAGTCACAAGAAACATATCCAACGTGCTCGCGATCTAATGGGTACCTCCTCGTAGGTTGTTCCAGGTAAAGACTCTATATCTAGATCCACATTCACCAAGTGGAGATCTTGTATTAGGTCTTCAAATTTAAATGGTGTTGCATCCAACCTCTGTATCCTTCCTTTTTTTGTTCCAAAATTTGAATCAAATGAAATTCCCCCCTTGATAATCCACCCTAGCCTTGGAAAATTTGGTGTAGGGATCAGAGCTCCTTGATAAATCCCTCATTTCTACCTACCAAGGTGACCCCATAAGCCACAAAGACCAAAAATTTTCCTCCGAACCTAGCGAAAGTGGTCTATCAATATACTTGGGGTAGACATCTAGTGATTCAAGAGAATTTCTCTAGGGTCTGAGATCACTGCCAAACCTCTCGCACTACCTTTCGAATCTATGGCCATAGCTTCACATATTTTCCGACACCGAACTTGAATATCTTCCAATGCCGAAATCTAAACCTTGGTTTCCTAAAGAAATACTATATCCAATTTCTCTTTCATGATATTTTATTTTAAATAATGTTGATTACCTAAACTATTCATGCCCCAGATATTCCATGAAACCATCTTCATGAATTATCTTATGTTGCAGGGAATAAATACTTCGTTATCTTATTATTTTTCCCATAGTTTAACAAAAAATCACTTGTGTCCTAGAGGGATTTATATGATGTTTTATGCCCCTTGCGACTATGATTTTTCATAGCCTAATCTTTGGATTTATGCGGTTGTAATGCCCCTTTACGTATCTCCCTTGAGGAGCTCCCATTAGGGAAAGATTAGATTTCTTCATTTATATAAATGTCAAAAATGGTGGAGTTGTTTCGCTGGGATCAATTTCACTTCTACCCTGGCCCATGTCCTTATAAATTCCAACATTATTGGCTTCCAGGTTGTCTTTTTCACCCTTCACCTCCAGAATTGAGGTCGTTTTTTCCAGTAGTTCCTTTAGGAGTGAGTCTCTACTTGGCTCCTCTAGTGATATATACTTCATCAGTGCTAGGCTCTCCATTTCCATTATTTTTTCCATAGGAGTGACCTATTCAAGCATTAAAGTATTTTCTAGGGGTTCCACCTATGAAAGGAAGGTTAAGGGATTCTCTTCAATGATTGATTTAGGGTCAAATATCCTATGTTTATGAATAAATTCCTTTGAGGATTTTCCAGGTTGATGTCCTTGGATTTTCTTGTCACTTATTGGTTGCTCGTGAGATCTCGCTTATGTTAGTTTCTTGGCCTGGTATTCCTTGGTTCTTGCGGTGGCACGACACCTCGTGGGAACCCTTGTTTCTTTCCTGATCCCTTCACTCTTGTTTCTCTCCTATAGTAAGAGAAACATCATGAATCATGTGACCATTTTTGTGGCAACAATGACATTTGAAGGGGATGTGCTCGTAGTCCAAAGGATGGGTCCAAACAATATCATGGTACTCTAAATCGATCACAACAGGGATGGGCTTCGTAATATTCATGTAAATGCCTATTCTGGAATAGGAAGCATTCTTGCACCGCTTGTTTACCTCTAAAACCTTGAGAAATTCCCCTATAGAATTACCAATCCTTTCCAGGATATTGACTTCCTAGAAGTCATCCGGCAGTGAAAATATTCAAACCTAGATTGGGGCCGCCAGGAACTCCTTTTCTTGGTTGTAACACTCCTCCAAAAACCACATAAACAAACCAACATTGTTCACGAAGTAAGGCCCATTTCCTAAAACACTCTTTTGATCCTTCCGGTCTTCAAAAATTACTATGAAGAATCCTTTTGTCCTAAGTCGCAATTCTGTTACTCCTTGTTGTTGTCATTTCCCTTGAATAAATTAGATTATTTCTTGTTCTTTTGGCCAAATTCCCATGAACTTACAAATCAAGGTATGGTCCTTCATGCAGCTACAAGAATCCCCAAAGCGATTTTTTGGTGTAACAAACTTCAAAATGCCAATGGCTTTGGGAAGGCAATGACTCTACATATGAACCTGCCATTGGGCCCCTAGAACGAGACTTTAATTGTTCCATGTTTGACTTCCCTGTGAATTTGCTAGGGAGGGGGTCTCTTCCCTCCTTCCCACAATGCTCATGTGATGACACAACAAGACCAGATCTCTACAGACCCTAAACGATTGATCAAAACATGTCAAAAGAAAAAAAAATCGTTGCGACCGATTGTGAGATTGATTTAATTGATTATATTAAATATTTCAATTAAACCTAATTTTCTTAGAAAATTTATAAATGTATTTCTAGTTATTAAATAGTTTTTTTTGGCATATAAACTTAATTTCTATATGAAAAAGTTAAAAGCTTGCTTCTATTTATTTATTCAATATTTTTCAACGCTATTTTTCTTTTAAGTTTATTTCTTCTTTATAATTAATTTTTCAATGTGATTTTTCTTTCAAATTTATTTGAAGTGTTTTTCCATAACATTTTTCTTATTAAGCTTGTTTCTATTTCTTTATTAAATAATATTTTTTTTTGGGTCAAGTGGTCTAAGTTCATTAGAGATTGCATCAGGCTTGACCTGTGGCTTGAGAAACCGCTACCCAGGGAAATCTATGCTAAGCTAACTGGTTTTAACTTGTCTCTTGGGTTTAACTTATCTCCTCCTCAATAAGGTTTGATCCTCCCATCCTCAAGAGATTGTGCTAGTGGGACTTGACTTTATTAAATAATTTTTAATGTTACTTTCTTTTTAAGTTTATTTCTTCCTCGTAATATTTTTTTCAATGTCATTTTTCCTTTAATTTATTATTTTTCCTTTAATGTCTAAAATTATAAATGATTTAGCATTTTTGTAATTGATTTTAAAATCATTTTTTCAAACTCATTTTTCTTATATTAAAATGTTTTCCTTATTAGTTTTATTTATTTTGAATGTTTTTTCTATAATTGGTTTTCCATTTATTTCATTTATTTTGAATGTTGTTCCTATAATTAATAGATATACTTCTTAAATTTGTTCTATTCATTCCACTTCTTAAACTTGTTCATTTCTCTGATTTTTATCATAATAAAACTATTTATATGTAAACGGTTAGTAGATTGGAAATTAAGATGAATCTAGAGTTGTTTAATTATTAATTATTTTATTTTATTTTTATGAATAATAATTTATGATACATACAAAATTAAGATAGATCTAGACTTGTTTTGTATATATATATATATATATATATATATATATTTCATAAATATTTATCATAAAAAAATTAAATAAATAAAGATAAAAAAATAATGAAAACCCTAAATTATTAAATTGATACAAAAATCTAATTAAAAATGTTATGACACTTGATTTAAATAAAATATAATATAAATTGAAAAATTAGTTTTTATTTTCTGAAAATATATAAATAAATTGTTTTTTTGTTTTTATAAAGATACTTTGCTTATGTGTTTTTATGGAAGTCTAATGGTATAATACCAAATCATAGTAAATTTCTTAAACATTACATAATAAGTGCACAAAGATCATAGTAAACAATTTAAACGTTGCGAAAGAGTTGTCTAGCCACACCCACTTGTTAATATTAGCTACTAAAATTTTCTTTGCTTGACAATAGCAACTCAAATTTCCCAAATTAGAAGCAAAATTATGACCTTATTAACTTACTCTTATAAATTTTACAATTATTAATATAAAATTAATGCATAATATTTAAAAATATATATTTATACACATAAATATGGTTGAAATATTATTTTTATTATTAATATTCCTTTTTAATTTTCTTTTACCAAATTTAGGTTATACACATCTACATCATAAGAACAAAAATATCTACCGTCTGAATGAGATGCATTAAACACCTGTGCCGATAATAATGGATTTCAAATAGCTCGATTAAACACACCAATTCCAGAAGAATGATGGACCAAACCAAAATATTGACCCTCTGCTCACTGAAATATATGGAATGATTTGAAAGAGCTGCATTAAACACCTGTACCGATAATAACCGATTTCAAATAGCTGGATTAAACACCTAATTTTAAGACCAATTCAGTAAGAAAGATGAACCATAGTATAGACTCCGTACTTAGCAGATGAACATTAAAAATGATTTAAATTCACATTTCCTACTAGTTGAAATTTTATTATCATTATCAGTGTTGAAGTATCATGTTCTTGTGATTTAATAGAAAGAATGGTTGTACTCAAATTTGGCATTTATGAATCTGCACGGCCGCCTATTTCTTTCGCAATTTGCTGTTCCTCGGCCTATTTGATATTAAGGGATATGCATTAGTGTTCAGGGGATATTTTAATGTTTTAAAAAAAATAATTTATTTTGATTATAATAAACATAAATTAAATTTATTATGTGTATTTTTTATTGATTATGGAACCACTAAATTGTTTGGAAAAGTGTATTTTAAAAAAAAAGGAAAAAAAGAGTTTTATTTTGAATTTAAGATTATTGGAGTTGTTTTTAGTGTCTTTTTTGGAGTTTCAGGTGACCGAATCTGGTGAAAAAATTAAGGTAAAATCTTGATTTCTGTTATTGAAACTGGTTTTTTGACTATAAATATGGATTCAGCACCCTAAAAAATCTCTAGGGCCGTTCGATTGTGCAAGGTTACCCATCAAACTTCTATTTTCAATAAATTCCTGTGAGAATTTCGAAAAATTAGACCTGAAAAAACTATCATAAAAACCTTCAAAAAATTATTATGAATATATGATTATCTAACTATATGAGTTCTTCTTTTTATCTAGAAACTACTTATTATTGAGTAGTGTGTGCATAAGATTGCTTCATCAATCTCCCACTACAAAAGAAAGAATGTTAGGTATTGGATTGTATTATGCCTCTCACTATAGGGAGTTGTCTCCATAAAATTCACTAAATTAACTCAAATCACTTCAATCACTTTATTTTAACTTTCATCTAGATGAAAATAAAATAATAAATTTAACTTAGTTAAGAAAATAACTACTTTATTCTCAACTTGAAAATTGTGATGTTATGAAAAAACAATATAAAACACATAAAAAAAAAAACAATTTAAAAAAATCCTCTCATAAAAAAAATTACTTAAAAAGAAACAAAAAAAAATCCCCATCAAATTTATACCCTGATTAAAAATTTCTTTCACACGTCCATAACAGGCCCTAATTGATTAATAATTTCACATCCATAACCCGCTCCTAATAATATTGATGCCAAGAGTGAATAGTATAAAAGTTAACTCATCCTTGTTGAATAGTATAAAAGTTAACTCATCCTTGTCTCCTATACATATTGTAATCCTACCTTAACATCCCGGGCCCTCGGGCCCTCAACTTAGGTTACAACTAAACTAAGCCTATCACGTTGGACCATCCATGTCCAACATGACGTGACGCTTTATGCTCTCTAGAGGTCCGTCTCCTTTCTCTCCCTCTATGAATGGAGGTCCCTCTCTTCTCTCTCCCTCTATGAATTCTCTATCTCCCCCTATGAATGGTGGATCCTGAAGGTTATAATAAGATACCAACTTTATGAAAACAAAGGCAACAATGTGTTCTTGACCACCCAATCTAGAGCAGATAGATTTGATAACTCGGAGGCCTCCAACCTATTCCTGTTTGAATGGTGAGTCCTGGAGTCTATAATAAGATACCAACTTTATGAAAGCAAAGGTAAAAATGTGTTCCTAACCACTTAATCAATCCAGAGTAGATAGATTTGATATCTCGGAGCAAGAGAGAGAGAATTCTTCACAATGATCTGTGTTGTCATGACTTGGTAGTTGGATTGACTGTCCCTTTACCACTTGACAATCTGTGTTGTCATAAAAGTGTTTGTAGGAGCAAAAAATCACAGTGGAAACTAAATAATCACACACAGCATAAACAAACATGAAGACACAGAGATTTAACGTGGTTCACCCAACCAATCTGGGCTACGTCCACCAAACAGAGGCATCGGCAATATCATTCAGCAAAAGGAGAATTACAACAGCAAAAATTTTCATCTGCACATCTCTTCCACTCACCTCACATTCCTCATGCTCATTTGCCTCTACGGGTTTACATTTTATAGCTGGGAGTAGAAAAAGAATCATAAATTCAATCATAACAAAAAATAGGATGCAATAACTCCACATCAGGACTAGATGGAGTCAATTTAACAACAAATCCGATTGTTGTCACATTCATGAGATTTTCTCCAAATTTAATTAAAATAAATCTCAACAATCTCCACCTTGACAACAATTATCCTGATACCCTGTTCCATTCTTATGTTTATCTTTTCTAGAAGCCAAGAGAAGCCAAACACCATCGTAGCTTCTCTAACAAAATTGGTTTCATGAACATGTCTTCACAGTTTTCCTTCGTATGCACTTTTTCAAGAGAGACTCCCCTTTCAGTGATAGCATGTCTTACAAAATGGTACTTGATAGGTATATGCTTTGATTTACTATGATAGACCAGATTTTTAACCAAGTGAATTGCACTTTGACTATCACAAAATAACTTTATGTTGTCCTGCAGCCTACCAAACTCACCAAACAACCTTTCAACCAAACCGCTTCTTTTCAAGCATGTGAAGTAGCTATGTATTCTACTTCTGTAGTGGATAAAGAAACATTTTTTTGTAGCTTTGACATCCATCTAATAGCTCCACCTGCAAGAGTAAAGACATATCCTGAAGTTGACCTTCTCTTATCCAAATCACCTACAAAATCGGAATCAACATAACCAAAAACAAATTCACTACTTCTGTTATAATTGATACAATAATCACTTGTGCCTCTCAGATACCGAAGCACCCATTTCACCTCTGACCAATGCTCTTTTCCTGGATTTTCCATATACCTACTGAAAACCCCAACTGCATGTGAAATATCTGGTCTAGTACAAACCATCGCATACATCAAACAACCTACTACATTGGCATATGGAATTCGAGACATATATTCATTTTCTTCATTTGTGTTAGGACATAAACTTGAAGAAAGCTTAAAATGGGAAGCTAAAGGGACTGAAATAGGCTTCACATTGTTCGTACCAAACCTTAAGTACGAATAGAATCCGTTAGGTTCTCTCTGGAAGAAAAAGATTAATCTGTGCATTAATAGAGCAGGTGCTTAAATTTTATTTATCTTGATGTGTTAAGAGTTTGGAAAGAACGAACGAAAAGAAAATAAATCTACTCTACATTTATTTCTCATTTCTGCAGGAAAATGCATATAAATAGTCGACCTTAAAAAGCTCCTACAGGAGTATGTAAAAAAATTGCAGTGTAAATAGTTAACAGATTAAAACTCATTATTGGTACAAGATGCATTAATACTAGAAAAATCAATACAATAGAGAAGTAGTATGGGATCAACCCGAATATTCACCAGGTCCGAGGTTTTCGAGAGCAGAGAAGGGGCCAAAACCCTATCGAGCCCTTGCCTCAGGATAACCCTGGTAGTGAAGCTACTATACACGGTCTTATTGGTGGACCGGTCACCTTAGAGTTAATTTAAGGAAAAGTCGACCAGTAACGGCAAACTCTTGACAAACTGTATTACCAATAATGCAGTTAAATAGTTACTAATCAAAGTAAGAACCAAAAACCCACATTGAGGGATAATGCGTAAAAAGGAGAGTAATCCCAAGCGCAGAAGTAAATACAGTAAAATGGAAGCAAAATTCCGTTTCTAAGGAAACTCCATACGACTTTTCAGAGTTATCCTTAAATCACAGCAATAACAATAAGAGTACATATCCAACGAGTCTTGCACAAAATACCACAGCGGACCAGAATTTAACATGACAATGATTCAGTGAATTCGAATCAATATGAATAAACCAAACGAAGTAAGAGTGCGGCTAACGGAAATCAAAACCCTCGGGGTTTCCCATATAGTAATATGAAACCGCTTACTGTATATGAAACATTAACCATGGAATTATCATAAATACTATACTAGAGTTCTGTGGTATTACAAGGAATTAAAATGGCATTATTTGAAAATCCAAAACCCTAATCCTGGACTGAGTATCACCCGGTTTACATTTCAAGAAATTAAAAGAAAGAAACTACGTCGAAAACTGCAACAAAACCCTCGATACCATTTTGGGGCACCTGTAGCAAGAGAAACGAACTTCAGCCGAAGCTAGAGAGAGAGGGTAAGGTGGCAGGAAGATTCAAAGGAATCTTACTCACCTGCGAGCAGAAGGAAATGAAAAACTCTTTCAGCAAAAGGAAGAAGTTAACATAATGATAAGTGGAACTCTAAACCCCACCTAAATGCTTTGGAGAAACTTACCTGAAGGTCTACGCTTGATAACCCTGGAAGGCGACAAATCATGAGCAGTTAAAGTCGAGAGAAGGGAACTCTTGCTAGGAACTGGAAATTGTGATAATAAATCCACATCTGAACAGGAAAAATTAGCTGAAGGGCGGTACCTTTCCAGCCATCGCCCTCATGTCAAGCGCATATCTCAATTTTCTGGAACAACATCCATCGCTAACTTGTTTGCAAATGAATAAACCATAATGCAGAATGACTTACTGTTCCTGGGTCGAAATACACAGGAAATGCGTGAAATATTCTGCAAATCTAGACCATAACGGGTTTAGATGCCGTAGGATGAGCACTGCTTAAAATTTTTAAACAGGAATTAGAGATGGAGACGCCGAGGAGGAGCAACTCTCTTCCAGCGCGCCATGGAAGAACTCTAGTTGCCGAAAACTGAAAGGATTAGCCGAACACTCCAGATAGACCCTGTTTCCCTCGCAAAAATCTCGATGGACCCGAGGCAAGTTACAACTGTCACATATGTTAAATGCCGAAGTATAGAAACTCTGCAAGTAATGACACTTGTGCCTTGACATGAGGGAACTCCGTGCCAAGTGGTCGGATCAGTAATTGAATATCAACCTTTAAATCTAAATGTGACCTCGGAAAGGACAAACTATCATTAACGTTTTAGAACTGGCACGCCGGAGTAGTAATTCCACGAAATTAAATTCAACACAGATTGTGAAGCACATATGTGAGAAGTAAAGATAATCGTGGCACATTCTATTCCTTATTAAAACATGTCTTTATATCGTGTGATAATGACTCTCTTATATTTATAGCAACGTTAAAGTGGAACTTTCGAAATTATGCTTGTTCAAACTTTCACAGCATGCATTATAATTCATGTATAAAGACGTGACTGGATAGATACCATGCTATTTGCAAGTCAGAATTAAGTCAATTGTAAAAAAAAAATTATTATGAGTAAGTTTGTTGGATGAATGGGAGTGACACGCCCTTAGGCCAATTCCGGGAATCACCCTCCCGTGGCGGGGAGGCCGATTCCGAGAATCGCAGGAGGCAGATTTCGGGAATCACCCTCTCGCGGCAGAAGGCCAATTCCGGGAATCGGTCTCCCTCAGCGGGAGGGCGATTCCTGGAATTGGCCTCCTGCGGCGGGAGGGCGATTCCCGGAATCGGCCTGAGGGCGATTCCCAGAATGAGCCTCTCGCCGCGGGGCGGTTACGGGGTGTACCTGGCGAAAGCGGTGATTCGAGAATGCGGCCTCTGCGCCCGTGGCGACCTCGGTGCCACTTGGCGGGGCGATTGGCGCTTGTCTGAATAAGCTTGTATTCCTTTTTTTTTATTTATCTTTAATATATTTTTTTTAATTTTTTTTTTTAAATTCAAAAAATTTAAATTTTTTTTTTTTTTTAAATTTAATTTTATATTTGAAATTTAATTTTTTTTAATTTTTTTCTTTTTTTTTTCTTTTTTTTTTTTTTCTTTTTTTTTCTAAATTTTGTTAATATTTTTTATTAAATTTTGTATTTTTTTTTATTAAATTTTTTTTTTTTACATTTTTTTTTATTATTAAATTTTATGTTTAGTTTTTTCATTTAATTTTTTAAAATTTAGTAAATTTGTATTTTTTTAAATTTATTTGAATTTAATACTCTTTTTTTATTTTTTATTTTTTTATTATTACTTTTTTAATTACATAAAAATTTTATATTTTTTTTATTTCAATTAAAATTGTGTATTTAAAATGAGATTTTTTTTTTCACTAAAATTAATATTTTCAAATTAATTTGTTTTTTATTTTATTTTTTATTTAAGATATTTTTTTAATTTATTTTTTTCAATTTTTCAATTTTAATTGATTTATAAAGTTTTTTAACTTTTTATTTTAACAATGTTTTTTTTTCTTTATATTTAAAATTTATTTTTTATTTCAAAATTTATTTGTTTATTCATTTATTATTAAAATATATATATATATATATATATATATATATATATATATATATATAAAATTTAACCTATTTGTTTTTTTTAATATATATTTTATTAAATTTAATATTTTTATTGTATTTTATTTTTATTTTTTATTTTTAATTAATTTTTCATTTTTTTACTTCTAATTTCAATAATGTTGTTTTTTTTTTTTAAGTTTTAAATTTATTAAAATTTAATATATTTCTTTATATTTAATATTTTTTTATTTTTATTTTTAATTTAATAAACATTTTCTTTTTCTTATTTAAATTTAATTTCTATATTTTATTTTTTTATTTTTATAGATTTTGAAATTTTAATCTTTAATTTTTTTTTTAATTTTTTTCTTAAATTTCAGGTTTTTTTTAATGTTTGAATTAAAATTTTTATTTAGTTTTTATTTTTATTTTTTTATTCCTATATATTTTTAAATTTTAAGCTTTAAAATGTTTTTATTTTTTAAATTTATTTTTTTTTCTTAAATTTTAGGTTTTTTTTAATGTTTGAATTTTAAAAATTAAATAATGTTATTTCTATTTTTAAAAATGTCAAAAATATGACACAATTTTTTTTTTTGTTATTCCAACATCAACTGGTTTTGCTTTGAGGGTGTTTTTTCAATCTTTTTTTCAAGAAACAATTTTGTTTTTAGCATAATTTTATAAAATGTTGAAATTTGAGCTTCAAAAAAAACCAAGTGCGTTTTGGAATCCACTTTTTTTTGTTTTTGGGGTGTTTTTTCATGTTTTTTGAGTCTTTTTGGGCTAGAGTTCCCGTTTTGAGGTCAGGTTACCTATTTCATCAGTAACAATGTTTCTTGTAACAACCAACTACACAACATTTACTTAACATTAAAAAAAATTTGCGCAGACATTATAATTCAAGACTAATTCATAACATTATCTATGATATGCAATCAATTCAACACGTACAATGGATAAGGTGTCAACCTACATGTACTTACCTCGCAGATCTGTCACTATAAAGTTTATGCTGAGTACTATGATGTTGGTGTTGTTTTATCATTTTACATAATAGGTACTCGACACAATTAAATATTGAGGAGTTATCATGGTTAAAACCCTTTTTAAAACCTTTGCGCCCTTTACAATTATTATGGTAAAGTTATTATGGTGGAATTATTATGGTTTTACGCTTTCAACGTTTGCGCTCATTCATATGGACTGTCAACTCTTGATTAAATTCGGATTTACGACGGATTAATGTTTTGATCTATGGTACCATCGCCTTCCACGTGGATAACTCTACGCCGTTGATAGGGTTTACATCCGATGGCTGTGGCGACCTCGGGTTGCTAATGACCTTGGCGATTAACCGCTTCCCCACTCATTTGTTCATTCGCTGGAGGGTTCTGGAGGCTCTGCGAGGGTTGCGAGGGTTTGGAGGTTCCGGAGAGCGATTTCCATGGCGGCCCACGGTGAAAGGCACCCTACCCAACACAGCGCCTCATTCCGTCAGGTAGCTGCCCTTGCGCAAATCCTGTAGGTTAACTCAGTATTCCTTCTTCGAATGTACGCCTCTGTTCCTGTTGAAGGCATTCGATTTAGCACAGTATTTAGTTTGTTTTTATTTTGGCGCTGGCATTATTCTTAATAGCTGAATTTCTTTTTTTTTGTTATGGCGGCAGGCTTCGGCGTCTTTTTCCTGCTCGCGTTCTACAGGTATAACTATT
Organism: Pinus albicaulis; assembly: GCA_034641835.2. NCBI lineage: Eukaryota > Viridiplantae > Streptophyta > Pinopsida > Pinales > Pinaceae > Pinus > Pinus albicaulis. The sequence goes on along the minus strand of JAXQQM020082375.1, from coordinate 83,660 downwards.
TATCTTATTTAATAACAGAATCGTTTGAATTTGCTATAATCTGTTTTGTTTTTTATTCTAACAGTCTCCATGTGTTTAAATGGAGGTAACACCCTACCCTTCTCCGTTTACTCTGCCCGCTTGGAGGAATTGTGGTCGCGTAAGGGTTTAAATCTTCGACTCTGTCACAGGTACTTTCCCTCATGATTCGAGACTCCTTGCTCCTTTCCAGCCGACATTCTTACGCTTGGAAAGAATAGATGGGAAACAGGCTAGGGTCTGAGAACCTGTACATTTTTCTTTTGGCAGTCTTGGGGGCGGCTCTTTGTTTAAAAGCCGAGTGTAACTTAGGGTTTTCGGTTGTTCATTCTGTACTCGGAGGGTTGTCTTTCAGCTTTCAAGTTTCTTTCCTCAGACACTGATGGAACTTTGGATTCTTCAGTTATGTGGCCGGGTTCCTATCCCCGTGCTTACTTTGTTTAAAGAACTCTGGAACATTTTTCTCCTCAGTAATGTGAATTTCCCTTGTTGAACAGTTTATTATGATTCTAGGTGTGCATGCACAGCGCATCTCGACATTTCCAATTGCGCTCAGCTATGGTTATCATTTTCGTAATGGAGTTTTGTTTACTTAGCGCTATATAATTAAATAGCTCGATGTTATGGTTCTTTCTGAAACTTATTTAATCGTTTTTCCTTTAGAGAATGCACATGTGCTATGATTTAGACTTAGGGGCTTTTCCTAGTGCTCTGGTTACATGGCCGTTGGCTAGAATTCTATGAACACTGCTTATCTTCTTGTGGACATTTTTCCCATAATGCATGCAGTTATAGAAAACAAGGGTTTCTGGAATTTAATAGTTCTACAGGGTTAATTTTAGCTATCTGCATCTCTTTTTCTTTGAGCTTAATTTTTGTCTAATATGGCCGGTGTCCGGACCACCTGTCTCGTCTGAGCTTATCATAGACAGGAGGCAATCTATCTAGATTCCTGAGTTTGATCAGGCGTCCAGATTCACAGCTCCCCTGGGTATAATAGTCTTTTGTTTTCACACTGTCTATGGATATTGTATTGGTTGTCCTATAACAGAAGAAACTAAAGTAGATGCCATACAACCCTGTCTTGTTTTCACAGTTATTCGTATATAAATAAATGCTATTACAGTGCTTTCTTTATTACTTTTCTTTTTACTCTTGACAACGAATAACTTTTAACTATCATTATACGTGGTTCCAATATGTCTAGTTTAAAAAGAGATTACTAAAGATGTTGGTAATAAAGAATAGTAGCTGTTCCTACATTTCCACAGAAATATAAATAAAATAAGATTAATTAATTATTAACAGCACCTCCTGTAGCAGACCAAATCTTTTTCTTCCATGTAAATCCAGAAAACTACTTGCATTTTACTTATCTGTGTCCGAATTCAATTGATGGTACTCGTTACCTCCCGTCCACGAACTGGACAATCACGTCTCCCAGTTCTCCCCCGAGCTCCAAGCCTGGGTCTGGTTGAACACAAACTTCTGGAGGAGAGTTCTCGGGACAGTCCGGTCCACTTCTCCAACCCAGAATTCATCTGTTCTGGAAAAACTTTTCCAGCTTACACAGATTCCTCTTTCTTTTTCCTTTTCACAGAACCCATAACTCTCCTTGGAATTCCCCTTTATTCCAGAGTTTTCTTGGGGTAACTGTAGTAACTGTTTCATTCTATTCAACTAACCCAGATTTACTTTTACCATCAATTATTTTTTTACTCATGAAGTAATTTTCACAAATTAAATCTTTCTTTTATTCAGAAAAACAAAATTAATCGTGTTCAGATACTTCTTTTAAAATAACAGTAGTCACAATTAGTCCTTAACCAATAAATCTTAACCATTTGTTAGTGGCTAAGAGGGTGGTTACAGTTTCCCCCCTCTGGAAGAGAACACCGTCCTCGGTGTTATTATTCCAGTTCAGTAAAAAGTTCAGGGTAAGCTTCACGAACAAAACTTTCATCTTCCCAAGTGGCCTCCTCGGGTCCAAAGTGCTTCCATTGCACTTTAACCTGGGCGATGGCTCATTTCCGGAGCATGATTTCCCTCCGGTCGATTATACTGTGGGGCTCTACCAGAAATTCCCCGTCTATTTCTACCTGCACAAAATGAACTCATGTTAATTAAATAAGTCTTTTAATATCACATTATCATTTAGTAATCATGTTCATTCACTACCTGTATGTTCTGCCAGTGAATTATGTGTCTTGGATCATGAACATATCATTTTAATAACGATACATGAAAGACATTATGCACCCGAATGTGACTAGGAAGGGCCAAGTGATAGGCTACCGGTCCCACCCTTTCCAGTACTTGGAAAGGACCACAGAACCGGGGTGCTAGTTTTGCACAAGATGCCCATCTTAGTGTACTTTTCTTTGGTTTAATTCTGACATATACGTGATCTCCAACTTCATACTCACGGTATGACCTCTTTTTATCTGCATACACTTTTTGTCTGTCTTATGCTGCCTTCAAATTCTGTCGAATTTTCTTAACCTCTGCTTCCATTTCTGCTAGCATGTCTGGTCCTAGCATGAGTCTATTCTCGGGGCTGCTCCAGTTAATGGGGGTTCTGCACTGCCGCCCATACAGCGCCTCAAACGGACTCATCTTCAATGATTCCTGGTAGCCATTGTTGTAAGCAAAATCTATCAAGTGTAGATACTCCTCCCACTTAATTGGTTGCTGCATGACATACATTCTTAGCATGTCTTCCAGCACCTGATTTATTCGCTCAGTCTGACCATCTGTTTGCGGGTGGTATGCAGTACTAAAATGTACTTGAGTTCCCAACCCTGTAAACAGTGCCTTCCAAAAAGCTGATGTGAATTTTACGTCCCTATCCGAGATAACGGTCTTAGGGATGCCATGCAGTCTGAAGATCTCACGCATAAATAAATCTGCTATCTATACTGTCTTATAGGTGGATTGGACAGGTATGAAATGTGCCGACTTACTTAACCGATCCACAACTACCATTATGGAATCATTACCTCGTTTTGTTTTTGGTAGTCCGGTGATGAAATCTAATGAAATCACCTCCCACTTCCATTCAGGAATCGGTATAGGCTGCATTAATCCCGCTGGATGCCTGTGCTCTACTTTCACTTGCTGGCACTCCAAACACTTGGTTAAATAACCTGCTAAATCCTTTCTCATGCCAGGCCAACAGTAGTCTTTTCTTATAGCTGTCAGCATTTTTTGATATCCCAGGTGCCCTACATAATTACTTCTATGATATTCATCCAGTATCATATTCTTTAATTCTATTCTGTTTGGGATGACTATCCTCTTTCTAAAAATCAGCAACCCATCTGGGCTAATCTCATAGTCTCCATGTCCACCCTGTCCTTCAGATTCTTGTGTCTGCTGCCACAAGTATCTATACTCAGGATCTTTGTTTGCTTCTTTTCTGATTTGTTCTAAAAATTTGGTTTCAATTTGGTTAACATATAACTCATAAATGTTATGCAGTTTCCTGCTTAATGCATCCACAACCTTGTTCTCTTTTCCTTTTACATGCTGTAGATCAATGTCAAACTCGCTCAGGAAAGAATTCCATCTTGCTTGTCGAGAGTTTAAGTCAGCTTGTTTAAAATAGCTGGTTAGACTACTGTGATCAGTCTTTAATACAAACCTTTTCCCAAGTAAGTAAGGCCTCCACACTCGGAGAGCGTGCACTACTGCAGTCAACTCCAAATCATAAGTTGAATATCGCTGCTCATACTCTTTTAACTTGCCTTCCCTTCCTGTGATAAAATAGCCCCAAATCCTTCCTTGCTTGCATCTGTACAAACCTCGAATTCCTTGTTTGGATCTGCTACACTTAACACCGGTGCTGTTGTCAATAACTGCTTCAATCTTTCAAAACTATCCTGGCATTCTTTTGTCCATTTAAATATTTTCCCTTTCCTTTGCAAGGAAGTAATGGGGAAAGCTATCTTTGAAAAAAAAATTATAAATCGCTGGTAATAACCGGCAAGACCCATAAAAGATCTTATATCTGCCACATTCTGTGGCACCTTCCATTCCATGATAGTTTTAATTTTCTCCGGGTCCACTGCTATACCCTCTTTAGATATTACATGTCCAAGATACTGTATCTCTTCCTTGAAGAAATCACATTTACTGAACTTTGCATACAGCTGATGTTTCCTTAGCATCTCCAGCACCATACGTAAGTGTTCTTCGTGTTCATCCACATTCTTAGAATAAATTAGTATGTCATCAATGAAGATTAACACGAAATTGTCCAAGTAAGGGTGGAAAATACTATGCATCAGTCTCATAAAAGTGGCTGGTGCATTAGTTAACCCAAAAGGTAATAACACGAATTCATAGTGGCCGTACCTGGTGCGAAAAGCAGTTTTGTGTATATCTTCATCCTTAATTCAAATCTGGTGGTAACCGGACCGCAAATCAATCTTTGAAAACACAGTAGCTCCCCTTACCTGGTCAAACAGGTCATCAATACGGGTAGGGGGTATCTGTTCTTAACAGTAAACTTATTTAACTGTCGGTAATCCATGCACATGCGCATGGTTCCATCCTTTTTCCTGACGAACAACATAGGTGCTCCCCAGGGTGACACACTAGGTCTGATATACCCCTTATCTAGTAATTCCTGAAGCTGCATTTTCAGCTCAGTCAATTCTGGCACACTCATACGGTAGGGAGTTCGCGAAATTGGTGAAGCTCCTGGCAACAATTCTATTGTAAAATCAACCTCTCTTTTAGGTGGTAATCCCGGTATTTCTTCAGGAAATACGTCCTTAAATTCCTGTACTACCGGTATATTTTCTAACATAGCAGCCTTGTTCTTGGATTCAGATAGTCCAACTTGTATGGCGTACAATTGGCATCCTTTTCTCATACATTTTGCCAACTGAGAAGCGGTAACTGGTCGCAAATGTACAGGCTTCTTTAAGCCCTGAATCTCTTGGCGATTACCATCATGATCTCTGTAGTAAACTACCTTTTCCTTGCAATCTATGAAAGTCGAATGTTTCTCTAACCAATCCATACCCAAAAAAACATCATAAGAGCCCAAAGGCAGAATATTTAAATCCACCATTAACTGCTGTCCACTGACTTGCAATGCACAATCTGATATTTTGGCACTAACTCTTCTTTTAGCTCCTGTAGCTAACTGAACCAACCAGGTCTTCTTAAATTTTTGACTTGGCAGTTTACAGATTTTCACTAATTTAGGACTTATATAACTCAAACTTGCGCCTGGATCTACCAAAACAGAAATAGTTTGGGAAGACAATTTACCTTCCAGTTCTATCATGGTGGGTTGAAAGTCAGCTTGCCGGTCCTCCAATGCAGCGTGAATTCTGGGTATGCTTCTGGCAATATCTCCCACCATAGAGGCCTCCTGTAAATTATTCACTGTTTCAGTTTTTCCCCGCTGTGTGCAATCTCGATAGTAGTGCGCTGCCCCACAGCCCCAACATTGTAGAGGTGGCCTTTGGTTTTGAGGTTGCTCAGGTCTATTTGAAGCTTCCACTGTTTCATCTTCCCCTGGCCATCTAATCCTCTGGCGGTTTCTACCAAATTTCTTATTAACTGAATTCCTGGCTGAACTTCTGAAGTTACTGGTTTTGCCCTTTTTGAAACCAGCACTGTTCCTATTTTCTTTCTTCGTTTGCCATCCTTTTCCTTGATCTACCTTGTTTTTTGCTTACTGATAACATAGCCTTGCCTTCCTGATAGCTTCATCCATTGTCCTAGGATTAATAAACTCAATACGCTCCTTCATATGGGTGGGTAAACTGCTCAGAAACCTCTGAACCTTGGCCTTCTCATCTCTTAGATACGGTACATAGCGCAGTAACGATGTAAACTTGGTGATGAACTCGTCCATAGTCAATTGGCCTAGCCTTAAATCATGGAATTCTCGAGCTTTTTCATCGTAGAAACGCTTCGTCAAGTACTTATCCTTGAAATATTGTTGGAATTTATCCCATGTTACATTCTGATCCTCTATTCCCTTCACGTTCTTCACTTCTTCCCACCATAGGGTGGCTTTATCTTTTAGCTGATAAATAGCTAATTGTGCCTTAAGACCACTGTCATAATCATACACCTGGAAGTACTTGTTCATATTAATTAGCCAGGCCTCTGCTACTTCTTCTTTTTCTCCATCGAAGGTAGGTGGGTTAATCTTTCTGAATTCTCCATGTAATTCCACCTTCTGCCTTTTTCCTGCCTTCCGTTCAGTTCCATTTTCAGATTCAGCTTCATTAAGGTTTCTGTTCGGATTACTGCGCTAGGACAGACTTCTTTCTTTCTGACTCATATCTTGTTCATCATTTTGTTGTTCGTTTCCCCCTTGGTGTTCCCTGTCAGCACTGGGATTTTCATTCCTTTGATTTTGTTTATCGGACAGGCTTTTTAAGATCCTTTCCTGTTCCTGCATCATCCTGGCGTTTTCCTGTCGTACCCTCTCCATTTCTTCCTGCAACTGTTGTACTGTATGCAATAAGATGTGGGTATGTTGTTGATGTTCTTCAATCAGTCGGTTTGAACGCTGGTGTTTCTCAATCCCCAACTGAACCCACATCTCGGGGTTGCCCCCTGGCGGAGGCTGCATTTCTCCGGCATTTTGATGTGACTGTTGCGAAGGTGTCCGTCTCACTTGTCTTTCCATTTAATTATCGGATTGTGCATAGATAACACACAGTTTTAACGTTAGTTGGCCCAATAGGGCCCAGCGTTGCAACGTCGCTCTGATACCACTTGTAACAACAAACTACACAACATTTACTTACCATTAAAAAAAATTTACGCAGACATTATAATTCAAAACTAATTCATAACATTATCTATGATATGCAATCAATTCAACACGTACAATGGATAAGGTGTCAACCTACCTGTACTTACCTCGCAGATCTGTCACTATAAAGTTTATGCTGAGTACTATGATGTTGGTGTTGTTTTATCATTTTACATAATAGGTACTCGACACAATTAAATATTGAGGAGTTATCATGGTTAAAACCCTTTTTAAAACCTTTGCGCCCTTTACAATTATTATGGTAAAGTTATTATGGTGGAATTATTATGGTTTTACGCTTTCAACTTTTGCGCTCATTCATATGGACTGTCAACTCTTGATTAAATTCGGAATTACGACGGATGAATGTTTTGATCCATGGTACCATCGCCTTCCACGTGGATAACTCTACGTCGTTGATAGGGTTTACATCCGACGGCTGTGGCGACCTCGGGTTGCTAATGACCTTGGCGATTAACTGCTTCCCCGCTCATTTGTTCATTCGCTGGAGGGTTCTGGAGGCTCTGCGAGGGTTGCGAGGGTTTGGAGGTTCCGGAGAGCGATTTCCATGGCGGCCCACGGTGAAAGGCACCCTACCCAGCACAGCGCCTCATTCCGTCAGGTAGCTGCCCTTGCGCAAATCCTGTAGGTTAACTCAGTCTTCCTTCTTTGAATGTACGCCTCTGTTCCTGTTGAAGGCATTCGATTTAACACAGTATTTAGTTTGTTTTTATTTTGGCGCTGGCATTATTCTTAATAGCTGAATTTCTTTTTTTTTTGTTATGGCGGTAGGCTTCGGCGTCTTTTTCCTGCTCGCGTTCTACAGGTATATCTATTTCTCTTATTTAATAACAGAATCGTTTGAATTTGCTATAATATGTTTTGTTTTTTATTCTAACAGTCTCCATGTGTTTAAATGCAGATAACACCCTACCCTTCTCCGTTTACTCTGCCCGCTTGGAGGAATTGTGGTCGCGTAAGGGTTTAAATCTTCGACTCTGTCACAGGTACTTTCCCTCATGATTCGAGACTCCTTGCTCCTTTTCAGCCGACATTCTTACGCTTGGAAACAATAGATGGGAAACAGGCTAGGGTCTGAGAACCTGTACATTTTTCTTTTGGAAGTCTTGGGGGCAGCTCTTTGTTTAAAAGCCAAGTGTAACTTAGGGTTTTCGGTTGTTCATTCTGTACTCGGAGGGTTGTCTTTCAGCTATCAAGTTTCTTTCCTCAGACACTGATAGAACTTTGGATTCTTCAGTTATGTGGCCGGGTTCCTATCCCCGTGCTTACTTTGTTTAAAGAACTCTGGAACATTTTTCTCCTGAGTAATGTGAATTTCCCCTGTTGAACAGTTTATTATGATTCTAGGTGTGCATGCACAGCGCATCTCGACATTTCCAATTGCGCTCAACTATGGTTATCATTTTCGTAATGGCATTTTGTTTACTTAGCGCTATATAATTAAATAGCTCGATGTTATGGTTATTTCTGAAATTTATTTAATCGTTTTTCACTTAGAGAATGCACATGTGCTATGATTTAGACTTAGGGGCTTTTCCTAGTGCTCTGGTTACATGGCCGCTGGCTAGAATTCTATGAACACTGCTTATCTTCTTGTGGACATTTTTTCCATAATGCATGCGGTTATACAAAACAAGGGTTTCTGGAATTTAATAGTTCTACAGGGTTAATTTTAGCTATCTGCATCTCTTTTTCTTTGAGCTTAATTTTTGTCTAATATGGCCGGTGTCTGGACCACCTGTCTCGTCTGAGCTTATCATAGACAGGAGGCAATCTATCTAGATTCTTGAGTTTGATCAGGCGTCCAGATTCACAGCTCCCCTGGGTATAATAGTCTTCTGTTTTCACACTGTCTCTGGCTATTGTATTGGTTGTCCTATAACAGAAGAAACTAAAGTAGATGCCATACAACCCTGTCTTGTTTTCACAGTTATTCGTATATAAATAAATGCTATTACAGTGCTTTCTTTATTACTTTGCTTTTACAGAAACAAGCAAATAACCTGCTATATTTATCTTTGGTTCCAATATGTCTAGTTTAAAAAGAGATTACTAAAGATGTTGGTAATAAAGAACAGTAGCTGTTCCTACATTTCCACAGAAATATAAATAAAAGAAGATTAATTAATTATTGACAGCACCTCCTGTAGCAGACCAAATCTTTTTCTTCCATGTAAATCCAGAAAACTACTTGCATTTTACTTATCTGTGTCTGAATTCAATTGATGGTACTCGTTACCTCCCGTCCACGAACTGGACAATCACGTCTCCCAGTTCTCCCCCGAGCTCCAAGCCTGGGTCTGGTTGAACACAAACTTCTGGAGGAGAGTTCTCGGGACAGTCCGGTCCACTCTCCGACTCCAGTGGAAATAGAATTTATGGGGAGTTCTCAGGACAGTCCGGTCCACTTCTCCAACCCAGAATTCATCTGTTCTGGAAAAAAATTTCCAGCTTACACATATTCCTCTTTCTTTTTCCTTTTCACAGAACCCCTAACTCTCCTTGGAATTCCCCTTTATTCCAGAGTTTTCTTGGGGTAACTGTAGTAACTGTTTCATTCTGTTCAACTAACCCAGATTTACTTTTACCATCAATTATTTTTTACTCATGAAGTAATTTTCACAAATTAAATCTTTCTTTTATTCATAAAAACAAAATTAATCTTGTTCAGATACTTCTTTTAAAATAACAGTAGTCACAATTAGTCCTTAACCAATAAATCTTAACCATTTGTTAGTGGCTAAGAGGGTGGTTACACTTCTTTATAATTAATTTTTCAATGTGATTTTTCTTTCAAATTTATTTGAAGTGTTTTTCCATAAAAATTTTCTTATTAATCTTGTTTCTATTTATTTATTAAATAATATTTTTTTTTGGGTCAAGTGGTCTAAGTTCATTAGATATTGCATCAGGCTAGACCTGTGGCTTGAGAAACCGCTACCCAGGGAAATCTATGCTAAGCTAACTGGTTTTAACTTGTCTCTTGGGTTTAATTTATCTCCTCCTCAATAAGGTTTGATCCTCCCATCCTCAACAGATTGTGCTAGTGGGACTTGACTTTATTAAATAATTTTTAATGTTACTTTCTTTTTAAGTTTATTTCTTCCTGGTAATAATTTTTTCAATGTCATTTTTCCTTTAATTTATTTGAACTATTTTTCCATATCATTTTGCTTATTAAATTTTTAAAAACTTATTACTTTTAACATATTATATTTTTTTTTACTGAATACTTTTCTTATTTTAAAATGTTCTTCATGTTAACCTTATTTCAAATTATTTCTTTATTATAATTAAATCATTTCACATTTTTTATAATTAATTTTAAAATGTGTTTCTGTATCAATTTTCTTTTAATTATTTTTCTAAAATTATAAATGATTTAGCATTTTTGTAATTGATTTTAAAATCATTTTTTCAAACTCATTTTTCTTATATTAAAATGTTTTCCTTATTAGTTTTATTTATTTTGAATGTTGTTCCTATAATTAATAGATATACTTCTTAAATGTGTTCATTTCATTCCACTTCTTAAACTTGTTCATTTCTCTATTTTTTATCATAATAAAACTATTTATATGTAAACGGTTAGTAGATTGGAAGTTAAGATGAATCTAGAGTTGTTTAATTATTAATTATTTTATTTTATTTTTATGAATAATAATTTATGATACATAAAAAATTAAGATAGATCTAGACTTGTTATTATATATATATATTCTTTCATATTTCATAAATATTTATCATAAAAAAATTAAATAAATAAAGATAAAAAATAAATGAAAACCCTAAATTATTAAATTGATAAAAAAATCTAATTAAAATTTTTATGACACTTGATTTAAATATAATATAATATAAATTGAAAAATTAGTTTTTATTTTCTGAAAATATATAAATAATTTTTTTTGTTTTTATAAAGATACTTTGCTTATGTGTTTTTATGGAAGTCTAATGGTATAATACCAAATCATAGTAAATTTCTTAAACATTACATAATAAGTGCACAAAGATCATAGTAAACAATTTAAACGTTGCGAAAGAGTTGTCTAGCCACACCCACTTGTTAATATTAGCTACTAAAATTTTCTTCACTTGACAATAACAAGTCAAATTTCCCAAAATTTCTGCAAAATTTGATAAAAATTTTGCCAAAATTTTTATTATTTTAGAAGCAAAATTATGACCTTATTAACTTACTCTTATAAATTTTACAATTATTAATATAAAATTAATGCATAATATTTAAAAATATATATTTATACATATAAATATGGTTGAAATATTATTTTTATTATTAATATTCCTTTTTAATTTTCTTTTACCAAATTTAGCTTATACACATCTACTTCATAAGAACAAAAATATCTACAATTTGAATGAGATGCATTACACACCTGTGCCGATAATAATGTGTTTCAAATAGCTCGATTAAACACACCAATTCCAGAAGAATGATGGACCAAACCAAAATATTGACCCTCTACTCACTGAAATATATGGTATGATTTGAAAGAGCTGCATTAAACACCTGTACCGATAATAACCGATTTCAAATAGCTGGATTAAACACCTAATTTTAAGACCAATTCAGTAAGAAAGATGAACCATATTATAGACTCCGTACTTAGCAGATGAACATTAAAAATGATTTAAATTCACATTTCCTACTAGTCCAAATTTTATTATCATTATCAGTGTTGAAGTATCATGTTCTTGTGATTTAATAGAAAGAATGGTTGTTTGGCATTTGCTGTTCCTCGGCCTATTTGATATTAAGGGATATGCATTAGTGTTCAGTGGATATTTTAATGTTTAAAAAAAATCATTTATTTTGATTATAATAAATATAAATTAAATTTATTATGTGTATTTTTTTTGTGATTATGGAACCACTAAATTGTTTGGAAAAGTGTATTTAAAAAAAGAGAGGAAAAAAAGAGTTTTATTTTGAATTTAAGATTATTGGAGTTGTTTTTAGTGTCTTTTTCGGAGTTTCAGGTGACCGGTGAAAAAATTAAGGTAAAATCTTGATTTCTGTTATTGAAACTGGTTTTTTGACTATAAATATGGATTCAGCACCCTAAAAAATCTCTAGGGCCGTTCGATTATGCAAGGTTACCCATCAAACTTCTATTTTCAATAAATTCCTGTGGGAATTTAGAAAAATTAGACCTGAAAAAACTATCATAAAAACCTTCAAAAAATTATTATGAATATATGATTATCTAACTATATGAGTTCTTCTTTTTATCTAGAAACTACTTATTATTGAGTAGTGTATGCATAAGATTGCTTCATCAATCTCCCACTACAAAAGAAAGAATGTTAGGTATTGGCTTGTATTATGCCTCTCACTATAGGGAGTTGTCTCCATAAAATTCACTAAATTAACTCAAATCACTTCAATCACTTTATTTTAACTTTCATCTAGATGAAAATAAAATAATAAATTTAACTTAGTTAAGAAAATAACAACTTTATTCTCAATTTGAAAATTGTGATGTTATGAAAAAACAATATAAAACACATAAAAAAAACAATTTAAAAAAATCCTCTCATAAAAAAAATTACTTAAAAAGAAAGAAAAAAAAATCCCCATCAAATTTATACCCTGATTAACAATTTATTTCACACGTCCATAAGAGGCCCTAATTGATCAATAATTTCACATCCATAACCCGCTCCTAATAATATTGATGCCAAGAGTGAATAGTATAAAAGTTAACTCATCCTTGTTGAATAGTATAAAAGTTAACTCATCCTTGTCTCCTATACATATTGTAATCCTACCTTAACATCCCGGGCCCTCGGGCCCTCAACTTAGGTTACAACTAAACTAAGACTATCACGTTGGACCATCCATGTCCAACATGACGTGACGCTTTATGCTCTCTAGAGGTCCCTCTCCTTTCTCTCCCTCTATGAATGGAGGTCCCTCTCTTCTCTCTCCCTCTATGAATTCTCTCTCTCCCCCTATGAATGGTGGGTCCTGAAGGTTATAATAAGATACCAACTTTATGAAAACAAAGGCAACAATGTGTTCTTGACCACCCAATCTAGAGCAGATAGATTTGATAACTCAGAGGCCTCCAACCTATTCCTGTTTGAATGGTGAGTCCTGGAGTCTATAATAAGATACCAACTTTATGAAAGCAAAGGTAACAATGTGTTCCTAACCACTTAATCAATCCAGAGTAGATAGATTTGATAACTCGGAGCAAGAGAGAGAGAATTCTTCACAACGATCTGTGTTGTCATGACTTGGCAATTGGATTGACTGTCCCTTTACCACTTGACGATCTGTGTTGTCATAAAAGTGTTTGTAGGATCAAAAAATCACAGCGGAAACTAAATAATCACACACAGCATAAACAAACATGAAGACACAGAGATTTAACGTGGTTCACCCAACCAATCTGGGCTACGTCCACCAAACAGAGGCATCGGCAATCTCATTCAGCAAAAGGAGAATTACAACAGCAAAAATTTTCATCTGCACATCTCTTCCACTCACCTCACATTCCTCATGCTCATTTGCCTCTACGGGTTTACATTTTATAACTGGGAGTAGAAACATAATCATAAATTCAATCATAACAAAAAATAGGATGCAATAACTCCACATCAGGACTAGATGGAGTCAATTTAACAACAAATCCGATTGTTGTCACATTCATGAGATTTTCTCCAAATTTAATTAAAATAAATCTCAACAATATCCACCTTGACAACAATTAGCCTGATACCCTGTTCCATTCTTATGTTTATCTTTTCTGGAAGCCAAGAGAAGCCAGACACCATCGTAGCTTCTCTAACAAATTTGGTTTCATGAACATGTCTTCACAGTTTTCCTTCGTATGCACTTTTTCAAGAGAGACTCCCCTTTCAGTGATAGCATGTCTTACAAAATGGTACTTGATAGGTATATGCTTTGATTTACTATGATAGACCAGATTTTTAGCCAAGTGAATTGCACTTTGAGTATCACAAAATAACTTTATGTTGTCGTGCAGCCTACCAAACTCACCAAACAACCTTTCAACCAAACTGTTTCTTTGCAAGCATGTGAAGTAGCTATGTATTCTACTTCTGTAGTGGATAAAGCAATAATTTTTTGTAGCTTTGACATCCATCTAATAGCTCCACCTGCAAGAGTAAAGACATATCCTGAAGTTGACCTTCTCTTATCCAAATCACCTACAAAATTGGAATCAACATAACCAAAAACAAATTCATTACTTCTGTTATAATTGATACAATAATCACTTGTGCCTCTCAGATACCGAAGCACCCATTTCACCGCTGACCAGTGCTCTTTTCCTAGATTTTCCATATACCTACTGACAACCCCAACTGCATGTGAAATATCTGGTCTAGTACAAACCATCGCATACATCAAACAACCTACTACATTGGCATATGGAATTCGAGACATATATTCCTTTTCTTCATTAGTGTTAGGACATAAACTTGAAGAAAGCTTAAAATGGGAAGCAAAAGGGACTAAAACAGGCTTCACATTGTTCATACCAAACCTCAAGTTGAATAGAATCAGATTGGGTTCTCTCGAAGAAAAGATTAATGCGTGCATTAATGAACGTAGTAACCATTTATTTATCTTGATGTGTTAAGAGTTTGGAAAGAACGAACGAAAAAGAAATAAATCTACTGCGCATTTATTTCTCATTTACGCGGGAACATGCATATAAATAGTCGACCTTAAAAGTTCCCTCGGTATGTATAAAAATTGCAGTGTAAATAGTTAACAGATTAAAACTCATTATTGGTACAAGATGCATTAATACTAGAAAAATCAATACAATAGAGAAGTAGTATGGGATCAACCCGAATATTCACCAGGTCCGAGGTTTTCGAGAGCAGAGAAGGGGCCAAAACCCTATCGAGCCCTCGCCTCAGGATAACCCTGGTAGTGAAGCTACTATACACGGTCTTATTGGTGGACCGGTCACCTTAGAGTTAATTTAAGGAAAAGTCGACCAGTAACGGCAAACTCTTGACAAACTGTATTACCAATAATGCAGTTAAATAGTTACTAATCAAAGTAAGAATCGAAAACCCACATTGAGGGATAATGCGTAAAAAGGAGAGTAATCCCAAGCGCAGAAGTAAATACAGTAAAATGGAAGCAAAATTTCGTTTTTAAGGAAACTCCATACGACTTTTCAGAGTTATCCTTAAATCACAGCAATAACAATAAGAGTACATATCCAACGAGTCTTGCACAGAATACCACAGCGGACCAGAATTTAACATGACAATGATTCGGTGAATTTGAATCAATATGAATAAACCAAACGAAGTAAGAGTGCAGCTAACAGAAATCAAAACCCTCGGGGTTTCCCATATAGTAATATGAAACCGCTTACAGTATATGAAACATTAACCATGGAATTATCATAAATACTTTACTAGAGTTATGTGGTATTACAAGGAATTAAAATGGCATTATTCGAAAATCCAAAACCCTAATCCGAGACTGAGTATCACCCGGTTTAAATTTCAAGAAATTAAAAGAAAGAAACTACGTCGAAAACTGCAACAGAACCCTCGATACGATTTTGGGGCACCTGTAGCAAGAGAAACGAACTTCAGCTGAAGCTAGAGAGAGAGGGTAAGGCGGCAGGAATATTCAAAGGAATCTTACTCACCTGCGAGCAGAAGGAAATGAAAAACTCTGTTAGCAAAAGAAAGAAGTTAACATAATGATAAGTGGAACTCTAAACCCCACCTAAATGCTTAGGAGAAAATTACCTGAAGGTCTGTGCTTGATAACCCTGGAAGGCGACAAATCATGAGCAGTTAAAGTCGAGAGAAGGGAACTCTTGCTAGGAACTGGAAATTGTGATAATAAATCCACATCTAAACAGGAAAAATTAGCTGAAGGGAGGTACCTTTCCAGCCATTGCCCTCATTTCAAGCGCATATCTCAATTTTCTGGAACAACATCCACCGCTAACTTGTTTGCAAATGAATAAACCATAATGTAGAATGACTTACTGTTCCTGGGTCGAAATACACAGGAAATGCGTGAAATATTCTGCAAATCTAGACCAGAATGGGTTTAGATGCCGTAGGATGAGCACTGCTTACCATTTTTAAACAAGAATTAGAGACGGAGACGCCGAGGAGGAGCAACTCTCTTCCAGCGCGCCATGGAAGAACTCCAATTGTCGAAAACTGAAAGGATTAGTCGAACACTCTAGATAGACCATGTTTCCCTCGCAAAAATCTCGATGGACCCAAGGCAAGTTACAACTGTCACATATGTTAAATTCCAAAGTATAGAAACTCTGCAAGTAATGACACTTGTGCCTTGACATGAGGGAACTCCGTGCCAAGTGGCTGGATCAGTCATTGAATATCAACCTTTAAATCTAAATGTGACCTCGGAAAGGACCAACTATCATTAACGTTTTAGAACTGGCACGCCGGAGTAGTAATTCCACGAAATTAAATTCAACACAGATTGTGAAGCACATATGTGAGAAGTAAAGATAATCGTGGCGCATTCTATTCCTTATTAAAACATGTCTTTATATCATGTGATAATGACTCTTTTATATTTATAGCAATGTTAAAGTGGAACTTTTGAAATTATGCTTGTTCAAACTTTCACAGCATGCATTATAATTCATGTATAAAGACGTGACTGGATAGATACCATGCTATCTGCAGGTCAGAATTAAGTCAATTGTAAAAAAAAATTATTATGAGTAAGTTTTTTGGATGAATAGGAGTGACACGCCCTTAGGCCGATTCCGGGAATCACCCTCCCGCGGCGAGGAGGCCGATTCCGAGAATCGCAGGAGGCCGATTCGGGGAATCACCCTCTCGCGGCGGAAGGCCAATTCCGGGAATCGATCTCCCTCAGCGGGAGGGCGATTCCTGGAATTGGCCTCCTACGGTGGGAGGGCGATTCTCGGAATCGGCCTCAGGGCGATTCCCAGAATCGGCCTCTCGCCGTGCGAAGGCGATTCCCGAAATCATCCTCTCGCCGCGAGAGGGTGATTCCCGGAATCGGCCTCTCGCCCAGCGGGCGGCCTCCGCTGCCACTTGTGCGGGAGGCCGATTAGCGACGCCACCACGATAAACAAATTCCTTTTTTTTTAATTTTAATTTTTTTTTAAATTCAAAAAAATTAAATTTTTTTTTTTAATTTAATTTTTATATTTGAAATTTAATTTGTTTTAATTTGTTTTGTTTTTTTTTAATTTTATTCATTTTTTTTTAAATTTTTTTTTCTAAATTTTGTTAATATTTTTTTATTAAATTTTGTATTTTTTTTATTTAATTGTTTTTTTTTCATTTTTTTTTATTATTAAATTTTATGTTTAGTTTTTTCATTTAATTTTTTAAAATTTAGTAAATTTTTTATATTTTTTAATTTATTTGAATTTAATACTTTTTTTATTTTTTATTTTTTTATTATTATTTTTTTAATTACATAAAATTTTTATATTTTTTTTTATTTCAATTAAAATTGTGTATTTAAAATGAGATTTTTTTTTAATTAAACTTAATATTTTCAAATTAATTTGTTTTTTATTTTATTTTTTATTTAAGATATTTTTTTAATTGATTTATAAAGTTTTTTAACTTTTTTATTTTAACAATGTTTTTTTTTTCTTTATATTTAAAATTTATTTGTTTATATATATATATATATATATATATATATATATATATATATATATTATTTTTTATAATTTAAATTTAATTTATTTTTTATAATTTAAATTTAATTTATTTTTAAAAATCTATTTGTTTTTTTAATATATATTTTTTTAAATTTAATATTTTTATTGTATTTTATTTTTCATTTTTTATTTTTAATTAATTTTTCATTTTTTACTTTTAATTTCAATAATTTTTTTTTTTTTAAGTTTTAAATTTATTAAAATTTAATATATTTCTTTAACTTTAATTTCTATATTTTATTTTTTATAATTTCTTTCTTTTTTTAACTTGTTTTTTTTTTAATTTAATATTTTTATTTTGTTTTTATTTTTATTTTTTTATTTCTATAAATTTTGAAATTTTAATCTTTAATTTTTTTTTTTTTCTTTTTTTTCTTTTTTCTTAAATTTTAGGTTTTTTTTAATGTTTGAATTAAAATTTTTATTTTGTTTTTATTTTTATTTTTTTATTCCTATATATTTTTAAATTTTAAGCTTTAAAATGTTTTTATTTTTTAAATTTATTTTTTTTCTTAAATTTTAGGTTTTTTTTAATGTTTGAATTTTAAAAATTAAATAATGTTATTTCTATTTTTAAAAATGTCAAAAATATGACACAATTTTTTTTTTTGTTATTCCAACATCAACTAGTTTTGCTTTGAGGGTGTTTTTTCAATCTTTTTTTCAAGAAACAATTTTGTTTTTAGCATAATTTTATAAAATGTTGAAATTTGACCTTCAAAAAAACCAAGAGCATTCTCGAATACACTTTTTTTTGTTTTTGGGGTGTTTTTTCATGTTTTTTGAGACTTTTTGGGCTAGAGTTCCCGTTTTGAGGTCAGGTTACCTATTTCATCGGTAACAATGTTTTTCATATTTCATAAATATTTATCATAACAAAGATTAAATAAATAAAGATAAAAAAATAATGAAAACCCTAAATTATGAAATTGATAAAAAAATATAATTAAAATTTTTATGACACTTGATTTAAATATAATATAATATAAACTGAAAAATTAGTTTTTATTTTCTGAAAATATATAAATAATTTTTTTTGGTTTTTATAAAGATACTTTGTTTATGTGTTTTTATGGAAGTCTAATGGTATAATACCAAATCATAGTAAATACCTTAAACATTACATAATAAGTGCATAAAGATCATAGTAAACAATTTAAACGTTGCAAAAGAGTTGTCTAGCCACACTACTAAAATTTTCCTAGCTTGATAATAGCAACCCAAATTTCCCAAAATTTCTGTCAAATTTGATAAAAAAATTTGCCAAAATTTTTATTATTTTAGAAGCAAAATTGTGACCTTATTAACTTACTCTTATAAATTTTACAATTATTAATATAAAATTAATGCATAATATTTAAAAATATATATTTATACACATAAATATGTATAGTTGAAATATTCTTTTTATCATTGATATTCCTTTTTAATTTTCTTTTACCAAATTTAGGTTATACACATCTACATCATAAGAACAAAAATATCTACAATTTGAATGAGATGCATTAAACACCTGTGCCGATAATAATGGATTTCAAATAGCTCGATTAAACACACCAGTTCCAGAAGAATGATGGACCAAACCAAAATATTGACCCTCTACTCACTGAAATATATAGTATGATTTGAAAGAGGTGCATTAAATACCCGTACCGATAATAACCGATTTCAAATAGCTGGATTAAACACCTAATTTTAAGACCAATTCAAGAAGAAAGATGAACCATTGTATAGACTCCGTACTTAGCAGATGAACATTAAAAATGATTTAAATTCACATTTCCTACCAGTTCAAATTTTATTATCATTATCATTGTTGAAGTATCATGTTCTTGTGATTTAATAGAAAGAGTGGTTGTACTCAAATTTGGCATTTATGAATCTGCACGGCCGCCTATTTCTTTCGCAATTTGCTGTTCCTCGGCCTATTTGATATTAAGGGATATGCATTAGTGTTCACTGGATATTTTAATGTTTTAAAAAAAATCATTTATTTTGATTATAATAAATATAAATTAAATTTATTATGTGTATTTTTTTTTATTTTATTTTTGTGATTATGGAACCACTAAATTGTTTGGAAAAGTGTATTTAAAAAAAAGGAAAGAAAGAGGTTTATTTTGAATTTAAGATTAATAGAGTTGTTTTTAGTGTCATCTTTTGGAGTTTCAAGTGATGGAATCTGGTGAAAAATTTGAGGTAAAATCTTGATTTCTGTTATTGAAACTAGTTTTTTGACCGTAAATATGGATTCAACACCCTAAAAAACCTCTAGGGCCCTTCGATTGTGCAAGGTTACCCATCAAACTTCTATTTTCAATAAATTCCTCGGGGAATTTAGAAAAATTAGACCTGAAAAAACTATCATAAAAGCCTTCGAAAAATTATTATGAATATATGATTATCTAACTATATGAATTCTTCTTTTTATCTAGAAACTACTTATTATTGAGTAGTGTATGCATAAGCTTGCTTCATCAATCTCCCAATACAAAAGAAAGAATGTTAGGTATTGGATTGTATTATGCCTCTCACTATAGCGAGTTGTCTCCATAAAATTCACTAAATTAACTCAAATCACTTCAATCACTTTATTTTAACTTTCATCTAGATAAAAATAAAATAATCAATTTAACTTAGTTAAGAAAATAACTACTTTATTCTCAATTTGGAAATTGTGATGTTATGAAAAATCAATATAAAACACATTTAAAAAAAAAAAAAAAAAAAAAAAATCCTCTCATGAAAAAAATTACTTAAAAAGAAAGAAAAAAAAAAACCCATCAAATTTATACCCTGATTAACAATTTCTTTCACACATCCATAACATGCCCTAATTGATTAATAATTTCACATCCATAACCCACTCCTAATAATATTAATGCCAAGAGTGAATAGTATAAAAGTTAACTCATCGTCGTCTCCTATGCATATTGTAATCCTACCTTAACACCTCGGGCCCTCAACTTAGGTTACAACTAAACTAAGCTTGTCACGTTGGACCGTCCATGTCCAACATGATGCGACGCTTTATGCTCTCTAGAGGTCCCTCTCTTCTCTCTCCTCTATGAATCCTCTCTCCCTCTATGAATGGTGGGTCCTGAAGGTTATAATAAGATACCAACTTTATGAAAACAAAGGCAACAATGTGTTCTTGACCACTCAATCTAGAGCAGATAGATTTGATAACTCGGACACCTCCAACCTATTCCTGTTTGAATGGTGAGTCCTGGAGTCTATAATAAGATACCAACTTTATGAAAGCAAAGATAACAATGTGTTCCTAACCACTCAATCAATCCAGAGTAGATAGATTTGATAAATCGGAGCAAGAGAGAGAGAATTCTTCACAACGATCCGTGTTGTCATGACTTGGCAGTTGGATTGACTGTCCCTTTACCACTTGACGATCCGTGTTGTCATAAAAGTGTTGAGTTTAGGCCTTCGATTAGTAATAAATGATCGAGTGAAGGACTACATAAATTAATTCGATTTTCGAGAATATTTTGGAATGAGACGTACAATTCAGTGATTCACTCTGAACTTATTTATTTTATTTTTTTTCTCAGTAAAACTAATTCTATTTATAAAACATAATTGTACAAAATTGTGCCAGTCTCAGCTGTGTAAGCCTGAGAACTAGGCTTGATGTCCATGCTTTTACAAAAACAACTGAACTGCCCTGAGTGGGAAACTAGTTCTTGAGAGAGAAAGTTTACCGCGCTTAAAAGGGAAACCGGTATACAATGCATATATTTTAATTTAACAAAAGACAGAAAACTAGTAAAGCATACAGCTTGTACAAGTGATGAAAGCAGCAAAAACCAAAATTTTCCAATGAAGATGGAAATCTATACCATGATAGGCTGAAGGAGTTCAAAATCACTGATCTAGAATTGGAGAGTTTGGTTCTTCCACAATTTTACATCCATACTCATCTTCTTCCTCTACATTGTCCTTATTAGGGGTGTTGTCTTTGCTGAAGAAGTCCATCTGCACATTGTGTTTTCCAAAGTTGGATTTCCCAATGCCAAGGGGCGCATTAGGACCTGACACATCATTTTTAGCCTGAGAGGGTTGAGGGCTAGGCAGGGTGGTGGCGGAGCAGGGAACAGAAGCCTAGCCGGTGCTAGCAGATTCTTCACAAACAGTAATGGTAAAAAACGCAGTGAGGACGGGTTTGTCTAGGGTGCAGTTGAAGCAGAATTCCGCTCTTTGTGAGTTCTAGCGAAGGGTTGGGCTGGCAGGAGCATGAATAGCAGGGGAGAACTTATTTATTTGATTCTACAACATTATCAAAAATTAAGGATGATTATGAAACACTACCAGGTGCCACTTACTCAACGTCATTTTCAACTAGAACATTCTCAAAAATTAAGGATGACTATGAAAGACTACCAAGTTGAAAATAATTATATTATTTATGTATTAATGGAGAAAAGGTTACATAAGTTGTAACGTATCTCCTTAGTTTAGGATTTGTTCCTAGAATTTAGGAATCTATTTGCAACTTCCTAATTTCTTGTGATGTACTTAATGATGTAATTTTTGATTCATGATTGTAGAGTGATCTCTCCGTTTGAGTGTAGTCTCCAGGTGCAGTACTCACCTGAGAGCTACAACTCCTTCTTTTCAATTCTGTGCATATTTTATCTTGGTATCAGAGCTCAGATTGGGTGAGCCTGATCTTTTATTGCCATTGTGGCTGAATCGCCTTTGTGGCCAAATTGCCTTTGTGGCAGAATCGCCTTCGTGGCTAAAATTTCCTTTGTGGCCGCGGGTACACAAGAGCTTTGTGCTCAGTCAAGCAGGTGAACTGTAGTAACACCTGGCTCACGGTCTCAGATGATCTTTTAATCTCTGAGCAGAAGGGGGTTGGCGCGCTTTGTTTGCTGACAGTTGCGACAAGAAGCGCAATTGGCGCAACTATTCGGTCCATACCCGCGCCAATGCACCAAATCACAGGATTGGCGTGGAAGCGCACGAAAAACCCACGCCAGCATTTTGCCTCATGAAGTTTCTGTTCTGGGCGCGGATTTTTCGATCGGGAATATGCCACCTCACCTTCAGTGGAAGATCCACGGAAAGCCTCACCTTCGGTGGAAGATCTGTGGGAGTTACAGACAGGAGAAGTTACAGATTTGTCCGAGAGAGACAGATTGGATCAGTTTTGTGGCTGTATTGTGAAACAACGGATTTGATCAGTGGAGCAAGATTATTTTGTAGATTTTCCAGATATTGTTGGATCTGAGTCGAAGATACATTGGGTGGATCAGGAGAACTAGCAGAACAATGGTAGATCGGTTGTCAGGATCTGACAGGTACTGATTTTTTTTTTCTGAATCGGTTGGGTAGATTCATTTATGTGTAGATCAGTTTAGAATGAGTAATACTATGGAATCATATCTCCACGAGTCTGGCAAAATCAATGGATCTAACTTCACGAATTGGAAGTTTAAGATACAGACCTTGCTTGAGGGTGCAAATGCATGGTCGATAGTTACAAGGGATGAGCAGAGACCGAATTCGATCACAAGAGCGACTACGCAGGAGCAAGAATGGGATAAGAGAGAAAACAAAGTGAAAGTTTTGTTGAATATGTCTATTAACGACAACATTATCCCACATATCAGAGAGTGTAAAACGTCCTCTGAGATCTGGACGACCATGAAAAGTTTATATCAGACCCAGAATACAAATCGGATTATGGCACTCAAAGGCAAGCTGTTTTCAATGAAGATGGAAGAAAGTGAGACTGCTGCTGCATTCGTCGCGCGAGCTAATGATCTGAAAGACGGATTGGGAGACATCGGAGAGAAGGTGGCTGATTCCGATCTTGTCACAATCACACTGAATGGGATAAGAGATGAATATCAAATGTTCATCACTAGATTGGCGGCAAGGGAGAAAGCGCCTACATTTGAAGAACTGATAGGGATATTGCTGCAGAAGAGGAGTGGCGACAGAAATTGAAACCCCAGAGCGATGATCTTGCTCTGATGGTGAAACGACGATTATTCAGAAGGAAGTAGCCACAGCAGCAATTACAGTAACAACAGCAGCAGAGAGGAGGAGGTATATCGCAGAAGAGTCCGTATAAAGGTATGTCTGTAAATCATCCTGTAAAAAGATGTTATTATTGTGGAAAGAAGGGTCATATACAGATTGAATGCCTTAAGAAACAAGCCGATGATGCAAATAAAAAGTTGGCGACGTCAAAGCACAGAGGGTACTTTGTTGAAGAAGATGAATATTTTAGTCACGAATTTCGACTGTTCACAACTGACTATGTCCTTTCAGCAATAAATTAGGACGACATCTGGTATGTCGATTCTGGTGCATCCTCTCACATGACAGGTAAGAAGGAATGATTTGAAACTCTTGAAGAAAGTACATATGGATCGAAAATTTATTTAGGAGATGATAGTGGATACGAGATTAAAGGCTATGGGGATATTCTGGTAAAGTTACCAAATGGTGATATAATTCGTCTTAAAAATGTTTTATATGTACCCGGAGTTAAGAAAAATTTAATATCTGTATCCATGATAACTGATCAAGATATGCAAGTCAAATTCTTCAAGACTCATTGTGTCATAAAGGATTGCAGGAAATAAATTGTTGCAACAGGCGTGCGTGTAGGAAGCCTATACAGACTGGATGTAAAAAGTATACCACAGCAAGCCATGGTTGCAGGTGGATCGACAGCCGAGAAAATCTGGCACCAGAGATTCAGTCATTTGAATTTGCAAGACCTCATGTTATTGCAGAGAAAAGGTATGGTCGAGGGACTCCCTGTCTTTCATAGTACTCAGTTAAATTGTGATGGTTGTGCCTTAGTAAAATCAATAGAGAAGAGTTTCCTGTGCATGATAGAAGGAAGGAAAGAGATATCCTAGAACTAGTGCATACTGACATATGCAGACCTACGCAGACGAGGTCGCTAGGTGGAGCATATTACTTTCTTTTATTTACTGATGATTGCACCAGATATTCATGGGTTTATTTTATGAGTAAAAAGAGTCAGACTTTCCAGAATTTTATAGAATTTAAAAGCTTGATGGAAAAATAATTTGGAAAGAGCATAAAAATTCTCCGCTCTGATCAAGGGGGAGAATACAGGTCAGGGGAATTCATGAAATTTTGCAAATCTCATGGGATTGTTCAACAGTTTACAGTACCACACACACCACAGAAGAATGGAGTGGCAGAGCGCAAGAATAGAACCTTAGTGGAGTGTGCAAGGAGCATGTTACAAGGTAAGGGTCTATCTAATAGTTTTTGGGAAGAAGCTATTAATACTGCTATCTATTTAAAGAACAAAATTCCTACCAGATGTCTTGGCTTCAAAACCCCTTTTGGAGCTTTATATGGACTTAAACCAGCAGTAAATCATCTAAGAGTATTTGAGTCAAAAGCCTTTGCCCATATACCCAAAGCTGATAGGAAGAAATTAGACCCTAAAGCTATCAAATGCATCTTTGTTGGATATGGTACTGAATTTAAAGCATATAAGTTGTTCAATCCTGAGTCTCATAAGATATTTGCAAGCAGGGATGTAGTGATTCATGAACAGGTTCAAGAAGGGAAAGATGACAGTGATTATTGGCACATTCCATTGTTGATGGAGGAAAGCAGTGAGGATGAATGAGAGCAGGAGCAGAAAGATGAGTAGAAAGAAGAACAGGAAGAAGGTGATAATGCAAGCCCAAATAAATCTGAAGAAAACAAATTTGAGGTAAGTCCCCTACCAAGGAGATCAGGTAGGAAGACTTAAAAACCATCCAGATTGAAAGACTATGCTTTGATGTCAAATATTTTGAACATTGTAGAACCCACTAATTACAAAGAAGCTAGTCAATCTAAGGCATGGAGGGCTGCAATGAATGAAGAGATTGAATCTATTATTAGAAATAACACTTGGGATTTAGTTGAACTGCCTAAAGATAAAACACCCATAGGATGTAAATGGTTGTTTAAACCCAAAATGAATGCAGATGGAAGTATAGAAAAACTAAAAGCTAGGTTGGTTGCAAAGCGGTACTCACAACAAGAAGGTATAGATTTTGATGATACCTTTGCACCTGTCACAAAGTTAAACACTATCAAAATGCTTATTTCTCTAGCAACTAAGCACAATTGGAAGCTACACTAGCTTGATGCTAAATCTGCATTTTTAAATGGTGAATTAAAAGAAGAAATTTACTTAGTACACCCTGAAGGGTTTGTAAAGAAGGGGCAGGAACATCTTGTTTGCAGATTGAAAAAGGAACTATATGGCTTAAAACAAGCACCCAGGTCTTGGTACGAAAATATTGATTCTTTCTTTTTAGAGCATGGTTTTCATAGGAGTTTGAATGACCCAAATTTGTATACCAAGTACAATAAACAGGGGCAGATTATTTTGATTTCTCTGTATGTAGATGACATGATTATAATAGGCAATGCAGATAATTTGATCAGAGAAATCAAACGGCTGATGGCACAAGTTTTTGAAATGAAAGATCTCGGAAGTCTCCATTACTTTCTGGGATTAGAAGTATGGAGAGATACTAGACATAATTTTCTTACTCAAGGAAAGTATGCCAGAAGTCTGTTGGAAAAATTCGGTATGGATCAGTGTAGGTCAGCAACAACACCATTGCAGCAGAATTTGAAATTGTGCAGTGACGATGGCACTAAGGAGGTGGATGCCACTATGTACAGACAGCTAGTTGGGATTTTGATATATCTCACAACAACTAGACCAGACTTGGCATACTCTGTTAGTGTGTTGAGCCAATTCATGTCTAAACCACTTTAAAGTCACTGGGAAGCAGCAAAAAGTGTGTTGAGGTATCTTTGTGGTACTGTTAATTATGGTATTTTATACACTGACACATCTGATGTTACTCTAGCAGGTTTTTCAGATTCAGACTGGGCAGGTAACTTGGATGATCGAAGGTCTATCACAAGTTACGCATTCAGCATAGGATCTGGGGTCATAGCATGGAGCAGCAAAAAGCAGAGCATTGTAGCCTTATCTTCATGTGAAGCTGAGTACCAAGCATTGTGTGCAGCTACGTGTGAAGCGATCTGGTTGAAAAGGCTTCTCAATGATGCAGGAGAAGAACATAAAAACTCAACATCCATCAAAAGCAACAAACAGAACACCATTAAATTAGCATACAATCCAGTGTTTCATAAAAACACCAAACATATTGACACTCAGTTCCAATTTGTTAGAGAGAAACTGCAGTCAAAAGAAATCTGTGTTGAATATTGTAAAACTTGTGACATTATGGCTGATATTTTTACTAAGCCTCTTGCACATGTAAAGTTTGAATTGTTTAGAAGGATGCTAGGAGTTCATGATAATCCTTACTCCATTAAGGGGGGGAGTTGAAAATAATTATATTATTTATTTATTAATGGAGAAAAGGTTACATAAGTTGTAATGTATCTCCTTAGTTTAGGATTTGTTCCTAGAATTTAGGAGTCTGTTTGCAACTTCCTGATTTCTTGTGATGTACTTAATGATGTAATTTCTGATTCATGATTGTAGAGTGATCTCTCCGTTTGAGTGTAGTCTCCAGGTGCATTACTCACCTAAGAGCTACAACTCCTCCTTTTCAATTCTGTGCATAGTTTATCTGCTCTGAGACTGGTTATTCACTCGACTAATCCTACCATCACCCTGCGTACCTATTCGCATTAATGTTTTCTCTTCAAATCCTCTCCAATAAGTAGTAAAATTAATATTGTGGCAACTAAATCAGTCGGCAATGGCCTTGGACCTAATTATCTTGACTTATAATATTTTTTTTTATAAATGATTTTGTTTTCTGAAATCCTTTTCACTCAGAAAGTTGACTGGGATTATGGTCCTCTTCAAACTTTAGAAATAGCTAGGCATAATCACAAAGAAAACTGTATAATTTAGTTATCATAACAAAAAGTTGAAGTAGTGAGCCCTTTCTTTGAAACGTATTGGAAATTGTGCCACTCCATTTCCTTCTAACAAATCACAATGTATTATTAAAAAATATAACATGATGTATATTTCCAATGCATATTATTGCGTTTGGAAATAATGAGGGGATGGCTTTGAGATATCAGTGGTATATTTCTTATCTTCACACTCCATACTGAATAATGCATGTCTTCATCAATAACCTGTGTTACATGATTATGATTAATTTCTTAGAGGTTAATTTTTTAATTATTAAAATTCTGGAATGTTACATATTTAAAAGAAATAATTTAAATTATAATTCTATTAATTTAGAAATCTTTAATTTAATTAGTAGGACGAGTTAAGCTTTTTTTTTTATTCAACAATAAAGTATACTAGTTAAATTTTGTTTTATTTAACAATAAATCAGAGTATATTTTTTTTGAACTAGTGAGTACATTAATGGTTGATAAATATTATAATTAAGGACATTTGTTGTTAATGTTTCCTACTTTATGCTGAGAGGCTCATTCTACAATCAAATATGAGAGAATGTGTAATTTTATCTCACTTCACTTATAGTTGGCAAGTATCCCTTAAAAAAACATTTTAAATGAAAAAACATTATCCACTATAATGAAAACATAGTATATTTTGTCCATATTACCATATATGTGTGTGTGTGTTCATGTTTACATTAGTAAAATATTTCAATGTTGGAAAGTAAACAATTAAACTAGAAATAATTTAGTTACTTAGTAATAATAGAAAAAGGTGTAACTCATTCAATTTTAATATAAAATAAAAATATAATAATAAATTATTTAAAAATACAATACAAACAATGAAAAATTATATATGGTAGAGAGATAGAAAACCATTATAAATCTATGTTAATCACTGATTTACCAAACACTTAAAAAAATTAAATCTCTTGAAATGTTAATATTATTTCAAATTTTACATCTAAAAAAATATCGTCATATAATAAAATTTAATCTTTCTCCATCTTAGAAATACATTCATAATTAAAATGAATCTATACTAATTAAAAATTATAACACCATAATAAAGAATGTTTTTACATCATTCCTAGGTGCTTGTGTTAATATCCACACTTAGTCTGTTAGTGGCCGAGCTGCCTGCATCGGATTTAAATTTAAAACTGAAATTACCTAGGTTACTAATGAATCTCCTGCCTCCACCCTTGCCGTAGGTGTCTCCGCCTTTCCTACAGTGGCCTCTGCTAAGGGGGAGTGTGTGCAGTGAACAATAGTGGGCCCATCCAAACATACAGATAAAAAAATAAAAGCGAAGCCATCCTATTCAATGCTAATTTCATATAGATTAAAAGCAACCACTTTAGTTTCTAATATTTGAAATAAAAAATTCTATCAGTAAAGCAATGTACACCTGCACTGGTTGACAATGTGTACGAAGCAATGTATTAATGAGTAACAACGTACTTAATTTAGAAAATTAGATAAATAGAAGAAAATGTTAATATTGAGATGAGTTTTATTATTTATCTTTATTTTATTTTTTATTATATTTAAATGAAGTGTTTATTTTCTTATATTAATTTTAGTATATATCAAAATACTTTCAAATTTTGATGATGTTATTGGAAAGCTAATAATGGAATATTCAAAATATTTATTAAAATTAATTATATTTTATAAAAAATTTAATAAAAAATAATTTTTTATCAATAATTTATATATTCATCTTTAATATTTTTCTTCCAATTAACCTGTTTTGATATTCACATGTCTTAATCCTTCAATTTGTAAGGCTTGGTATTCAATTAATACATTCATATTTTATGAGTTGCCAACCAAGCTTGAGAGGAGGACATTGGGTTTAAAAGAATAAGTGGCCTTTCATGCTTTTTACTATTAATTCATGATAATGTAAAAATAAATGGATTTGATCTAAAAGGTGGGTTTATCACCTAAGCATTTATAACTTTCTAAACGATCATATATTTGAATTGTACCCTTATTGCCATTGAGTTCTCCCACAAACAAAGATGTCTAAAGTTAATTTGATGTTTAATTAATAATTTCACATTAATTTGTTGTTTAATTAGGTTATAAACTTAGGGTTCGAAAGTGTTTGGCTTTTTCATACTTAGGTTTACTACCTAAGTATTTGTAAATTTTTATGTGATCGTACATTTGAATTGGAATTGTACCCTTATTGACAATGAGTTCTCTCACTAACAAATATGTATCATGTTAATTTGTTGTTTAATTAGGTAAGAGGTCTCACATTAATTTGTTGTTTAATGAGATGACTTAATCTTTCAGGGGTTTACAATCTAAATTCACCACATAATTCATTGACATAATAGTGACAACAAATGTGCGGCAACTCCCTATTACAATAGTCACATCTCATTGTAAAATTGATTTGCTACCACTGTAACACTGAGTAATAGAACCACAAATCCTTAAGAGATGTAAGAGAAAGAGTTGAAGCTACATTGCAGTTAACCTTTGCAAAAGGTTGGGTTGTACATTTCTTTATAAATAGTGCTTGTATAATGTCAGTGTATAATATGGTGCTTTCATTTCAACTTTTATGGTGCTTTCATTTCAACTTTCATGGATATCTTTTGGGCTTACTTTTTATTAAAGTTGTTGAGCAATGATGAGGGAATAACCCATTTTTATTAATTTTTATTTTTTAAATAATTTATATCTACCAACCTTTCCATCCTATACTGAGATGGATAGGATGGAGAGCTTGGTAGATAAAAATTATTTGAAAGATAAAAATTATTTGAAAATATTTTTAATAAAATAAATAATAATAAATGTTTATATGAAAGTGAAAATAATTAATAAATATAAATTGTAAATGAATGTAAATCTAGTTAATAACATTAAAAATATATATATTTACTTTATTTAAAATTTTGAAATTAACATCTCAATTTAAAATATTTAAACAATATACTAAAATAAACCTTAAATAGTTATTAAACATGATATTTTATTTTGATATAATACTAGAAATTAATATTATTTTCATTAAGATAGTATTAATGAATATGATTGTAATAATAAAATTGGAAAGAGATTAAATTTTCAAATTACTTTTTCTTTGGAAATATTTTTAATAGAGTAAATAATCATAAATATTTATCTAAAAGTGTAAATAATTAATAAATATACAATTATAAATGAATGTAAATCTAGTTAATAACATAAAAAATATATATTCATTTTATTTAAAATTTTGAAATTAACACCTCAATTTAAAATATTTAAATAATATACTAAAATAAACCTTAAATATTTATTAAGCATGATATTTTATTTTGATATATAATACTAGAAATTAAAAAAAAAAAAATCAAGTCACCTCACATATTTAGAACTACAATAATGGAAGAAAATTAAATATATCTTGAGTAGCCATACCACAAAAATTCTTGTGCATATTTAGAACTACACTAATGGAAGAAAATTAAATAAACCTTTAAGTAGCCACCACAAAAATATATTTTCTCTTCTTGTGATAATTTTTGGGAGTAAATTTTCTTAATACAAATTCATTATTATTGTAAAATATTTTAAGAGATTTTTTTTTTCCCTTTGTCCTTTCCTTGTTTGACAAGTCCATTTTTGTCCTTTCCTTTTTTGTTTTTTTCTTAATTTGTTAATATTTTTAAACTTATCCTTATTTCAATATAACACCTTTTTGTTGTTAAAAAATCTATCAAATTCATATGTATATAAACATTTTTGGAAAAAATATTCCAAAATAGTAATAATTATATGGATAATAAATTGTCTGCAAAAATATGTTAGATGGTTTCTTTAAACCATATAATTTATGAATAAAAAAGAATAATAAAATAAAGTATTACATTATATTATTAGAGAAAATAATGTAAAATATTATCAGAGAAAATAATGTAGATGTAACACTGAGTTATTACAAGTTTACTATTTCTCTTTACTTTACCTTGGGTTAATTATTTAGTTATTGGGACTTCTAATATACAGGTTTAGAGTAAAGTTGACCGAAACTTAAACAAATCTTAAAAATGTTATTATGAATATATTTAGATGCATATTTTGTTAACAGATGGATGAGGCTAGGATTTTTGAGGAAGGACTTTGAACGAGTTTGTCTAATTACAAGTCACTTAGGGTGGTTATGATTCTTGGTTCTCTCTTCCTTGGAGATAAATGGAACTCATTGGGGAGAAGAAATAGTTAGTTAGGGAAGTTATCATTCTTAGTTCTCTCTTCTTTAGAAATAAATGGGTCTCAGTGGGAAGAAGGTGGTTCTCTCTTCCTTGGAGATAAATGAGTCTCAGTGGGAAGAGGAAACAGTCAGTTAGGGCAGTTATGATTCTTGGTTTTCTCTTGCTTGGATATAAATGGGTCTGAGTGGGAAGAGGGAGGTTTCCTGCTTACTATTTTCACTCGGGAGAGGAAAAGGCAGAGATGAGACTAGACCAAGATGAGTGCAGTAGTATGCTGCACTTGAAGAAAATTCTTGAGTTGGGTTGGACCTAGTGGAAGATTCCACAATGACAAACTTCAAACTTGACCTGGGAAGGGTCTTTAGGGTTACAAGGTGACTTGGATGTTCATTGTCACTAAATTTCTTGGGTAGTTGGGGAAGATTGGAGGAAATCATAACATGATTGTCTATCTCATTGGAAGGCTGGAGGGTACTCTTCTGAGTGAATTCTTGGATTATCCATTAAGCTCATATAAGAATTTTATTTTGGTTGTTGAAAAGAATGTCATGTGAATGTTGAGTTGAATACTGAATCTATTTTCTTGTCATTTTATACAATGTTAGTTATGAATAAGTAATGTTAACATGCATAGAATATGAAACAATGAATATGCTAGGTCTACATCAATATTGTGAATGAAATAACAAAGTTTACTTATATACTTGGTTAAGCTTCAGTAGACAGAGAAATAGCCCTGTAGGTTATGACAGAATGACCAACAACTTGTTAACCAAAGAGGACTTACTGTTTGTTTTGGTTAGTATGACCAATGGATGGTAAGCCATTGACTAGACAGTCTGATACCTTAGAGAAAAATAATATAGGAATCTAGAAAGACGAGAAAGAGAAAGTGGAAAAAAAATGTCTTTCTTTACACATTGTCTCAGAAGAATGAGTTTAACTAATTCATTATAGAAACCCTGGTGGGTATTATTAAAAAAAAATTACAAACATTCATCCACAAAATGATAACCACCTAGAACAATTGATATATAAGATCTTATTAACATGGCTCTAAATATAAGAAAGTTACAGAAGAAAAATGTAACAAATTAAAAATTATGTCGACGAGAACTATAGCAAAAAAATTCCACACTGTAAACATTTATATTAACATTGAATAAGCAATGATATATGAAAGGAAAGTACTAAGAGTATAATTTTTCTTAGTAATTTTGAAACCATGCTTATCAAAATTGATAATAA
The DNA here is from genome assembly GCA_034641835.2 of Pinus albicaulis. NCBI lineage: Eukaryota > Viridiplantae > Streptophyta > Pinopsida > Pinales > Pinaceae > Pinus > Pinus albicaulis. The sequence goes on along the minus strand of JAXQQM020082375.1, from coordinate 50,703 downwards.
GGAAAAATAAATATGGAACATAAGTATTTGGTCGCCAAGTGAAATATAAACTTAGTTCACCTCAAGGCACGAGGAAGCATATTTATAGTACATACATAAAGACAACACAACCTTTCCAAAAAACTGAAATGTTGTTCAAATAAAAACAACACGATTAAATGAACTTGACCTCACTTGAATAAGGAGGATTTCATCACAAGGATTACAAACTACAACATATATAAAGTCGACCGAGTCTAGGGTTCTCAAATTCTCAAACATAACTACTACTTCTAAAAACTCGTGAGTACAGGAAATGAACCCCAGGAAAATAAAAAATTAACTGATTTAAAAGAGCACAAGGCCTCTAGGCCAGACCTTGAGGGTTTTAAGTGAACCTGGAAAAAAATAAAGGGCACCTGGTTAATTATTTTTCTGGCAACGAACCCAAACCAGGAAGGACATGACCATGAGGAAAAGTAGGGGGAAATACTTGCAAAAGAAAAGAAAACAATAAGGGCACTAAGTATAAGCTAAACAAACATGTCTTTGTATAGTTAAAGAGAACTCAACCATTAAAGGTATAGTAATTATTTAAGTTAAATTGACAAATCTGTCAACCCAATCGAAAAATGTGAAATAAAATGAGAAAACCCTTAGAATATGAGACAGAAGGAAACAATGAAAATTTGTAGCTACAGACTCCAGAAAAACTATTTGGGTACCTGGACCATTAACCTGCAGAATCATATAATCCTAGTGTCGACCATATTGGTAATTTTCCTATGGCACGAGATAAAATTACTCAACAAATGAAAACACATCAAGAATTTCTCAACTTTGGTAAAGAAAATTCACAAAAATGTTACATATATCACCTACAACGAGTTGTAACATCCTCCTCCAACTTCTACCCAAGTAATCAGCCAACCAAGGTAAACATGCGACGAGAGGCCATTATAATGATATTCAACCTCCTAGGTGACCTTAAGGAAGTGGAATCGATGGAAACACATTACACAAACCTTGAATGGACTAGGTCTTTTTTAAATAAGTGAGCGTTCCTTTCACCCTCACGTAGCCATTGGAATATGTTTTTCTGTCTTCAATAAGTCTCTTCCTTCTTCCTTCTAACTTCAATATCTATCAGTACATGACCTTCCTCCTCCACCATAGTTTTTGTCCTCCCATTTCCAATCATAGTAGCTTGTACCTCATCCATTCTTTTCTCTAAACATTATTTCTCTTTAAAAATGTCCCAAATTCCTCCCAGTTCCATTGTTTGATGTGAAATTTCAATTCCATTACTTTGAGTTATAGCATGTGCATCTAGTTTCTCCCTTGTAGTTGAATTTAATTCCACCAATTCTTGACTTTGGGGAGTAATTCTTGACTTTGGAGCCAAAACCATTTGAACCTAAAAGGTTGGTTCCTAGGATATCTTTTGAGGTTGAGTTTGAGCCTAATGGGCCAGTGTTTTGATCCGAGGCATGGGAGGATTTTTACTTCTAGGTAAGCTTCCCTACTCATGATGTCTTTAGTCACAAGAAACATATCCAACGTGCTCGCGATCTAATGGGTACCTCCTCGTAATTTGTTCTAGGTAAAGACTCTATATCTAGATCCACATTCACCAAGTGGAGATCTTGTATTAGATCTTCGAATTTAAATGGTGTTGCATCCAACCTCTGTATCCTTCCTTTTTTTTTTCCAAAATTTGAATCAAATGAAAGTCCCCCCTTGATAATCCACCCTAGCCTTGGAAAATTTGGTGTAGGGATCAGAGCTCCTTGATAAATCCCTCCTTTCTACCTAACAATATGGCCCCATAAGCCACAAAGACCAAAAATTTTCCTCCGAACCAAGGTAGCGAAAGTGGTCTATCAATATACTTGGGGTAGACATCTAGTGATTCAAGAGAATTTCTCTAGGGTCTGAGATCATTGCCAACCCTCTCACACTACCTTTCGAATCTACGTCCATAGCTTCACATATTGTCCGACACCGAACTTGAATATCTTCCAATGCCGAAATCTAAACCTTGGTTTCCTAAAGAAATATTATATCCAATTTCTCTTTCATGATATTTTATTTTAAATAATGTTGATTACCTAAACTATTCATGCCCCAGATATTCCATGAAACCATCTTCATGAATTATCTTATGTTGCAGGGAATAAATACTTCGTTATCTTATTATTTTTCCCATAGTTTAACAAAAAATCACTTGTGTCCTGGAGGGATTTATATGATGTTTTATGCCCCTTGCGACTGTGATTTTTCATAGCCTTCTCTTTGGATTTATGCAGTTGTAATGCCCCTTTACGTATCTCCCTTGAGGAGCTCCCATTAGGGAAAGATTAGATTTCTTCCATTTATATAAATGTCAAAAATGGTGGAGTTGTTTCGTTGGGATCAATTTTACTTCTACCCTGGCCCATGTCCTTATAAATTCCAACATTATTGGCTTCCAGGTTGTCTTTTTCATCCTTCACCTCTAGAATTGAGGTCGTTTTTTTCCAGTAGTTCCTTTAGGAGTGAGTCTCTACTTGGCTCCTCTAGTGATATATACTTCATCAGCGCTAGGCTCTCCATTTCCATTATTTTTTCCATAGAAGTGACCTATTCAAGCATTAGAGTATTTTCTAGGGGTTCCACCTCTGAAAGGATGGTTAAGGGATTCTCTTCAACGACTGATTTAGGGTCAAATATCCTATGTTTATGAATAAATTCCTTTGAGGATTTTCCAGGTTGATGTCCTTGGATTTTCTTGTCACTTATTGGTTGCTCGTGAGATCTTGCTTATGTTAGTTTCTTGGCCTGGTATTCCTTGGTTCTTGCGGTGGCACGACACCTCGTGGGAACCCTTGTTTCTTTCCTGATCCCTTCACTCTTGTTTCTCTACTATACTAAGAGAAACATCATGAATCATGTGACCATTTTTGTGGCAACAATGACATTTGAAGGGGATGTGCTCGTAGTCCAAAGGATGGGTCCAAACAACATCATGGTACTCTATATCGATCACAATAGGGATGGGCTTCGTAATATTCATGTAAATGCCTATTCTGGAATAGGAAACATTCTTGCACCGCTTGTTTACCTCTAAAACCTTTAGAAATTACCCTATATAATTACCAATCCCTTCCAGGATATTGACTTCCTAGAAGTCATCCGGCAGCGAAAATATTCAAACCTAGATTGGGGCCGCCAGGAACTCCTTTTCTTGGTTGTAACACTCCTCCCAAAACCACATAAACAAACCAACATTGTTCATGAAGTAAGGCCCATTTTCTAAAACACTCTTTTGATCCTTCAGGTCTTCAAAAATTACTATGAAGAATCCTTTTGTCCTAAGTCGCAATTCTGTTACTCCTTGTGGTTGTCATTTCACTTGAATAAATTAGATTATTTATTGTTCTTTTGGCCAAATTCCCATGAACTTACAAATCAAGGTATGGTCCTTCATGCAGCTACAAGAATCCCCAAAGCGATTGTTTGGTGTAACAAACTTCAAAATGCCAATGGCTTTGGGAAGGAAATGACTCTACATACGAGCCTGCCATTGGGCCCCTAGAACGAGACTTTAATTGTTCCATGTTTGACTTCCCTATGAATTTGCTAGGGAGGGGGTCTCTTCCCTCCCTCCCACAATGCTCATGTGATGACACAACAAGACCAGATCTCCACAGAACCTAAACGATTGATCAAAAGATGTCAAAAGAAAACAAAATCGTTGCGACCAATTGTGAGATTGATTTAATTGATTATATTAAATATTTCAATTAAACCTAATTTTCTTAGAAAATTTATAAATGTATTTCTAGTTATTAAATAGTTTTTTTTGGCATATAAACTTAATTTCTATATGAAAAAGTTAAAATCTTGCTTCTATTTCTTTATTCAATATTTTTCAACGCTATTTTTCTTTTAAGTTTATTTCTTCTTTATAATTAATTTTTCAATGTGATTTTTCTTTCGAATTTATTTGAAGGGTTTTTCCATACGATTTTTCTTATTAAGCTTGTTTCTATTTCTTTATTAAATAATATTTTTTTTGGGTCAAGTGGTCTAAGTTCATTAGAGATTGCATTAGGCTTGACCTGTGGCTTGAGAAACCGCTAACCACGGAAATCTATGCTAAGCTAACTGGTTTTAACTTGTCTCTTGGGTTTAACTTATCTCCTCCTCAATAAGGTTTGATCCTCCCATCTAGTGGGACATGACTTTATTAAATAATTTTTAATGTTACTTTCTTTTTAAGTTTATTTCTTCCTCGTAATAATTTTTTCAATGCCATTTTTCCTTTAATTTATTTGAACTATTTTTCCATATCATTTTGCTTATTAATTTTTTAAAAAATTATTACTTTTAACATATTATATTTTTTTTTACTGAATACTTTTCTTATTTTAAAATGTTCTTCATGTTAACCTTATTTCAAATTATTTCTTTATTATAATTAAATCATTTCACATTTTTTATAATTAATTTTAAAATGTGTTTATGTATCAATTTTCTTTCAATTATTTTTCTAAAATTATAAATGATTTAGCATTTTTGTAATTGATTTTAAAATCATTTTTTCAAACTCATTTTTCTTATATTAAAATGTTTTCCTTATTAATTTTATTTATTTTGAATGTTTTTTTTATAATTGGTTTTCCATTTATTTCATTTATTTTGAATGTTGTTCCTATAATTAATAGATATACTTCTTAAATGTGTTCATTTCATTCCACTTCTTAAACTTGTTCATTTCTCTGATTTTTATCATAATAAAACTATTTATATGTAAACGGTTAGTAGATTGGAAATTAAGATGAATCTAGAGTTGTTTAATTATTAATTATTTTATTTTATTTTTATGAATAATAATTTATGATACATACAAAATTAAGATAGATCTAGACTTGTTTTGTATATATATATATATATATATATATATATATTTCATAAATATTTATCATAAAAAAATTAAATAAATAAAGATAAAAAAATAATGAAAACCCTAAATTATTAAATTGATACAAAAATCTAATTAAAAATGTTATGACACTTGATTTAAATAAAATATAATATAAATTGAAAAATTAGTTTTTATTTTCTGAAAATATATAAATAAATTGTTTTTTTGTTTTTATAAAGATACTTTGCTTATGTGTTTTTATGGAAGTCTAATGGTATAATACCAAATCATAGTAAATTTCTTAAACATTACATAATAAGTGCACAAAGATCATAGTAAACAATTTAAACGTTGCGAAAGAGTTGTCTAGCCACACCCACTTGTTAATATTAGCTACTAAAATTTTCTTTGCTTGACAATAGCAACTCAAATTTCCCAAATTAGAAGCAAAATTATGACCTTATTAACTTACTCTTATAAATTTTACAATTATTAATATAAAATTAATGCATAATATTTAAAAATATATATTTATACACATAAATATGGTTGAAATATTATTTTTATTATTATTATTCCTTTTTAATTTTCTTTTACCAAATTTAGGTTATACACATCTACATCATAAGAACAAAAATATCTACAATTTGAATGAGATGCATTAAACAGCTGTGCCGATAATAATGGATTTCAAATAGCTCGATTAAACACACCAATTCCAGAAGAATGATGGACCAAACCAAAATATTGACCCTCTACTCACTGAAATATATGGTATGATTTGAAAGAGCTGCATTAAACACCTGTACCGATAATAACCGATTTCAAATAGCTGGATTAAACACCTAATTTTAAGACCAATTCAGGAAGGAAGATGAACCATAGTATAGACTCCGTACTTAGCAGATGAACATTAAAAATGATTTAAATTCACATTTCCTACTAGTTCAAATTTTATTATCATTATCAGTGTTGAAGTATCATGTTCTTGTGATTTAATAGAAAGAATGGTTGTACTCAAATTTGGCATTTATGAATCTGCACGGCCGCCTATTTCTTTCGCAATTTGCTGTTCCTCGGCCTATTTGATATTAAGGGATATGCATTAGTGTTCAGTGGATATTTTAATGTTTTAAAAAAAATCATTTATTTTGATTATAATAAATATAAATTAAATTTCTTATGTGTATTTTTTTTGTGATTATGGAACCACTAAATTGTTTGGAAAAGTGTATTTAAAAAAAAAAAGGAAAAAAAGAGTTCTATTTTGAATTTAAGATTATTGGAGTTGTTTTTAGTGTCTTTTTTGGAGTTTCACGTGACTGAATCTGGTGAAAAAATTAAGGTAAAATCTTCATTTCTGTTATTGAAACTGGTTTTTTTGACTATAAATATGGATTCAGCACCCTAAAAAATCTCTAGGGCCCTACGATTGTGCAAGGTTATCCATCAAACTTCTATTTTCAATAAATTCCTATGGGAATTTCCAAAAATTAGACCTGAAAAAACTTTCATAAAAACCTTCAAAAAATTATTATAAATATATGATTATCTAACTATATGAGTTCTTCTTTTTATCTAGAAACTACTTATTATTGAGTAGTGTATGCATAAGATTGCTTCATCAATCTCCCACTACAAAAGTAAGAATGCTAGGTATTGGATTGTATTATGCCTCTCACTATAGGGAGTTGTCTCCATAAAATTCACTAAATTAACTCAAATCACTTCAATCACTTTATTTTAACTTTCATCTAGATGAAAATAAAATAATAAATTTAACTTAGTTAAGAAAATAACTACTTTATTCTCAATTTGAAAATTGTGATGTTATGAAAAAACAATATAAAACACATAAAAAAAACAATTTTAAAAAATCCTCTCATAAAAAAAATTACTTAAAAAGAAAGAAAAAAAAATCCCCATCAAATTTATACTGTGATTAACAACTTCTTTCACACGTCCATAACAGACCCTAATTGATTAATAATTTCACATCCATAACCCGCTCCTAATAATATTGATGCCAAGAGTGAATAGTATAAAAGTTAACTCATCCTTGTCTCCTATACATATTCTAATCCTACCTTAACATCCCGGGCCCTCGGGCCCTCAACTTATGTTACAACTAAACTAAGCCTATCACGTTGGACCATCCATGTCCAACATGACGTGACGCTTTATGCTCTCTAGAGGTCCCTCTCCTTTCTCTCCCTCTATGAATGGAGGTCCCTCTCTTCTCTCTCCCTCTATGAATTCTCTCTCTCCCCCTACGAATGGTGGGTCCTGAAGGTTATAATAAGATACCAACTTTATGAAAAAAAAAGGCAACATTGTGTTCTTGACCACCCAATCTAGAGCAGATAGGTTTGATAACTCGGAGACCTCCAACCTATTCCTGTTTGAATGGTGAGTCCTGGAGTCTATAATAAGATACCAACTTTATGAAATCAAAGGTAACAATGTGTTCCTAACCACTTAATCAATCCAGAGTAGATAGATTTGATAACTCAGAGCAAGAGAGAGAGAATTCTTCACAACGATCTGTGTTGTCATGACTTGGCAGTTGGATTGACTGTCCCTTTACCACTTGACGATCTGTGTTGTCATAAAAGTGTTTGTAGGAGCAAAAAATCATAGCGGAAACTAAATAATCACACAAAGCATAAACAAACATGAAGACACAGAGATTTAACGTGGTTCACCCAACCAATCTGGGCTACGTCCACCAATTAGAGGCATCGGCAATCTCATTCAACAAAAGGAGAATTACAACAGCAGAGTTTCTCATCTGCACTTCTCTTCCACTCACCTCACATTCCTCATGCATGTTTGCCTCTACAGGCTTACATTTTATCGCTGGGAGTAGAAACTGAATCATTAAATTCAATCACAACAAAAATAGGATGCAATAAATCCACATCAGGATTAGATGGAGTCAATTTAGCAACAAATCCTATTGTTTTTATATTCATTATATTTTCTCCAAATTTAATTAAAATAAATCTCAACAATCTCCACCTTGACAACAATTAGCTTGATACCCTATTCCATTACTATTTTTATCTTTTCTGCAAGCCAAGAGAAGCTAGACACCATCGTAGCTTCTCTAACAAAACTAGTTTCGTAAACATGTTTGCACGGTTTTCCTTTGTATGCGCCTTTTCAAGAGAGACTCCCCATTCAGTGATAACCTGTCTTACAAAATGGTACTTGATAGGTATATGCTTTGATTTACTATGATAGGCCGGATTTTTAGCCAAATGAATTGCACTTTGACTATCACAAAATAACTTAATGTTGTCTTGCAGCCTACCAAACTCACCAAACAAGCCTTTCAACCAAACCGCTTCTTTGCAAGCATGTGAAGTAGCTATGTATTCTGCTTCTGTAGTGGATAAAGCAACAATGTTTTGTAGCTTTGACATCTAGCTTATAGCTCCACCTGCAAGAGTAAAGATATATCCTGAAGTTGACCTTATCTTATCCAAATCACCTGCAAAATCAGAATCAACATATCTGCAAACAAATTCACTACTTCTGTTATAAGTGATACAGTAATCACTTGTGCCTCTCAGATACCGAAGCACCCATTTCACTGCTGACCAATGTTCTTTTCCTGGATTTGCCAAATACCTGCTGACAACCCCAACTGCATGTGAAATATCTGGTCATGTACAAACCATCACATACATCAAACAACCTATTACATTGGCATATGGAATTCGAGACATATATTCCTTTTCTTCATTTGTGTTAAGACATAAACTTGAAGAAAGCTTAAAATGGGAAGCTAAAGGGACTGAAATAGGCTTCACATTGTTCATACCAAACCTCAAGAGTATTTTCTCAATATACTTCTTTTGTGATAGCCACAACTTACCATTGCTCCTATCTCTGAAAATCTCCATGCCCAAAATCTGTCTTGCTGCTCCTAGATCTTTCATATCAAACGTCCTAGCCATCTGAGCCTTTAACCTGTTGCTCTCTGTTATGCTTTTGCTTGCTAAAAGCATATCATCAACATACAACACTAAGATAATGAACATGCCATTACTTAATTTCTTAAAGTAAACACAATGATCATATTCACTTCTTATATAATTTTGACTCAACATGAAAGAATCAAATTTCTTGTACCATTGTCGAGGCGACTGCTTCAGACCATACAATGATTTCTTGAGCCCGCAGACAAATTTCTTGTTGTGATTTTGAACAAAACCTTCAGGTTGTTCCATATAAATCTCTTCATCTAAATCTCCATGTAAAAATGCAGTTTTAACATCTAGTTGCTGTAATTCTAAATCAAGTAAAGCAACTAATGCTAACACAATCCGAATTGAAACAATTTTTACAACTGATGAAAATATCTCATGAAAATCAATTCCTACTTTCTGAGAAAAAACTTTTGCGACCAGCCTTGCTTTGTACCTGTCTTCTATATCATCAACACCCCTTTTCAATTTGTAAACACATTTACATCCCATAGTTTTTCTGTCTTTAGGAAGTTCCATCAGATCCCATGTGGCATTCTTGTCTAATGCCTTCATCTCATCCTTCATAGCTTCTTTCCACTTATCACTGTTAGAACCTTCTACAGCTTCCTGATAGCACAAAGGTTCATCATCATTAGCGGTTAAAGCAACTGAAGTAACATAATCATCATACCTTTTAGGAGGACGTCAGATTCTCCTGGACCTCCTTAAAGATGTTTCTGGTTCTTCCACAATTTGCTGATTATTATCTGTAGGAACTTCTTCATGGTCTGCATTTGAAACATGTTCATGATCTGCATCTGAAACTTGTTCATCTGGACTATCATCAGTATTTGAACTAGTTTCAAACTGAATATGTTGAAACTTAGGTACATTATCCTGTTTCAATTTATCATCTACATCTGGATTATTGAGTGAAGATTCATTGAATTTAACATCTCTGTTAATGATGATTTTGTGAGTAGTAGGATCCCACAACCTGTATCCCTTAGTCCCATCACCATATCCAACAAAGATATATCTTTTTGATTTAGGATCTAATTTAGAACGCTGATGTTTCAGAACTAGAGCATATGCATCACAACCAAAAACTTTCAGTTTAGAATAATCACATGGATGACCTTTCCATACCTCTTGAGGAATTTTGCATCCTATTGCAGTTGATGGTGGTTGACTTATCAAGGAACAAGCCGTAGAAACCGCTTCTGTCCACAATTCCTTCTGCAAATTGGCGTTACTAAGCATACTTCTTGCTCTCTCTAAGAGAGTCTTGTTCGTGAATTCAACAACTCCATTTTGCTGAGGAGTATATACAGTAGTTTTATGTCTTTTGATCCCAGTGTCCTTGCAATAATTATCAAATTCCTTTGAAGTAAACTCACCACCATTGTCAGTTCTTAAACATTTAATGGTTCTACCAGTGATGTTTTCAACTAATGCTCTAAACTGTTTGAAAACTGTGAATACATCAGACTTCTTCTTTAACATATAGACCCACACTTTTCTAGAGAAATCATCAATAAAAGATACAAAATATGACAATCCTCCATATGAGGTCGTAGGAGATGGACCCCAAACATCAGAATGGATATAATCAAGGATTCCCTTACTAGTATGTTTTCCAGTTTTAAACTTCTGCTTGCTTTGTTTCCCATATAGACAATGTTTGCAGAAATCTAACTTAGAATATTTTAAACTAGGAAGTAACTTACGATCAGATAAAAATTTTAATCCTCTTTCGCTCATATGGCCCAACCTTTGATGCCATAAACGAATAGAATTATTGTCATTTTCAGATACTGTAGAAGCATGATCTGACTCTGTTCTTCCTTCTAACTGATAAAGATTTCCAACCTTCTTTGCTTTCATGACTAGTAAAATTCCTTTATAAAATTTCATTACTCCACCTTGAATAAAGGTTTTATATCCATTATTGTCTAGTACTCCTAGTGAAATGAGGTTTTTTCTTAGTTCAGGTACATGTCTTACATCAGTTAGAATTTTATTTGTCCCATCAAACATTTTAATCTGGACGCTTCCAATTCCCACAATATTACATGAGGCATCATTTCCCATATAAACCACTCCATCATCAATTGATTTATAAGTTTTAAAACACTCTCTATGAATGCACATGTGATTTGATGCACCAGAATCTAACAGCCGATGTTGATCATGATTAGACAAAATAACTGATAACACTTCATCACTCATACCTGAAATCGATGCCGAACTTGTATCTGTCGTGTTTGCTTCTTTCTTCTCTGTCGAAGAGTCTCCTTTGGATTTTTGCTGTCTCTTTCAACAGTCCTTCTTCAAATGTCCTGATTTGCCACAAAACCAACACTTTACATTACTCTTCTTCCCTTTCGATTTTGACCGCGAGTTGTTCTGCTTACTGAAGCGTCTTTCTTTAGAACGACCTCTAAACAATGATGTAGAGGTTTCTGAATTTGACCTCTTCCTTGTTTCTTCAGACAACAAAGCTCCAACAACATCATCAAACTCAAGGGTTTCTTAAGAACTAAGACTTATAGAAGTAACAAAATGATCCCATGACTCGGGCAACGAGCATAATGAAGTTACAGCTTTATCTTCTTATTCAGATTTTACTTCTATACTTTCTAACTGCACCAAGAGAGTATTAAAGGTATTCAAATGATCAGTAATTGATGTACCTTCCTTCATGCGCAAGTTGTACAACTGTCTCTTCAGAAGAATCCTATTGGTTAAGGATTTTGTCATGTACAGCTTTTCAAGCTTTGTCCACAAACCAGTAGTAGTTTTCTCTGACACGATGTTAAACAAAAAATCATCCTCCAAACACAATCGAATGCCACTCAGTGCTCTTTCATCCATGTCACTCCATTCGTCATCTGTCATGGCAAAAGGTTGTTTGGCTTTTCCCAAAAGCGCCTTCGCCACACCTTGTTGTACGAGTATTTCGTGCATTTTCACTTTCTAGATCTCGAAATTGTTTTTCCCATTGAACTTTTCAATCTCAAATCGAGCACTTTGTGTTTTTGTCATGTTTAGTAGCTTGTATAAAAAATCTCCAATTTCAAATCTTAATAATGAAGATTTTTATTTTTAATCAAAAAATATTAATTTTGATTAAAAATGCTCTTTATTTTAAAAAAAATACCCTTCACCCTAGGCCCAACACAAGTGCATATATTAGACCTTTTAAATTAATAAAATGCCACCATATATCGATATATTGCCACCATTTTCAATATAATCGATTTTTTTTTTTTTAAACTTCAAAATCGATATACAAATACAAATTGATTTTTAAAAAAATGGCAATTGCATTATTGCATATAAATGCAAATTCAATCGATTTAAAAATTGGTATTTACCAAAATCAATTTGAATGGAAAGCCCTCACCGTTCAATGGAGCTAAGGGATATCTCACACGTTAACGCAGCCTTAACTTCTGCGTTCATAGGACGACAGCTTGGCAGTACGCACGTAGTAGATTCGGCTGTCACGCGTAGCTCTTGGCGGCTTGGCAGCACGCACGCAGTAGCTCTTGGCAGCTTGACAGCACGCACGCAATAGACTCGGCTGTCACGCGTAGCTCTTAGCAACTTCAACCATCTCATGGCACTAGGATGGCAGCTCACAGTGTCAATGCTTACGGCAAGTCCATGGCTCATGGCTCATGGCATCATGGCAGACAGCAAGTCCATGGCTCCACGGCTCGGTCACTGCACGGCATAGTTTTAAAAACCGGCCAGTTTGAACCGGTAACAGGCCAAACCGGCCGGTCAGATGTGCCTGCGGTTGAAACCGGCCAAGCAACCCAGTTGAAGAGGGTATTTCACCTTTTTTTGCAATAAACCGGACCTAACCGGTCGGTTAGGAACGGTTCCTAACCGGCCAGTTACTTGCTAACCTTCTACGCGGACCCACACACGGCCGCAGTTAAGCTTTAGGGCTGATTTGTTTATAAGGGGGGGGGTTCATTTAACTACTCTTTCCCTATGCGGACCCACGCACGGCCAGAAATAGGTTTTAGGGCTGATGTGGAGGTAAGGGAAGCATTGACATTTCATGGTAATGTTAAAAATTTAAGTAAAAGGATGAAAATGAAAAATAAAGGGAATGTCACTTTTTCATTTTCATCCTTTTACTTAAATTTTTAACATTACCATGAAATGACTCAGGATGTTTAAGAGTGGTTTCGACCTCATTAGATTTCATATGGAGAAACTAGAATTTTAGGTTTCACTCAAAATTCAGCAGACTTAACGGTTTTCAGGGTTTCATGGTTTGGGAATTTGCAATGTTTCCATTTGATTCTATCATGTGTAAGGGAATGATATTGGCATTTGATCAAGAGCATGAAGTTCTTTAAGAACCTTGATGTACCCTTCAATCAAAGGAAAACAACTAGTTAGGCATGCTAATCTTTTTCTATCGCATTTTAAGGTTGAGGAGATGAACTCTTCACTCAAACCAAAATCATTGGTTAGGCATGTTAAACTTTTTCAATTTCTATCATGTTATAAGGTTGAGCAATCCAAGTTTGAAGACTTTGAGCTAGATGATGTTTATGTATCTCTTGTTGATGATCCCATTTCTAGTAGCGATGAATCAATGATGAGTTTCATGAGAGACCATGTTGCTCAATGATTTGTAGTTTTGATGTCTATTTTTGCTACTACTACTACTAAAGTTGTAGAGGAGTTTTAGGAGTCCTCAAACTTTGAGCCATATTATTTATGTAGCTCATGTTGATGATCCCTTGTCTAGTAGTGGTGATAATTTGATCATGATGAGGAGTGATTATGTTGTTGATCACTAATATGTAGTCTTGTATTAGGCCAATGGCCTCATAGCTTGTAGCATTGTTTTTGGACTTTATGGGCCATTTGGAGCCTCATTTCCTATGTATTTTTCGATGATATGCATTGCACTCGGTGCCATTTTGATATATTCACCTTTGCATGGTATATAAATGAGCAAACTTTGCATATTTTGTCTCTATTGGCTTGGAATCACGGTTGCAAATCTTAAAAATAGTTTTTTTTATTAAAAAAATAATTATTTAATGTATTTTTTTAAAAACCAGTTCATTGAGATCTAACCGCTCCCGGTTAGACCGGTTCCGGTTAGAAACCCAGTTCATTAGGTCCACCGGTCCGGTCACCAGTTCCGGTTTTAAAACTATGCAGTGCACAGTTCAACGCACAGGTCTGGTTTCTTCTACCAGCTCATGGCAAGCATAATAGTCCACGTCTCTCTGTGCAGCACTCTCACCAGCGACTCGAGCTCCGATACCAATTGTTGAGAAAAGCAGCGGAAAAATGTAAATAGACAATCAAACACACAGCATAAAACATGAGACAATAGATTTAACGTGGTTCACCCAACCAATCTGGGCTACGTCCACCAAACAGAGGCATCGGCAATCTCAATCAGCAAAAGGAGAATTACAACAGTAGAGTTTCTCATCTGCACTTTTCTTCCACTCACCTCACATTCCTCATGCATGTTTGCCTCTACGGGCTTACAGTTTATAGCTGGGAGTAGAAACTGAATCATTAAATTCAATCACAACAAAAATAGGATGCAATAAATCCACATCAGGATTAGATGGAGTCAATTTAGCAACAAATCCTATTGTTGTCATGTTCATGAGATTTTCTCCAAATTTAATTAAAAGAAATCTCAACATGGCCTTCACTAAGACTTACGGCTATTAGTCTTGGTCTAGTGCATGACACATGTAATAGAGAATCACATACATCACTCCATCTTAACATAGGAAGGACATACTACAAGTTTCTTCCAAGCAAGAAACTTACCACTAGGCTCCGTCTCAACCAGAGTCTTGTAGCGAAAATCCAGCTACTCATGAAGAATTCCTCCCCTCGATGTCATGGATTTTGATGTTTGAGGAATCTTCAAGTTTTGGCTTCATAGGGCACAAATCATCCATCACTTTCAGTCACGAGTCATGTCCACTATTAGAAAGTGATTCATCAGTCCTTCTCATCTGGTTCACCTTTATGCTACGCTGCTTTTCTTCGAATCATCTCCAAGGATCATACATCCTTTCTCATGATTAGCAGCCCTACACAAATTCATCCAGATAAACATATACATATGAACCTTTTAAAACAAAAGTTACCTCAATGATGATCTTTCACCATGACATCTTCCTGTAGTCATCAGTATCCTCTGTTCAGATTGACACATTTTCTAATGATATGTTTTGTCAAGGGTCTTCTTATTTACTATACTTTTGTCAGAGTATACATATCCTCCCAGGAGATCTCCTAGTCACATCTTATTGGCTTCCGGATGATAACAACCTCTTGACATGGTTTCATTTCATGATCTCTTCATTTCTGCACATTCTCCATTCCCAGGAACTTACAATTTTTCTAGTTTCTCGTTCATATGCAACCTCCTCATATTCCATGAGGACATATTATGTTGATTTCATCTGTCCGTGCATCAAGAGATACTCCTCCATAGATCATACTTCTAAATACAGAAGTCCATTACCTGCAACCATATGACATGACTTCACAGTATCTGTAATATTCCTAATTAGCAATGGCTAATTGGAATATTCGATTTTGCTCAATTTTGCCTTCTATAGTTTATTTATAAATAAAAAGGTGAGTTGAGGGGACATAACTCACTTTGGGAATAAAGTCACTCCCTAGTAGCACAATGTTGTAACTTAAAGGGAGCCAAGGGGGCCAAGGACCACGTAGAGAGGGGGCCCATGTATGCACTAGGAGGGACTGCGCAGATGGAGAGGAGCACGTGGCAAGAGGGAGGCTACGTTGAGGAGATGGGCCTTAGGGTTTTGAGAGAGGCCAACGCTATAAGAGAGGGAGGGGCCTCCTCATTTGATCATTCGATTTTATGCATTTGAGCTAGTCACTTTGACTTCTTGAGCATGCTGGTTGTTTAGCCTGTCTGCAGCACTATTTAGTGTATTGAGTGTCTCCGATCGAAGATCTCACCCTTGGCCCCGGGGGACTTCGAGTGCCTGCTCGAGCAAGGTAGTTTCATCATCGTTTTGTGGGAGGATTGATGTTTGGGTTTTCTTGCGGAGCTGGGCATATAGAGACTGCGCAGTCTTGAGAGGGAGGACGCAGTCCATTCTAGGGGAGCTCTAGATTGAGTTTCTTGCAGGGGTTTTGAGCTTGGAGATTGAGCAAAGGATCAGCCTTTGCCTGTGGGAGGATTTTGGTGGAGTTTGAGGCTGCATTTCAGTGGTTTCTATTCATCCTTTGAGCAGAGCCTTGGAGGACAGCGTAATTCCCCAAGGGGGTGATTTTCGGGGGTCAACCATTTTAGATATGGTTTCTGGGTTTTGCTGTGGTTGATGAGTAGAGGTGGATTCCATATTTTCAGCTCATTCCGACAAGGGGATCAGCCCCAAGTCATCAGCTCATTTCAGCCGTAACAGCTACACGGCAATTTTCCAGCAGCTGGGATGCAGTTCAGAGAGCAGCCATATCTTGGATATTCTGAGAGTATTTCTTCACTTGCCTTGAGCAAGTCTAGGTGCCATCACTCTGATCACCTATTGTACTTTGTTATATTTCTCAGTATAATAAAATGGTTTAGCATTCTCTCTCTATATTTCTGGAGCATTTGTCTTACATTCTATCTATGCTATTGTATGTCTGCTTTACTGTTATTTTTATATATCTTCGGGCATTCTAGTTCTATACCACTTGGTGTGTTTTTCTCATACTCTTAGACAGAGTCTGGAAAGGGCCAGGTAGCCTCCAGATCTCACCCTCTTCTCAGAGGTGAAATATCTGGTAAACGCCCTCCCAGTCTATCTCTAGTTGGAGTTTGCTTATGTTTTAGAGATATCCCCGAAACGGGATATTACAGTGGTATCAGAGCATAGTTCTGGCTCAGCCTGTGGAGCTAGTTGTCTATGACACCGGGGAAGAGGCCCTACATTTGTTACAGAGGCAGAAAGTACATAGATCTTGAGCGTAGGTTGGAGAACACCTACGGAGAGAGAGACTATGTTCGAGTGGTGGACACAGAACAGGAGGACCTTGTGATAGACGCAGAGCAGGAGGAGCCTGTGTTAGATTCAGAGCAGAGAGAGCCGATGGCAGATGATAGTGAGGCCAAACAGTTTGGGGAGCCACTCCTCAAATCGGTGCAGGATCTAGCGAGACAGATTGAGGTGATGGGTCAGAGATTTACTGCGATGGAGGCTAGACAGCGTGAGACCCCACGAGTTTTCCAGGTAGGTGAGGGATTGGGTACATCCCACCATTTTCCGAAGCATGGTGCTACTCAGCGTGATGCTACTCAGCAGATGGCTTCACATGCACCTACATGCTCTACCATGCCCACTTTTCTGGGAGCTGACACGGGGGCAGGAGCCTAGCAGGAGACAGAGCCCGACCATATGGGCGATTATTTTGCAGAGTATCAGGCCTATGGGCAGGAGTTTAGGGATGCTCTCTCATTCAGCAATTTTGTTCAGCTCCAGCAGGACAGTAGATCCCGTGACCATCATAGAGGGCATCGACATTATCATGATGGAGATACCCACCGCATAGCTAGCAGATTCCACTTGCCCACGTTTGATGGTTCAGCAAACAATTCGGCAAAGTCTTGGGTAGAGAAGCTGGATATCTATTTCCAGCTTAACCAGATGTCGGAGATGGAGGCCATCAAGATGGCGACATTACATTTGGATGGTAAGGCCCAGGACTGGTGGTTCCATGGGATGGTTACACTCGGACATTCTACAGTGACGACATATGCCGAGTTCACCAGGAGGTTGATAGAGAGATTTGACCGGAGGGATCCGGAACAGCACTTTGTTGAGTTGACGAGGCTCAAACAAACCGGGAGCTCAAAAACATACATTGCAGACTTCTTGAGGGTTTCAGTGATGGTGCCAGATCTATCCGCGACACGGATGATCTATATGTTTTTGGAGGGGTTAGCAAAGCCACTTCGAGGTCTAGTTAGATCTACTAGACCAGCCACACTCCAGGATGCTATTAGCAGGACCTAGGATTTACAGGATGCATTGCCCAGGACTTGGACACCTTACCCCCAGAGACAGGCTTTCCAGCCCAAGGGGAAGGATGTGAGGATTCCGCCTCCAAAGGGGAATCCAAGACGGGCACAGATGGATGATGATGCCAGGAGAGAGCTGAAGAAGAAGCGGTTGTGCTTTACTTGTCAGGAGCCGCGGGCACCGGGACATAGATGTGCTGCTGGCAAAGCACATTTTATTGAGGTCTTCTCTGAGAGCAGCGGGGAAGAGGATGAGGAGGATGACGTGGAGGCAACAGATAGCCATGCAACGCAGGATCCTTTGCCACCTCCACCACCACCAGCAGGTAGTGCGGCTTTTGCACCTATCGGAGGGGCCCTTGCAGCATTGCGAGGAGTTCCCAAGTATTTGACGTTCCGCATACAAGGGATAGTACGTGGCCAGCGAGTATTAGTTTTGGTTGACAGTGGGGCAACCCACAACTTCATCGATGCACAAATGGTTGAGCGGAGAGGTATTCAGACTGAGAGCTTCGATGGATTTTCAGTTTTGGTCCTAGAAGATCAGACCATGATGTGTGCTCGTTATGTTCTAGAGTTATCAGTGAAGATGGGCACCTATACACTGACTGATCACTTTTTCGTGGTCAATATTCCGGACACCAACATGGTACTAGGTGTTCAGTGGCTTATCACTCTAGGGAAGGTCACTACAGATTGGAAGGCCCTAGAGATGGAGTGGGATGATGAGAAGACAGGGAGGCATGAGAAGATACGGGGACAACACACATATCCGCCTCAAACTGTTTCGGCTCATCGGATGGAGGCATTCTTCTGAAAGGGAGACGTAGAGTGGGCAGTGGAGCTGTGTGCATCAGAGGCAGGGACTACAGGGCAGACAGTGCACCCAGAGATACAGTCCATCCTTGACAAGTATGCCACAGTGTTTGGGGATATTCTGCCGGGATAGCCACCGGACTGGGGGTTTGAGCACACCATTGAGCTTGAGGAGGGCATACAGGCAGTGATTATTATCCCCTATAGGCATCCCAAAGCCTATTGGGATGAGATTGAGCGGGCCATCCAGGAGTCGCTGGCTCTTGGGCACATTCGGCCAAGCACGAGTCCTTTTGCTTCTTCCATGGTGTTGGTGAAGAAGAAGGACGACACCTTGAGGATGTGTATTGACTACAGGACCCTGAACAAGAAGACCCTGAAGAACAGGTACCCTATACCCAGGATCGATGAGTTGATGGATGAGTTGAGAGGAGCCCAGTTCTTCTCAAAGATTGATTTGAGATCGGGGTACCATCAGATTCACGTGAGGGAACAGGACATTCCCAAGACAACCTTCAGGTGTCACTATGGGCACCTTGAGTTTTTGGTGATGCCCTTCGGGCTAACCAACGCCCCAGCGACATTCCAGTCTTGCATGAATCACATCTTCTGTAGTCACTTGAGGAAGTTTGTGTTGGTGTTTTTTGATGATATCCTCATTTACAGCAGGACTTGGGAGGAGCATCTCCAACACATTGAGGCAGTGTTGCGCATTTTGGAGTAGCAGCAGTTCTATGCCAAGCTCTCCAAGTGTGAGTTTGGGTTGACGAAGATGTTGTACTTGGGACATATCATAGGGGTGGACAGAGTGAGAGTCCACGAAGAGAAGATCAAGGCCATCAGAGATTGGCCGGAGCCGAGGAACATGACAGAACTTCGGGGATTCATCAGCATTTATACTTATTACAGGAAGTTCGTCAGGAGTTTCCCACAGCTTGTTGCACCCCTTACATATTTGACGAAGAAGGGGGCATTCAGTTGGTCGGATACAGCGCAATGAGCCTTTGACAGGCTCAAGGAGGTGATGAGCAGCTGCCCAGTGCTTGCATTGCCAGATTTTACGCAGCCATTTGTTTTGGAGTGTGATGCGTCGGGAGAGGGGATCGGCGCAGTATTAATGCAGGGAGGACACCCTATAGCCTTTGAGAGCTGGAAGCTCCTTCCACACGAGAGGTTGTATTCTATATACGACAAGGAAATGTTGGCCATTATGCATGCATTGGCCTAATTCCGACAGTATTTAGTGGGTAGCAGGTTCAGGGTGAGGACTGATCACAATAGCCTCAGGTTCTTTTTGGAGCAAAAGCAGCTACAAGAGAGGCAACAGAAGTGGATCAGTAAGATCCAAGCATATGACTTTGACATTGAATATGTCAAGGGTAAGAACAATGTGGTAGCAGATTCCTTTTCACGTAGACCAGCCATGTTGTCTCTTATGAGCTTGGATATAGACTGGAGGGCTTGACTTTTAGTAGAGTACTCCAAGGACAGATTTGCATGTGAGGTTCTGGATGGACAGGTGGCGGATGACAGGTATAGGGTGGTCGATGAGATCATCTACTACAGGGACCGGATCTTCTTGACTGAGGGATCTCAGCTCAAGAAGAAGATACTTCAGGCATCACAGATTCACCTTTGGCCGGCCATCAGGGGTTTACCAAAACCTACAGGGCCATTAGAGAGAGGTTCTCATGGAAGGGCCTCAAGGAGAACGTACTCCAGCACATCAGGGAGTGCGATGTTTGCCAGAGGAATAAGGGGGAGATGAGCCATCCCGCAGGATTATTGCAGCCTCTTCCCATTCCGGAGGGGAAATGGGAGAGTATTTTGATGGACTTCATCACAGGGTTTCCCATGGTGTAGGGCAAGGATTGTATCTTTGTCGTCATTGATCGACTGACAAAGTATGTGCATTTTTTCGCCATATCCGCGCACTACACAGCAGCACAGTTGGCCGAGCTGTTCTTCAGAGAGGTTTTCAGGCTACATGGTCTTCCTAAGTACATCATCAGTGACAGGGACAGCCGCTTCATGGGCGGATTTTTGCAGGAGCTTTTCCGGTTGGTGGGGACGGAGTTGACACCGAGTACCAGTTATCACCCATACACAGTGGGCAGACGGAGATAGTTAACAAGTGGTTGGAGGGCTACTTGCGTAACTATGTCAGTGGGCAACAACGAGCATGGTTGAAGTGGCTGCATCTGGGAGAGTACTGCTACAACACTACACATCACATGTCCATTGGTATGTCAACATTCTCCTTTTGTATGGATATCACTCTTTGTCTTTTGCTGATGTGATGTTTGGTGCTAGCAAGGTTCCAAGAGCCAAGATTTGGATCCAAGAGAGTCAAGACATTCTCCGAGCTCTCAAGGATAAAATGGCTACAGCACAAAACCAGCAGAAGCTGTATGCTGACAGAGGTCGGGTGGCGAGACAGTTTGAGGTAGGGGACTTGGTCTACCTAGGATTACAGCCATACCGACAGTCGTCACTGAAGCAAAAGGGAGCTGAGAAGCTAAAGCCCCGCTTTTACGGGCCATACAGGGTGATACGTGTTAGGGATCTGTAATTTATTAGCAAGATTGGCAGAGTCGAATTACAGAAACAACATCGTTTCAACCAACTTTGGGATTCTAGGATCTAGCCCTCCTGAATCCGGAGAGGGATCTCTCCAATATGTACAAAGATGGATTTGTCTTTGAAGTTTTGGGTTATGATATTAGGCTAGTTATGAAGGCCAAGGGTTTGTTTTGTTTTTTGGATGGTTGAGCATGATTACTTTTTGAGGCGTAAAGTCCTGAATGCAAAGAGTTTCAAAGGTGAGAAGTTTCAAGAAAATAGAACATCTTTGGCTAAAAGATAGATATAACGCTGGTTTTTAGTCCATTGGGCTATGGAGTCATATCTAGACTTTAATTGAACAACAACATCAAGAGTGATCCAAGGGGAAAGTCATCTATACCACAAGATTATTTGAGATAGAGTGATGGGATGGAAACAATAAAGTGTTGGAGATGGTGGAAACTGATAATAATTTCACAAAGGATTTATAGTCAGTCCAAACAAGAAAAGCCTCTTAAGTAACTATTTAAAACCAACCAAGTGCAGGGCTAACCATTGACCTCTTGGGAAAGTTTGTATTAAAGCAGCTTAATTGACAAACAATCCAGTAATCCACATAATTACCTTCAGAAAGTATGAAAACATATAAGAGAAACAAAGTGTAACTTAAGATCAGATAAAGTACTTTTAAACCTATTCTGCTTTCAGTCAACACCAAGGGAAACTTTCAGAATCTGCTTTTGGAGAAAAACTAGGACCAGGGCACACCATATCTTCCATAGTCATCTTTAATAAGCACAATAAGGAAAATTACTTTCAAGAACAATATTTTTAAGGCAAACAGTAGGACGATGGAACTCCAGCATTCGTAACTACTTAACTGTATTAAATCATTATTAAATAACAATTCAGAGGAAAACATTGAGATAAAGTTTTTCAATTAGAGAAGGTTACTAATGTACAATAGGTCCTAACTCTGCAAATGATGTTCTTTATCAGAGAAATAGTGAACAATATGACATACATAGAAGGAAAACAATAACAAAGAGAGAGGCACTTCACCGATGATATAGACCAGGATCCCAAGAAACAGCTTTTATATTGATGTCAAACCAGTTACAGTCTTCAAGTCCAATGTTTCAGTTCAGCAATCATCTTCACTATTCAGCCTAACTAATCTATCACAAGCAAGGCTCCAAGGGCCAGTGAACACTATTTACAATCAGAAGTTTAAGCTCAAATGTATCTCAAAGTTCTGCAACCAACAATTTCTCATCTTCTACTGAGGTATTTATAGAAGAATGAGGAGGTGAGATCTAACAAAAGATCTCTTAAGATAATAAATACAGATTCAAGATTTCTTGGCCTTTTGAGGGGCTCGATGAAGAAGTTTACAGGTGGAACACTGTATTAACTGTTTTACATTTATGAATTAAGCTCGGCAGGAGCTTTATTTGACTTTGAGGCTCTGTGTAATATGGGAGTAACTCTGCAGATATTTGTTGCATTTAAGTTCCTTGCAGCAGTAATTCCCTGGCTGTGCTGGAGGCGAATATTTGATTTTCTTCAATAACTTCGGCCTCTGTTTTGAAAGGTTTGAGGCAACAGGTGGCTCTGTGGTAGCTGGGAGAAATTGATTAACCTCATATGTGGCGGTGGAGGTTTCCTGTCTGATAATCCTTTATGCTTTCTTCTTTAACTGTGTTTTAAATCGGGGATTAGGCTTTTGATAACCGTCTTAGCCGTAATTCCCATAAAACTGTCTTTATTCCTCTGTTCTGATATATTGGGGTCTTCGACACTGATACTCTTTAATTGTGCCCGATTCATGGTGTTCCGCTGGAGTGCAGGGTTACGCAGGGACGATATGGCATCAATGCCTCACGGATCATTGACGAGACGTGAAAGTTACACCCTGCAAGTGATTTCCTGTGATAAATCGAAAGCAAGAGGGTTGTCACCCTCTCTTTCGAATTTTCTTCGAACATAGCGAAAAGATCATTAAACCTTGCAAAATACAAACAAAATGTTATAAAATCCTGCATATTAGGTCAACTGCATCGGAAGGCGTGTCGAGGAAGCGGGGCCGTTGGATGGCATCATCCAACGGTCAAGATTGATCGAGAGAGATCGTGGACCGGATGGAAAAGGGATTGAATCTGAGCCGTCGATTGCACAGAGATCGACGGCCGGGAAAGGAAGTTGAAAGTCAAACGGAGAGAAAATGGGCGATGAAATGTGGACCGTCAATCTGCAGATCAGATCGATGGCGGAGATCGCTTGGACGACGCGTCGTAGCCTAGTTATCGCATGGGCACCTTCGTTAATTGTCGGGCATCTTCGGCGAGCGATCACCGTTGGATGGCCTGGCCCAGATCGGACGGTGGACAGCGATATCGCTGGGCATCCATGTCCGAGCAATAATGCGCGATGGACTAAGGTTATGCGCGATGAACGGCGGTTTTGAAAAAGGTACAGGGGACGCGTGGCGGCAAGCGTGTGGAATCGCTGCCAATCAGGAGAAAACCACCTTCCGCCCACAGGCCGTGCGATAGATACCACGCGGTATTTGGAAACAGTGCAAGACATGGCGGGATCCACCGGGTTTGATAGGTTCCGCACCGTCGAATCTGCAAATCAGATCAACAGTAGAGATCGCTCAGATTTCGGACCGGCAGAGAATTTTATAAAATAAAATAAAACCCAAAGTTTACGAATAACAAAGGTTTTTTATGTTTTGGACGGGATATGTAATAGGGTCAGGCACCCGATTGCGGGGCCATTGGGCGCATGGAGAATGACATGACCGGTGGTTAAAAGGGAAGGGGCTTATCGCATATCGGAACTTTGGGCCTGGGTTTTTCAATCAACCCATTGTATTTTCTGCGATTGCGATTGCGCGATCAGCTCTTTTCAATCAACCCATTTATATTAACACGTGACTTTGGTTTTTAAACCAGAACTTTGGAAATGTGGGTTTTCGGATTTTACGAAGGAAAAAGCGGATCGAGAAAGGATTTTCAATGGTTTTAAGCGCGGAGGTGGGCCCACAGGATATACATATAAAATAATAATGCGATCAGGGGTTTTGGAATAGTTAAAAAGCGAGTCTTTAACTATGGAAAAGTGATTTTTATGAATGGAAGAAGGAAACTTCATAAAAATAGAGGAAAAATATGGAGAAAAGGGGAGTAAATGAAGGATTGAGAAGGGGGAAAATGAAGGTGCTTCAGTAGTCTTTCTCTTGGAATTAGCAGAATTTTCTGAGTATAAAAAGGCAAAGGTAATGAAGATTTTGAACAGAGGCATGAGGCCTTCAAGGAGTCTTCAAGAGCCAACAATTTTTAGTGATAAAATTTGTTCCTTGGAGGCTCAAAAAGTCTTAGCCACCTTTTGGTATAACAAATATTATAGGTGGCTAACAATACGCAGGATTGGACAGGTTGCATATGAGTTGGAGCTACCCCAAGGCAGCAAGATTCATAACGTTTTTCATGTATCATGCCTAAAGAAGGCACTTGGGCAGCAGGTGACAGTGACAGATGAGCTACCACCCACGGATGATGAGGGGCATTTGGTGTTGTATCCAGAGGCTATTATTGATACCAAGGAGAGGCAGCTACGGAGCAGGACGGTCCGGGAATTCTTGGTGAGGTGGAAGAATTTGTCGGATGAGGATGCCACTTGGGAGTGTGAGAAAATTTTGTAGCATCCATCACTTCAGTTGCTTGAGGACAAGCAACATTTTGCCAGGGGAGACTGTAATATTCCTAATTAGCAATGGCTAATTGGAATATTCAATTTTGCTCAATTTTGCCTTCTATAGTTTATTTATAAATAAAAGGGTGAGTTGAGGGGACATAACTCACTTCGGGAATAAAGTCACTCCCTAGTAGCACAATGTTGTAACTTAAAGGGAGCCAAGGGGGGCCAAGGACCACGTAGAGAGGGGGGCCATGTATGCACTAGGAGGGACTGCGCAGATGGAGAGGAGCATGTGGCAAGAGGGAGGCTACATTGAGGAGATGGGCCTTAGGGTTTTGAGAGAGGCCAACACTATAAGAGAGGGAGGAGCCTCCTCATTTGATCATTCGAGTTTATGCATTTGAGCTAGTCACTTCGACTTCTTGAGCACGCTGGTTGTTTAGCCTGTTTGCAGCACTGTTTAGTGCATCGAGTGTCTCCGATCAGAGATCTTACCCTTAGCCCCGGGGGACTTCGAGTGCCTGCTAGGGCAAGGTAGTTTCATCATCGTTTTGTGGGAGGATTGATGTTTGGGTTTTCTTGTGGAGCTGGGCATATAGAGACTACGCAGTCTTGAGAGGGAGGATGCAGTCCATTCTAGGGGAGCTCCGGATTGAGTTTCTTGCAGGGGTTTTGAGCTTGGAGATTGAGCAAAGGATCAACCTTTGCCTGTGGGAGGATTTTGGTGTAGTTTGAGGCTGCATTTCAGTGGTTTCTATTCAGCCTCTGCGCAGAGCCTTAGAGGACAGCGTAATTCCCCAAGGGGGTGATTTTCGGGGGTCAGCCATTTCAGATATGGTTTCTGGTTTCGCTATGGTTGATGAGTAGAGGTGGATTCCAGATTTTCAGCTCATTCCGGCAAGGGGATCAGCCCCAAGTCATTAGCTCATTTCAGCAATAGCAGCTACACGGCAGTTTTCCAACAGCTGGGACGCAGTTCAGAGAGCAGCCATATCTTGGATATTCTGAGAGTATTTCTTCACTTGCCTTGAGCAAGTCTAGGTGCCATCACTCTGATCACCTATTGTACTTCATTATATTTCTCAGTATAATAAAATGGCTTAGCATTCTCTCTCTATATTTCTGGAGCATTTGTCGTACATTCTATCTATGCTATTGTATATCTACTTTAATATTATTTTTATATATCTTCGGGCATTCTAGTTCTATACCACTTGGTGTGTTTTTCTCACACTCTTAGACAGAGTCTGGAAAGGGCCACGTAGCCTCCAGATCTCACCCTCTTCTCAAAGGTGAAATATCTGGTAAACACCCTCCTAGTCCATCTCTAGTTGGAGTTTGCTTGTGTTTTAGAGATATCCCCGAAACGGGATATTACAGCGTCCAATGTCAGCATATAAATATATACATACCTCATACCTTTTTCCCTTGATTCATCCTGTAGCAATTTGTCAAGAATGAAAAGCTTCATTCCCTTGGCCTGCTCCATCAATATGTCATCACATTCCAGAAATTTGTTTCCATGATGACCCTTGCTTTTGATGACTTCTTTCCATTAGTAATTTTATCGGAGAGGTTTTCCCAGAGTTGATTCACCAGGAGCTCCTACCATGCTTCGATCAGGATGCTACACTGCTTCCTATCATACAATCAACAGAAATTACCTAAAGGAGAAGATGATCTCAATCATAGTGGAGATCCCTTGCTTCTTCTTTATTAGATTTCTTTGCATCAGGTTCTCTACTCATTTTTAGAGACATGGGATTCTTCCCTATTTCTCTTTTCCTTTTTCAGATTAAGGACAATTTCTATTATAATGCTCAAGTTCATTACATCCAAAGCATCGTGCTTTCTCCATACTATTTTGAGGACCAAACTTACCACATCTTCCTTGCAAAATGATTTGATCCTTCAACCAAAACTTTGATCTTTTCTTCCTGTAGTGTCTCCTTTGTCAAGCAGCCCTTGCATTCAGCACCTTAGCTCTGATACCATGTTGAGAATTTGAAGGGCTAGTAGCTTAATGCAAATTCTCTTCTTGATAATTACTTGTGAGCTTACTTGAGATACTTATGTCCTTTTCTTCTTTATCTTATTTAGTCTTTCATCAAGTCTATTATCAAATTACAAGAGACACAAAATTAGGCTCCTAGAGCTAGGGAAAAACCTCTCCCTCTTAGAGAGGAAAACCCATGAGAAATTCTTCTTATAGATCTTCAAATGACAAGTACCATGACCAAGACTCATACCCCTGACCTATGAATGTCTCCAAGACCTTGATACTATGGTTGGTCCTTCTTTTCTTCATTGACCTGAACTGACATTTCTTCTATGAACTATGAGAGAGAAGGTAAATCATTACCTTCCTATCTTTTCTTATCCAACAATGATCCTTAGCTTCCGCATCCATTATAGACCTTCATATAATAGACTTGATTCCGTCATAGATTGTAGTCACATATCCGAATCTCTTATTTACATACATCATTTCTCAAGTAGATACTCAACTTGACATACTTCAATGTTGCCTGAAATTTAAAACGGACTTTATCCCGATAGAGATATCTGCTCTTGACCGACCTTGAGTCCTTCCACAAATATGTCCAGATTGTCTTTCTTATCTCAGAGTTTTTGTTTCTTAGTCTCTAAAAACCGCACTGGCTTGCACAGGACAGTCCACTATTACTCCTAAAGGAAATTCACATTTTATACTGTGTAATAACTTCAAGAAATTCACATTTTATACTTTGTTATAACTTCAAGAAGTATGCATTATATACTCCATAATCACTTTAGGAAATCCGCTCGTTATATTATGTTATAACTTCATGAAGCATGTATTGTATACTTCATAATTACTTCAAGAAATCCGCACATTATATTTTGTTATAACTTCATGAAGCATGTATTATATAATCCGTAATCACTTCAGAGAATCAACACTGTTTTTCAATTAGAAAATCCGCAATCATCTACAAGTATTCCGCACTTCTAGTTTAGAGAGATCCGCAGAGAAACTTTTTGTGTAATTGACCATAGAGAGTGTATATATATGGTGGTAGTCTTCTTGTTTTAGGCCGACCATCCACTAGCTAGTAGGCTGACTTAACTGTGAGTGGGAAGGCCAACTTCATCATATATTTCCCGCGATGATTTAAGAACTATTTCAATCCATTCTTCCACAGCTTTTAGGACAAGGTCTTAGAGCATTCAATGACGACTAGGTTCTTCATATACATGATATTGAATACATTTATAAACAGAAGACAAACCCTAAATAGACATCAAGAAGAAGTCTATTAACCTAAGATAAAAATCTTGCTCATGAAACCTGTTGTCAACCCTAGAGACAGCCTTGAGTTGTGAAAGACCAGTGCCTAGGACATCTTATATAGCAAGGAGCATATGATATAACATAGAGAATTGTCAGAACAAGGCTCTTGTGCTATTTCAGGTAAACAGGAAAGTTCAATTTAGATGGAACCAGATTACTCATAAATTCAGCACAAAGAAAGCGATACTGCAGAGGCAAAGTGTGATTTCCCAATATAAATGTATCAGACAATTCAAAGGCAACTTTCTATAAGGAGGGATGGATTCTAAAAATACTTCACAGAGATCAAAAAATCAGAAAGTATTTGCTGTGTATGAAATATGGAGAGAATACTAACTGTCACTGAGATGAAATCCGGAAACAAATATTAACATGTGATGGGCTCATGATAATAAGAATCCATACATGACAATAACCTTTAAAAATAACATCCCATAGTGGTTAATATAGAGGAAGTACAGTTGAAGTGGAAAATGAAACAGCATATCATGATTGAGCCATATTTAAAGTGCTAGACAGGTTTTAGCATAAGATTCAACTATGATAAATTCATACCAGAACCAGTGAGCTACTCGCATTCCAAAACATGATACAAGAGAAATGGATATAACGAAATGAACAGTTGAGCTATAACACATAAGGAAGAGTTACAGACTGTAAAGCACAAAGACCAGAATCCTCATTTAAGATGAAACTCCTTATCACTGAGACCCAACGGGCTCTTCGCATTTATATTAAAGTTTCGACAAAATGCATACAAAATTCTTTCACAGCATATTCTTCAGAAAATCTGGAACCCTTTTTCCTATTTGGTTGCTGCTTATATAGAACCCTCAGAAACATGAGCAGGAAGATATTTTTGGGAAAAATATCTTCCCCGCGTGCTAGTAATCAGTTTGAGGTCCTAATAAAAAATAACCAAAATTCAGTTGAGAGATGGAGCATCTCATCATTTACAGTTAGGCTCACGGCCGTTTCAAAACAAAATATTTAAAAACTGTCTTTACCAAAAAGTAAAATGCAGGAGTGAAATGTGAATTCCACTCGAAATTTAAAAGTAACAAAGGAAAGTAAAAGTAAAGGCCACTAGGGCCGAATCATGAATTAACAACATTCACTGGTGCGACGGAGTTGATATAGTTGCTGACACAGTTGGCGGGACATTTGTTGATGAGCTGGCTAACAGGCTGGCATACTTGGTGCACCTTTGCTGACTGTTTGCTGCAGGTTCAGGCATTGACGCGAAACCTTCCACTCTAATATAAGCTTCAGTGAGATCATCGAAATTTACATCGACAGGAATTTTGTGCTTCACTAGGTGCAGGAGGGAAAATTCCTGGCGGAGTGCTGAAACTATAGTCTCGGATTTCAGCCGAGTGGATTTATCTGAAAGTTCATCCGTCCGTTTCATCTCCTCCTTGAGACGTGCCTCATATGTTGCTAATGGTTGTAACACGGCAGGGGTAGGACCCCAGCATGATGGAAGCCCGGCAGCTGTGATCTTGGCCCAAATCATTTCAAACCGTTCTAAATTTACCGCCATGTTCTCCAAGGTTCTTGAAGCTATACTGCGAGTAGACTCCTTTTCAATTATTTTTTGACATTCAATGGCTTCCCTGAACCTGCTCGTTATACCATGTTTCTCCACGTCCACAGGCCTCAACCCTTTCAGGAAAGAGATACAACTCCTTGCGTGTTGTGCTCTGCTGGATGTATCAGTATTCCCCCCATGAAGCTTTCTTCTGATATAAAGCATGGACGACTTTACTTCCTCAATGACCTTTAGAAATGCCCAATGCCCTTTCACCTCCGTGATAATTTCTACCCAGATTATTCGTCTGGCTTCCATGAGGGTGACATTACCTTTCAGGCGATTATTGAGTTCATCGATGGTCTTCTGTTGGTCTGCTTTCTCCTTCTTTCCGTGCTCGAATTCCTTTCCCATGGCCTCGAATATTTTTGAGTTATCAGCCAAGAGATCTTCCAACTCACTAATTCTTAGTCTCGCTGTAGAGACCTGTTTCTCCAATGCATCATTTGTAGCCACTGCTATAGTCAGTTGTTCGGACAACGAACTAGTTTCTGATGGGGCTAGTAGTGGTGCACACGTATGTGTATCCCAAGTTGTCTGTAATGCCTTTAGCCTGCCCTGAAGAACAACCATCTCTTCTGATATCTTTTATTTTTCTTCCTTCTCTTTTGCAAGAGAATCAGCCAAGTCTACTCTATCTTTTTCAGCCTGGGCTAACTTGGTTGTTTGTACACGATGGGAGGCCGATATGCTAATTTTTCCTTTCAGGGATGCCACTTCCTTCTGCAATTCCTCGATGAGGCAACGCTGTGGGTTGGCTTCAACGGTCTCTTTTCCATTAATCAAATCCTGGAGAGAACGTATTTGATTCGTGAGGGCGTAGGAATTTACCTTTTCTTTTCTGAAATTCTCCTTCACTTGGGCATGCTTGTTCTCCAACATCTTCAAAGTGATCGTAAGCCACATCACTTCATCCTTTAGCATATCACCGAAAACCTGAAATAGGTTGCATTTATCAATTGCCGGAACTTTTGACATGTCGACCGCATACTCTAGCACTCTGTAACTGGTAGTACTGGCATCTGGGTCCAGAATGGCCTCGGCCATGGCCATCACTAAATGTTCTGTGTCCAGGTTCATTGAGGTTGAAACTCTGGTGTAGTATTTCTCAACGAATCCTTCTAGCTCCGCCCAGTACTTATCTCTGATGGCTCTGGCTTTCAGGCTTCTTTCGGTTGCGATCTGAAAAGTGTCAGTTGTGATAGCTTGTGAGACCTCTGAGTAGTCGGAAGATGTAACACTATCTCGTAACACCTTGAGCCCTATCTTGCTCTCATCGGGTTTCCCATATGGTATTTCCTGTTCGAGCAAATGTTCTTCCCCAATAACTTCTGCTTCACTGGTCACTATTTTCTGCCTTTTATGAGGGGGAGAACGTGCTCCTGATGTACCTGCCTCCTCCGCTTCTTGACCTTTACCAGCTTCTCTTCCTGAAGATGCCTCTGCCTTTTCCCCTGTCGCAGATGAATCTGTCTCCATCTGTGAAAGCAAAGGCCAATTTTCAAGATTAGCCCTCCATTCTATGAACGGTCTCGTTTCATGCACATAAGGAGTTGATTTGTTCCTTCTCCTTCTGTTAGAGATGATGACCCTCGGATCGTAGGGCCAAACCTTACCTTGTCTAAAATCCATGTCTTGAAGCAGCTTCTCAACGATAGGGAGGGCGTGCCTTGAATTGACAACAAAAGGGCCAATGGTAATGGGAAGTTTAAGGATAAACCCCTTTTTTGTAGGGAGGAAGTGGAGTTGGTCAGATTTCAGGGTTTGCCGAATGTACTCCAAAGCATAAATCCGTCGGGCAGGGAACACAGGCAACTGATAGGGGGGAACTTCAGCTCCATAAACTCGGATTTCAGTATAGTTATCAAACAGGTACCAATCCCCAGTACTTTGGGCTTGACTATACTGTAACCATCTCTTCATCTCAGGAAAAACCCTAGGTGAAGGAGAGTCATGGATGATAGTGTAGGCAATAGGCATGAACTCATTTAAAAACCTGGAATAGCCCACCCCGTTTGGTAACTGATGTGTTGCAAAGCTCCAGTCGAAAATTGGTCTGGGCTGAGAATTTACCTTGTACACCTTATCTAAACCCAAACCCTCAAATTTATCAGCATGTTGATAAAGGAAGAGGTAGAAAACCATAGAACAAAAGTGGAAGCGACCAATTTCTAAGAGTTCTTGGAACTGGGTCTGAATGGTGGAGGCCAGGAAACCAGGAATGTCCAGAATGACCCTAGTTTGAGACATTAACCATAATAAAGCAACACATGCCCTGGAGGTTTGCCCCAAACCATCCACACCTAGTAAACCTGCGATGAGAGCAAGGATGGGCTGCACTTCTTCTTTGAATAGACTCAAAGGGAAAGGCTCTGCGGAAGGAAGGGATGTGGTCTGGTCGTCGGTTATGGAGGCAATGAAATTGCCTTGCTGTTCCCATGGCAATTTTGCAAACTGAGGGGTTAAAGTAATTTCACTGAAACTGATGTAGTTTGCGCTGGTGGGAAAACGAAGGGATTTTCTGATAATATCGGGGGAAAGAGTGAATATACTGTTCCCTTGAGCTGAGAGAAACATGCCCTGACGTTCGTCGTAGGCATCCCTAAACCAGCATATAAATTCGACCATTGGATAAACTGGAGGGGTAATTTGATGGTATAGACCTGATAGAACCACCCGATATCTATCCCTATTTTCGACATGCCTCCTAAAAAGCTCAGGTTTGATACTGCTGATGGGAAATGGATATTGCGGGTCACAGATTTCGGCTTGCAAGTCTAAGAAAGGTTCAAACCCTGGAGGGTTTCTGGTTTCATGGACCTGAGGAGTCTCTGGTTCTATCTTCTTGGTGGTGACCTTTCCCATGACTAATATGAAAACTTTTTAAAAACAAAAGGAAACTAGAGGGGATATGAGGGACGAAATACCTGTGCAATACGAAATTTGCTCGAGAAAGTGACGCGGGGGTACTAATAGTGACTGGGTGGACCTGGCACTGGGCTCCCACTTTAGTTTGTACCGTAGTCGAATACCTGGAAGTTTTATTGCAGTAAAAGATGGGGGACCGTTATATAGAACTGAGGGTTCTTGAGAAAAGGTGGAATGGTGAAGCAAGTGGGATAAGCGTCGTAAGGACACTGACAATGAAGCACGCGGCGTGTAGGGATTGGGTGTTAGACTTCAGGTAGGTAAACACCGCGTGCCGGGTTAAACACTGGTACGGGCCTCAGTACGAGAAATCCTAAGAACTTTACCTTACCTTTCTGCCGCGGAGACAACTCTGTCTTCAAAACATAATCTTCGTGGAATGTGAAGTACACAACGCGACGGCTTTAAGACCTGCGCTTTACTCCCATATAACCCTTGCCTCTTGTCGGCCCTCGTGACATGTCACCAAATTTCCGCGAGGGTATGGCTCTGCCTCACTCCTCCGCTCCATGACCCCCCCAGAATTGCACATGCAGAATCTCTTACCAGCGTACATAAAGTGAAGGTGGGCCCTGTTTCAACATTCTTTGCTTTATACTGTTTATATCTTTGTTTGGTTAAGTTCGGAACCTTTACGTATTTCCACCCCCTTATAGACATGCGCTTATTTATTTGGCACGTGACTTAGCTTAGCGCTGCTTCTCTCTAGCCATCATTTAAATATTCACCACGAGTAATGACGTTTGATGCTTTTCTATTCAAGGCAAACTGTAAAAATGTTAAAGGTAAACTATATAATCAACATTGGCTCCACCTGGGGGTAGCACGTTCATCTTTTGGCGTGTCGAGAACTTCGTAGACCACTTGTTACTCTTTCATGTAGACACCACTCTTCTGTACTTTTTATTTTTCTCTTCATGATTCTTCACGACAAACATCGTTAAAACAAAGATGAAAGAAGATAACTAATGTACAGTATAATACATCAGGCTCTCTCGGCCTGAATCATAACTGGAAGTAAGGTTTGAGGAACTGACCATTTACAGGGGCATCAAGCAAGTCTCCCTATAAATTTTCCAACTTGAATGTGTTGTTGCCCCCTTGCTCCACAATTTTGAAAGGGCCAAACCATAGTGGGTCAAATTTACCATGTTTCCCCTTATCAGCTCTTCGAATATCCCATCTGAGCACTAAATCCCCAACCTACATCTTCCTGTCCTTGGCATGCTAGTCAAAAAGATCCTTCATCTTATCTTGGTATTCGGTTAGCCTCTGACTTACCTGGTTTCGTGTTTCTTCTAACTCTACCAGCTGATTGATTCTCCTAGTTACATCATCAAGTTCTTCTTTGCTTTCTTGCATGAATCAGGCTACTGGTAAGGCTAACTGTATGGGGAATACTACTGCCCTCCCATATACTAATTCATATGGAGACTTCCCCGTTGATCTGTTGCTGGTGATCCTGTTGGCCCATAAAGCAAATTTCAACTGGGAGTCCCAATTTTTCTGATTTTCGTTGATAGCTTTCTTCAGTGCTCTCGCCAAGGTCTTATTTGAAGACTCTGCCAGGCCATTTCCTTGTGGATAATAGGCCGTGGAGTGACCCAATGCAATGTTATACTGCTAGCAGAAGCTGACAAACTTTGCAGACTTAAAGGCCTGGGCATTGTCAGTCATTATCTTGGCAGGGAAGCCAAATCTGGATATAATATTTTCTTCCATAAATTTCATCACCACAGTATCTGTTGCATTCCTCGCAGGTATAACTTCCACCCATTTTGTAAAATAATCTGTAGCAATTAATATCCACTTGTGCTGACCACTCGACGTAGGATGTATTTCACCAATAAAGTCAATCCCCCATTGCTAGAATGGTTCGTCCACATGAACAGGGATCATGGGTAGAGGTGCCAACTTCTGTCTTTCAGCAAATTTTTGGCATTTCTCACAAGCTCTGACCCAGGAAAACACATCTCCAAAGAGTTTGGGCCAGTAGAAACCAGCGTTCAGGATTTTGTGGGCAGTGGCCCTCCAGCTATAATGATCCCCACAGATTCCTTCATGAAATTCGGCCATTATATTTTCTACCTCATCCTCTGTGAGACACAGGAGCAAAATACTTGAAGGATCTCGCCAGTACAGCCAACCATTGGCAACAACAAATTTCTGTGATCTCAACCTTAGTGTTCTGTATTTAGCTTTGTCACAGCTAGGAGGGCAGCTGAGGGTCAGAAGATACTCCACAATCTCCTTATACTACGGGCTGATGAGATACTTCATATGCGTCTTCTGAGTAGCTATCTCTACTTCCTACTGTTCTTCCTTCTTCTTGGACTCCTCATTAGCTACCATGGATAGATTTATACCCAGAGCTTGAAAGTTTGATTCAGACAGGATTTTGGCTAATCCTTGTCCCTTAATTAGTTTGGTAGGGCGAATATCCAGCTCATATTCTTGTATTTTGGCAATCCGTTTCCCCCTCTTTCCTTCGCTATCTCCTTGGATAAGGATGTCCTTCACAGCTGCTGTGGGCACAAATGCAGTGATGTGTGATTGCAGGACATACATACGAAATGCCTTAAGAGATTTCACCAGAGCATAAGCCTGCTTTTCTAATATGTTATATTTCAACTCTACATCACGGAGCACTTGACTGAAGAAAGCGATGGGCTGCTCATACCCTTCTTTATTTTTCTGCAATAAAACTCCTGCCACTGTATGAGGTGATGCAAATGAAAAAATCACGAAGGGTTTGGCATAGTCTGGTCCAATTAGCACTGGGGCTTCTGCAAAGGCGTTTTTGATTCTAGAAAAGGCCTCTCGTGATTCCTGGGACCATTTCACCTCGTTATTCTTCTTAAGAATGTTAGTTATATGCCTAACTATCTCTACATAGTTAGGGATAAACCTTCTCAGAAAGTTAATGCGCCCAAGGAACACCTGCACCTCCTTTTTATTTCTGGGGAGAGAAATGCCATTTATAACTTCTACTCTCTTAGGATCTATTTTTACCCCATCTTTGGTCACAATATGTCCTAAAAGCTTACCCTCTTCCAATGCAAACAATGACTTCTGTGGATTGAGAGAGAGACCATACCTTCTGCACTTCTCGAAAGTTCTACGCAAGTGTTCAATGTGCTTTGTGTCATCCTTTGAAAACACAGTGATATTGTCAAGATAGACCACCACAAACTTATCTTGCTCCCCAACAAAGGCAATGTCCATGGCCCTTTGGAAAGTGGCCCCTGCATTAATCAACCTGAAAGGCATCCTGGCATACATAAATGTACCCCATGGTGTGGTGAAGGCAGTCTTCTTTTGATCTTATGGGAGTACAGCCACCTGATTGTAACCAGAGAAACCATCCATCATCGATATCTGGGAAGCTCCCACCATTTTTTGTAGAATATGATCCATCTTGGGCAGTGGGTAATTATCCTTTAAGGATGCTCGGTTTAAATTTCGGAAATCAACACACAGCCTTATCTCTCCATTCTTTTTCCGGACAGGGACTAAGTTTGCCACCCACTCAGAATACCTCAATGGCACAATGATTTTGGCCTTCAACAATTTCTTAATCTCTTTCTCTATGGAGGGGAGCAGCAGGGGATTAATCTACCTAAGCTTTTGTTTATGTGGCTTCGCACCTCCCTTTAGCGGAATTTTATGCTGCATGATGCTGATGTCAAAGGTTTTTAGGTGCTGATAAGACCGTGCAAACACATCTTTGTATGACTGGAATAATTTCTGGTAGAGCTCTTTATATTCCTCTGGGACTTTCTTGGACAATTTCACAATTTTGGGGTCAGCATCAGTACCAAGGTTTAGATTTTCTACCTGATTCTCCTCTACCACTTTGTTTGGCTGCAGTGGGACATCGTTCCTGTCAAACAACCTTTCTAGAGGTACTAGTCCTCTAGGTATAACGTTTCCTTTTAGTTGCAAAACTTTATGGCCGGCCACCTTTTCTTCCCATTTATTTTCTAAAATGTCTTCAGCCTCTTCTTCTTTGCAAGCATCAATCTCCATGTTTGAGAATTCCCCAACTGTTTCCAGAAATATTTTCACTTGGTCTTCGTCTTCAAACACCTGCCAATGCTTGATGTTATCTGGGATTGATGGTCGATAATGCACCTCAATTTCATATCTTAACAGAGGGTTCTGAGGTGGGCGGAACGTACTAGCAGCCACTACAAGGGAGTCTGCCATCCTATTCTACTCGCTGGGCATGAATTGAATATTAAATGCCAAGAAAAATTTTTCCACTAGATCCCAAACTTCGTTCCTATAAGCCCTTAGCCTAGGATGTTTGGTTTGGCACTGATTCTTCACTTGTCTAACCACCAGTTCTGAATCTCCCAAAACTTTTAAACTTTGTATATTCATGCTTTTGGCTGTCTGTAACCCTAACAGAAGTGTTTCGTATTCGGCCACATTATTAGTAGCTTCATACTCTAACTTCAAAGACAATGGGACCCATTGGCTTGTAGGGGAAATCAATAGTACTCCAGCCCCATTACCTTCTCTGGAATTTGCTCCATCAAAGTGAAGTGTCCAGATTCCTGCTTCCTGGCTTTCTAAGGACTGCTTGGTCTTGATCTGGCAGAACGATGGTTCTTGATCATAATCTTGGTCTTCCTCCAGCATCAAACATGAGAATTCTCCCTCTTTACTATAGACTGGTGAATTAACCGAGTTATCAGCCTTAGTAACCATTTTGACAAATATTGTTTCCTTGTACAACCTCCTCTCTTGGCCACCAAAAACCGGCATAGTAGCATATGTCAAGTCCAACTTGATCGACCCACCGATTTTGGTCCCCCAGGACCTTGACAGCAACATGCCGAAGCGAGCTGGGATGTCAGCCAGCACAATGTCCATCACCACACTTTTTGCTGGGATCTGGGCCAAATTGACCACCAAATCCTTGATCATACCTAGGCATTTAACTCCTTTGGAATCAAATGAATGGAGATCCTTGTATGGACGGGTGATTTGTAATCCTAGTTGTTCCATGACTGACAGGGGCAATAGATTATGGGAAGCTCCTAAATCTAACATACAGTTATGTAACAACAGGTCATGAATTACTAAAGACACATAAAATGGGGGAGTAGAGGCATCTAATTCCTCAACATGTGGGCCAAACACAACCATGGGTCTTTCTTCTTGAAGGTTTAGACTATTTGGGATATGTGCTGCTTCTGGGGGAAGCATAAAGGATGTGACCTGAGATTGATATGCAGGCTGCTTCAACAATTCGGTCAAGGGAACTGGGACTTTGACCTTCTCAAGCTCCTTTTGTAAACTAAAGGCAGAGGAGGATTTTTCTGTTATAATCTCCTTTGACTCTTTGCTTTGGACTAGGGGTTTGACTTCTTTTGTTACTGACTTGACATTAGGGGGAGGGGCCACTTGTGAAGAGGAAGGAATTTGATCACTAGATTGCAAAGATTCGTTAAGAGGCCTCTTACCTTTGTCTGTGGCCCTTTGTGCTGTTGTTTCTTTCTGAGCAGATGCTTCCTTCTGAGGTGTGTCTTCCTCCTGATCCTGAGTGCGAGTTCTTTTCCTAGAAGATCTGGGGTCATATCTTCTATTAAACTGTGCTTGCATGAAATCGACAAACTACTTGCAGTAGTCATCGATCTCAGGATCTTCGGTGCTTTCTTTGACCTTTTCTTCCTCATGTAATGGAATCTCCACTTCATCACTTTCTTTCAGGGGACATTCTACTTCATCACTATTTGAATAAGCAAGATATGGATCATCTTGCTCATAAGCGATGTCTTTGGTAGGGCCTTCTACCTGACCTTCCAAGTACAGCGGGTGAGGTACTTGATCCTGTTGCTCCTTCCGTTCCCTTTGTAGTATCTGCAGGGGTGGTTTCCTATACTGAGGGTTGTAACCCCTGTTTGGAGCATTCTGGAAATTCTTGGAGGATGAATTCTTGGCCTCCAGTTCAAGTTTGACCAGCTTACTTGAAAGGTTTTTATTCATTTTGTTCATTTCTTCAATTTTGTTATCAGCTGAGTCTCTGTCTTGGCTAGAAGTAGACACCTCTTCTTTGCCTCTTCTTTTGGCATCTTGATCTGACTTTCTCTTTGATTTACCAGTGGAGGTGAAATTTGCCTCCAGCTCCAGTGCATCTGTTTGAGCATCATCTAGGGTGGTAGGCTTTCTCTCTCTCAGTGAGAAACCGAATTCTGAGTCAAAGGCTGCTACGAAAACGAATTTAGCAACAGTTTGACAAGGTTTCATATCAACAGGAAGACTTAAATACAATTTGTTAAACCTCTTGATAAGCTCGGACACCCCTTCGTTATGTCTTTTCTTGAGTGTGTTAAACTCAGTGAGACAATGTCCATGATCCTTTCTCTCTCCCCATTTTCTGAGAAAGGAGTTTTCCATCTGATCCCAGTTTGTAATGGAACGATCCCTGAGAGTTTTAAACCACTTTCCGGCTTCTCCATCCAGAGATTGAACAAATAGTCTTAAGACCACGTCTAGATGTTCCCCATTAAATTTCTCTGCAAAAGAACAGAAGACCTCAAGATGCTTTTGGGCTTCAATCTCATTTTCCCCATTGAAACGGGGTAAAATCTTCAGATAGTCCTGTGGCATATCATTCCATATTTGAGGTAAAGCCAGAGGGGCATACTTATTCAGCAAGAAACCAGGAACATTGGCCATTA
Source organism: Pinus albicaulis (assembly GCA_034641835.2). Taxonomy (NCBI): domain Eukaryota; kingdom Viridiplantae; phylum Streptophyta; class Pinopsida; order Pinales; family Pinaceae; genus Pinus; species Pinus albicaulis. The sequence goes on along the minus strand of JAXQQM020082375.1, from coordinate 11,152 downwards.
GGGGTTGTGGAGTTAGTGCGGGAGTTTGGTGCGTGAGAGGAGGAGAAGGTGGATGTGAAGTATGGATGACAATAGGAATGTATTGGACAGCAGCTTGAGATGTTGATGGGAAAAACGAGCTGTTAATAGCAGATACTTCGGTGACCTCTTTGACCTCTTCGGCCTCACGAGTGGGGTGAAGAGTGTAGTGTGTGGTATCTATTGATTCAACTTCGTCTTTGATTTGGATACCTCCCCGAGGAGGACTATATGAGAAGTAGTGAGTATCTCCCACAGTGGAGTCGGGACCTTGCACTAGGGCTACTTGAGAGGAGGAGGATGGAAAGTCTTCTAAAGAGAATTCAGGGATCTCTGTGTGGACTGACTGCCTTTCCCTCCAACTTCTCCTATGTAGAAACTTTTTTGGGTTAGACACAGAAGGTGTCTTTGGCTGAGACGTATCTGACCTTAGGTGTGGCTTTCGAGGAGCCAGGACTGCAGGTAAGTTTATTTGATAAATGACTGTGGAGTCGCCAAGGTGAAGGATATACAACTCTCAGCTCTTCATGCTCACCTATTTGAAGAGTGAATAAGGTTTTGTCGAGGCCCAGGGATTTAACTTTTCTCAACTTTGTATCCCCGGCAACGGCGCCAAAAAGATGTTGTCAACCCTAGAGACAGCCTTGAGTTGTGAAAGACCAGTGCCTAGGAAATCTTATATAGCAAGGAGCATATGATATAACATGGAGAATTGTCAGAACAAGGCTCTTGTGCTATTTTAGGTAAACAGGAAAGTTCAATTTAGATGGAACTAGATTACTCATAAATTCAGCACAAAGAAAGCGATACTGCAGAGGCAAAGTGTGATTTCCCAATATAAATGTATCAGACAATTCAAAGGCAGTTTTCTATAAGGAGGGCTGGATTCTAAAAATACTTCATAGAGATGAAAAAATCAGAAGGTATTTGCTGTGTATGAAATATGGAGAGAATACTAATTGTCATTGAGATGAAATCCGGAAACAAATATTAACATGTGATGGGCTTATGACAATAAGAATCCATACATGACAATAACCTTTAAAAATAACATCCCATAGCGGTTAATATAGAAGAAGTACAGTTGAAGTGGAAAATGAAACAACATATCATGATTGAGCCATATTTAAAGTGCTAGACAGGTTTTAGCATAAGTATCAACTATAATAAATTCATACCAGAACCAGTGAGCTACTCGCATTCCAAAACATGATACAAGAGAAATGGATATAACGAAATGAACAGTTGAGCTATAACACATAAGGAAGAGTTACAGACTGTAAAGCACAAAGACCAGAATCCTCATTTAAGATGAAACTCCTTATCACTGAGACCCAACGGGCTCTTCACATTTATATTAAAGTTTCGACAAAATGCATACAAAATTCTTTCACAGCATATTCTTCAGAATATCTGGAACCCTTTTTCCTATTTGGTTGTTGCTTATATAGAACCCTCAGAAACATGAGCGGGAAGATATTTTTGGGAAAAATATCTTCCCTGCGTGCTAGTAATCAGTTTGAGGTCCTAATAAAAAATAACCAAAATTCATGATGAGAGATGGAGCATCTCATCATTTACAATTAGGCACACGGCCGTTTCAAAACAAAATATTTAAAAACTGTCTTTAACAAAAAGTAAAATGTAGGAGTGAAATGTGAATTCCACTCAAAATTTAAAAGTAACAAAGTAAAGTAAAAGTAAAGGCCACTAGGGCCGAACCATGAATTAACAACATTCACTGGTGCGACGGAGTTGATGCAGTTGCTGACACAGGTGGCGGGACATTTGCTGATGAGCTGGCTAACAGGCTGGCATACTTGGTGCACCTTTGCGGACTGTCTGCTACAGGTTCAGGCATTGACGCAAAACCTACCACTATGATATAAGCTTCAGTGAGATCATCAAAATTTACATCGACAAGAATTTTGTGCTTCACCAGGTGCAGGAGGGAAAATTCCCAGCGGAGTGCTGAAACTATAGTTTCGGATTTCAACCGAGTGGATTTATCTGAAAGTACATCCGTCTGTTTCATCTCCTCCTTGAGACGTGCCTCATATGTTGGTAATGGCTGTAACACGACAAGGGTAGGACCCCAGCATGATGGAATCCCAGCAGCTGTGATCTCGGCCCAAATCATTTCAAACCGTTCTAAATTGACCGCCACATTCTCCAAGGTTCTTGAAGCTATACTGCGAGCAGACTCTTTATCAATTATTTTTTGACATTCAACGGCTTCCCTGAACCTGCTCGTTATACCATGTTTCTCCACGTCCTCAGGCCTCAACCCTTTCAGGAAAGAGATATAACTCCTTACGTGCTGTGCTCTGCTGCATGTATCAGTATTCCCCTTATGAAGCTTTCTTCTGAGATAAAGCATGGACGACTTTACTTCCTCAATGACCTTTAGAAATGCCCAATGCCCTTTCACCTCCGTGATAATTTCTGCCCAGATTATTCGTCTGGCTTCCATGAGGGGGGCATTACCTTTCAGGCAATTATTGAGTTCATCGATGGTCTTCTGCTGGTCTGCTTTCTCCTTCTTTCCGTGCTCGAATTCCTTCCGCATGGCCTCGATTCTTTTGGAGTTATCAGCCAAGAGATCTTCCAACTCATTGATTCTTAGTCTCACTGTAGAGACCTGTTTCTCCAATGCATCATTTGTAGCCATTGCTGTAGTCAGTTGTTCGGACAGTGAACTAGTTTCCGATGGGGCTGGCGGTGGTGCACACATAAGTTGTCTGTAATGCCTTTAGTCTTTTTCTTCCTTCTCTTTTGCAAGAGAATCAGCCAAGTCTACTCTGTCTTTTTCAGCCTGGGCTAACTCGGCTGTTTGTACATGATGGGAGGCCGGTATGCTAATTTTGCCTTTCAGGGATGCCACTTCCTTCTGCAATTCCTCGATGAGGCGACGCTGTGGGTTGGCTTCACCGGTCTCTTTTCCTTTAATCAAATCCTGGAGAGAACATATTTGATTCGTGAGGGCACATGAATTTACCTTTTCTTTTCTGAAATTCTCCTTCACTTGGGCATGCTTGTTCTCCAACTTCTTCAAAGTGATCGTAAGCCGCATCACTTCATCCTTTAGCATATCACCGGAAACCTGAAATAGGTTGCATTTATCAATTGCCGACACTTTTGACATGTCGACCGCATACTCTAGCACTCTGTAACTGGTAGTACTGGCGTCTGGGTCCAGAATGGCCTCGGCCATGGCCATCACTAAATGTTCTGTGTCCAGGTTCATTGAGGCTGAAATTCTGGTGTGGTATTTCTCAACGAATCCTTCTAGCTCCGCCCGGTACTTATTTCTGATGGCTCTGGCTTTCAGGCTTCTTTCGGTTGCAATCTGGGAAGTATCAGCTGTGATAGCCTGTGAGACCTCTGAGTAGTCGGAAGATGTAACAATATCTCGTAACACCTTGAGCCCTATCTTGCTCTCATCGGGTTTCCCATATGGTATTTCCTGTTCGAGCAACTATTCTTCCCCAATAACTTCTGCTTCACTGGTCACTATTTTCTGCCTTTTAGGAGGGGGAGAACGTGCTCCTGATGTACCTGCCTCCTCCGCTTCTTGACCTTTACCAGCTTCTCTTCCTGAAGCTGCCTCTGCCTTTTCCCCTGTTGCAGATGAATCTGTCTCCATCTGTGAAAGCAAAGGCCAATTTTCAAGATTAGCCCTCCATTCTATAAATGGTTTCGTTTCATGCACATAAGGAGTTGATTTGTTCCTTCTCCTTCTGTTAGAGATGATGCCCCTCAGATCGTAGGGCCAAACCTTCCCTTGTCTAAAATCCATGTCTTGAAGTAGCTTCTCAACGATAGGGAGGTCATGCCTTGAATTGACAACAAAAGGGCCAATGGTAATGGGAAGTTTAAGGATAAACCCCTTTTTTGCAAGGAGGAAGTGGAGTTGGTTAGATTTCAGGGTCTGCCGAATGTACTCCAAAGCATAAATCCGCCGGGCAGGGAACACAGGCAACTGATAGGGGGGAACTTTAGCTCCATAAACTCGGATTTCAGTATAGTTATCAAACAAGTACCAATCCCCAGTACTTTGAGCTTGACTGTACTGTAACCATCTCTTCATCTCAGGAAAAACCCTAGGTGAAGGAGAGTCATGGATGATAGTGTAGGCAATAGGCATGAACTCATTTAAAAACCTGGAATAGCCCACCCCGTTTGGTAACTAATGTGTTGCAAAGCTCCAGTCAAAAATTGGTCTGGGTTGAGAATTTACCTTGTACACCTTATCTAAACCCAAACCCTCAAATTTATCAGCATGTTGATAAAGGAAGAGGTAGAAATCCATAGAACAAAAGCGGAAGCGACCAGTTTCTAAGAGTTCTTGGAACTGGGTCTGAATGGTGGAGGCTAGGAAACCAGGAATGTCCAGAACGACCTTAGTTTGAGACATCAACCATAAGAAAGTAACACATGCCCTGGAGGTTTCCCCGAAACCATCCACACCTAATAAACCCGCGATGAGAGCAAGGATTGGCTGCACTTCTTCTTTGAACAGACTCAAAGGGAAAGGCTCTGCGGAAGGAAGGGATGTGGTCTAGTCGTCGGTTATGGAGGCAATAAAATTGCCTTGCTGTTCCCATGGCAATTTTGCAAACTGAGGGATTAAAGTAATTTCACTGAAACTGATGTAGTTTGTGCTGGTGGGAAAACGAAGTGCTTTTCTGATAATATCGGGGGAAAGAGTGAATATCCTGTTCCCTTGAGCTGAGAGAAACATGCCCCGACGTTCGTCGTAGGCATCCCTGAGCCAGCAGATAAACTCGACCACTGGATAAACTGGAGGGGTAATTTGATGGTATGGACCTGATAGAACCACCCGATATCTATCCCTATTTTTGACTTGCCTCCTAAAAAGCTCAAGTTTGATACTGCTGATGGGAAATGGATATTGCTGGTCACAGATTTCGGCTTGCAGGTCTAAGAAAGGTTCAAACCCTGTAGGGTTTCTGGTTTCACAGACCTGAGGAGTCTTTGGTCCTGTCTTCTTGGTGGTGACCTTTCCCATGACTAATATGAAAACTTTTTAAAAACAAAAGGAAACTAGAGGTGATATGAGGGACGGAATACCTATGCAGTAGGAAATTTGCTTAGGAAAGTGATGCAGGGGTACTGACAGTGACTGGGTGGACCTGGCACTGGGCTCCCACTTTAGTTTATACCGTTGTCGAATACCTGGAAGTTTTACTGTAGTAAAATACGGGGGACCGTTATATAGAACTGAGGGTTCTTGAGAAAAGGCGGAATGGTGAAGCAAGTGGGATAAGCGTCGTAAGGACACTGACAATGAAGCACGCGGAGTGTAGGGATTTGGTGTTAGAATCAGGTAGGTAAACAATGTGCGTCGGGTTAAACACTGGTACCGGCCTTAGTACCAGAAATCCTAAGAACTTTACCTTACCTTTCTGCCGCGGAGACAACTCTGTCCTCAAAACATAATCTTCATGGAATGTGAAGTACACAGCGCGACGGCTTTAAGACCTGCGCTTTACTCCCATATAACCCTCGCCTCGTGTCGACCCTCGTGACACATCACCAAATTTCCACGGGGGTATGGCTCTGCCTCACTCCTCCGCTCCGTGACCCCCCCAGAATTGCACATGCGGTATCTCTTACCGGCGTACATAAAGTGAAGGCGGGCTCCATTTCAACATTCTTTGCTTTATACCTTTTATATCTTTGTTTGGTTAATGTTCGGAACCTTTACGTCTTTCCACCCCCTTATAGACATGTGCTTATTTATTTGGAACGTGACTTAGCTTAGTGCTGCTTCTCTCTAGCCATCATTTAAATATTCACCACGAGTAATGACGTTTGATGCTTTGCTACTCAAGGCAAACCGTAAAAATGTTAAAGGTAAACTATATAATCAAAAAAACCCATGAAGCAAGTACAACCAATATACATTTTATTATCTTTGTCTTCTTCTTTACATAAAAATACATCATTATATAGTCAATATGAAGACCGACCTAGTTACACTTTTCAACAACACCTAAGCGTTACACGTATACCATGACTTGACTTAAACATAACTGACTGCCTATGACTCCTATCACATGATATAAATCATTTAAAACAAATTTTTGAAACGTATTCACATCATAACACATGGCTTGATAAAAGTGGATGCGCTTTTTCGTTTATTTTTAAAAATAGATGATGTTACCGGAATTTCTAGCCGCATTGGAATAAAAGAAAAATAGACAGAAACAGGAATATAACAGACTGTCCGAAAAGACTAAAATAGGCGCTACCGACAATTTCGGCAATGACCAAATTTTTTTGAAATTTTCAAAGGTTAATCCTAAAAACAAAAAATTTAAAATAGACTCATGACTTAGCAAAGAATTGTGCTAACACCATCCTCATAGCTCGTCTCTGCCCAATATACTTTGGACAAAGACTTGCCAATCCTATGATACCTTATTGAGCGCTAACCACACTAGCTTTGAAACTTCAGGCACTGCCCCAACAACCAACAACTGATCTTGGACCTCCTGAATCCTGGTGTGTAAATGGTCTATGCCTTCCCCTTTCTGCATCCGAATGGATCTCAATTTCTCCTCGAGGTGCACCTTCTGCTGCTCGGAAGTACCCTGGTATAAGGTGGCAAGAGCATCCCACATCTGCTTGGAAGTATCTTTGCCAGTGATATGCGAGACCACATGCTCCCTGACACCATCTAGGATCAATCTCTTTTCCTGCACCATCTCATTTTTGTACTCCTTCAGTTGATCCACATCCGTAGGAAGTGCTACCATTGCATCAATATATATTTTCAGGCCAAACTTGTCCATAAGGAATGACATACTTGCCTTCCAAATGACGTAGTTGGAAGCCCCATCCAACCTGTCTTGATCATAAAGCCCAGTAGTGGCCATCTCAACAAATGTCGAAAATCCCCTCTTCCCTTTTCTCAACTGCTGCTCAACTATTTGCACTCCCTTCTGGAGTAAGAGACTCTTCTCACAACAACTGTTGATTTGTAAAGGAAATCGAACTTCTTGAGACTAGAAGTTCCCTGAGGAAAATTTTCCCTCATTGTGTGCTCTTCTTCCTTCCACTCGACACTAGCTCTACTCTAGCAAACTGCTGCAAAGCTACTGTGTCCAGCTAGAGATCTCCTCTGTAAAAATATTGGGCTACTCCCTCTGCCTCTGGAACTACTCCATTTGGAGAGATTGAATTTTTCTGTCGCTCTCTCAGAAATATCGATTCTCCTCAAGTGACTTGGTCTCTTGGCAAAGTGACTGCGCTGCCTCTGGGGTTTTGATCTATTTCCCACACTTAACAACGAAACTCCTTTTGTCTTCACTTCTGAGCTCTCCGGCTGATCAATTGCGCTCTGATACCATGTGAAAATTCCTTAAACCGGAATCCTATTGCAGCAAATGGAAATTATTCTCCTAAATTTTAATTTTATTTAAAAAATTATTTGATGTGTTCTACGACAAATACTGAATAAATCACACTGAAATATACACAAATAAAACTACGGAAGAATAAATGTTGGAAGAAATGTTAGCACACACATAAAATTTACAAAATTATTTTTGGACAAAAGTCCTCGAAAAAACCCAACTTGGGAAAACCAGTGTAGCAGTGAGGGTTTTAATTTATTATGCAGTAGTGAAATTTGAGTACATATATGGATGCGCAACTCACAATCTAAACAACAAGAATATCTGGGCAAAATACTAATGGGAATTACCCTCCTCGCACAAGAAATCTCTGGCCTTTGCCTACCAAAACTCAGTCACCTAGAACTCTGCATCAGCCTCTACACTACTTTTCATAGCTGGATGAATGACTTCCCTTAGACTGGACTCTGATAAAGTCTTTTGCCTTTGGATGTTGAGAAAATTGTCTCTTTGACCCTCTGGGACTTCTTCCCGACCTCTGGAACTGAAAACAATTTTTTCTTCCTCCAAATCAAACTGCGTGGTTGAAGCAACTGCGTTGTCCCTCAGCGCTGCCTCTCTGGGATAACTCGGCCCTCTTACTGCTTCCTCTCCAGATCTAGAAACAGGATCACTGTCCCTACCCCTCACACTGCTTCGATCTTTCTAACTCTCTCTTCGACAATTGACTGTTGCTACTCTGGAATTTGATCTTCCAATGAAATTGAATTGCTCAAGTGTCTTCTCCAATTTCCCACCGACTTCTTCTTATAATCCTCTGCTGGTACTCCAATGGCCAAGATTAAATATTAATTGATGGTTAGGATTAACTTTAAGTCAACTCGTGTGATTTTCTAGATCATTCACATCTTGACTTAATTAATTCTGATTAATTAACCATATTCCCTACATTTAGACTTCGAAAATATTTAAAAACTGGCTAATGATCTAATTAAGTCATTTCTTGGCAGAATTTCCAGAAACAGTTTCTGGGTTTTGGAGATATCCTATATTCTAGCCTCTCCACAAAATTTCGTGGCTAGAACACATCCGATGCTACAAAAAAATAACAAAAGCAAGCCCCTAGGGTTTGGTATGAGAGGATTGATAGCTATCTTATGAAGTCAAGTTTTACAAGGAGTGAAGTTGACCCTAACCTATATTTCAAGGTTGAAAAGGACATGCCTCTCATTCTAGTCCTTTATGTGGATGATCTCTTTCTGACAGGTGTAGAGCCTCTCATTTATCAATGTAAGAGGGATTTGGCTTCCGAATTCGAGATGACAGACCTAGGTTTGATGCACTAATTCCTAGGCTTTGAGGTCTGGCAAAAGCCAGGTGAGATTTTCCTGTCTCAAGGAAAATACATTGTGAAGCTGCTCGAGGGATGTGGGATGGTGGAATGCAAGTCTGTGCCTAGTTTGATGGAACTCAACTTCAAGAAGCTATGTGGAAGTGTTGTTGGGCCCGAATTGGAAAATCCTTCCGAGTATCGACAACTCGTGGGGGCCCTTATGTTCTTGGTAAACTCCCGTCCGGACATATGCTTCGTTGTGAATACATTGAGTCAATTTATGGACGAGCCTCATCACATACATTGGATTGCTGCCAAGAATCTCTTGAGATATCTTCGTGGCACAATCAACTATGGTTTGAGATACTCTATCGGGAATTTGAAGCTACATGAATATACTAATGTTGATTGGGCTGGCAATGTGGTGGATCATAAGATGTTTGTTCTCATTAGGGTTTGCTTCAATATCTTGGAAGATCAGGAAGCAAAAAACGGTTTCTTTAAGCACCGTCGAGGCCAAATACATTGTTGCTAGTATGGCCTATTGTGTAGCTGTTTGGTTGAGTGTAATATTCCTAATTAGCACCGCTAATTGGAATATTTCATTTTTGTATAGTTTTGCCGCCTATAGTTAAATTAGTAAATAAAGTGAGAAAGAGGGGGTCAACTCACTTTAATAAAATAAAGTGCTTCCTAGTAGATGGACGCTGTAACTTAAAAGGGGAAGCCTTGGGGGTCCACACACACATGAGAGAGGCCTCACGTAGGCTCCTAAGGTAACTGCGCAGGTCAAAGGGGAACTCAAGGACGCAGTTAGGGTTTTGAGGGAGCTAGCACTATAAAAGGTGGGGGTTTCACTCCATTTGGCATTATTGATATGTTGATGATATTGTGAGCTAGACTTCTGTCTACTTCAGCACGCCGGTTGTTTAGTCGGTCTGCAGCACTGTTTAGTGCGAACTGAGTGTCTTCGGTCGGAGATCTCGCCCTTGGCCCCAGGGGACTTCGAGTGCCTGCTCGGGCAAGGTATTCCTTCAGTTTCAGCGGTTGATTTGCAGGACATTTTGGTGGACATTTTGCAGAGTAGCTGGCCTCTTAGAGTGACTACGCAGTCCAGGAGAGAGGACGCAGTTCAGGAGGGAGGACGTAGTTGGTGTTGGCGCAGTGCTGTTGTGGGTGATTTTCGTGGTAACCTTGGCGTATTTTAGCTTGGAGGGATTGTTGATTCAGCTGGAGAGTTTAGCAGGAGGATTTGTGGCCCTTTTCCAGCGTTTTACTTGAGCCTCTGCGCTGTGCTGGGAGAGACAGCGTTTTCTTTTGTGGAGGGCTTCAGTGGTGGTTTTTCGGGGGTGGTGCATTTGCTTCATGGTTTCTGGGTTTTGTCCGGAGCAGTGAGTACATGCAACCTTCCGATTTTCAGCTCATTCCGGTGAGGGGAACAGCCCCTAGTTCCAGTGCATTGTAGCAGCAGCTTTCTACGGCAGTTTTCTCCAGCAGCTAGGACGCAGTCTCTATTGCAGCCATTGCTTATTCTGAGAGGGTCTTCACTTGCCTTGTGCAAGGATAGGTGCACTCATTCTGATTATTTATTGTACCCATACATGTATTCTCAGAATTAATAAAATGGCTTAGCGTTCTGGTATTTTTATGTGTACTTGCTCTATTTTCCAGTTCCGGCATTTTTCTATACATATTGCATGCTTGTATTTCTGTGTATTACTGTCTATTTCCCGTTGGGGATATTACAGTGGTATCAGAGCATAGTTCTGGCTCAGCCTGTGGAGCTAGCAGTCTATGATGCCCGGGGATAAACCCTACATTGATCAGAGGAGACACAGAGACGTTGAGAGTAGGTGGGAGAACCCCTTCAGAGAGGAGGAGCCTGTGACGGATTCTGATCAGGAGCCGCTTGAGATAGATTCAGAGCAGGAGCAACCTGCAAGGGACACAGAGTAGCAAGGCCCTATGGCAGACGAGGAGGGTTCGAGGAGATGGGAGACACTCCTCCAACACATGCAGGATATGACACAGAGACTCGCGGCATTAGAGGTTAGGCAGAGGGAACCCCCCAGGATCTTTCAAGTCGGTGAGGGATCGGGTATGTCCCACCACGTGCCAGTGCATGATGCTATCCCCATTGTGGCATCTCATGCACCCACGCGATCCACTATGCCCACATTCTTGCCAGAGGACGCAGGGGCAGGAGTACAGAGGGGTGCACAGAGGGATATTCCAGCACCCACGCGGTCCACCATGCCTACCTTCCTGGCAGAGGACGCAGGGACAGCAGCAGCACAGCGTGAGCTGGAGCCAGGTCAGATGGGTGAGTTGTTTGCAGAATACCAGGCGTACGGTCCGGCGTTCCGAGATTCTATCACATTCAGAGACTTTGTCCAGGTCCAGCATGACCTTA